>JAQIUQ010002365.1:0-43804 GCA_030378365.1 Hybognathus amarus | reverse complement strand
ATATATTTCTCAAGGTGTTTTACTTATTTATGAGATCATACAGTGCATTAGAAGGCATAATTAATTCGTTAAAACACTTTTATAGTGCAAATACTGTGTAAGCTTCAAGTGTTACTGTTGCTGTGAGTTACATTAGTGCATTACTTTTTTCACTGTATTTGTGTAGATGAATATTGGGGCAGGGTGCCATCCCAATAAGGTTAAAGTATCAGGACCTGGAGTGGCCAAGACAGGCCTGAAGGCATTTGAACCCACATACTTCACTGTGGATTGCGCTGAGGCTGGACAGGGTAAGAGATTCAACTCTAAAAGAACAATGTGAACTAACATAAATACTCATGTCTTTTATGGGCAAGTAAGCTTAGTCTTTTTTTGTCTCTGTCTAGGTGACATCAGCATAGGCATCAAATGTGCTCCAGGTGTGGTGGGACCTGCTGAGGCTGACATTGATTTTGACATCATTAGAAATGACAATGATACATTCACTGTCAAATACACTCCCCCTGGAGCAGGCAGCTACACAATCATGGTGCTGTTTGCTAATCAGGTAAGAGGAAAACATGTGTATGTGGACAAATGGTCTAATGGGGTTTCTTAAATTTATTCAAACCTTTTTTTCTTCTAGACCATTCCTATGACTCCCATCAGAATCAAGGTTGATCCCTCTCATGATGCCAGCAAAGTTAAAGCAGAGGGGCCTGGACTCAGCCGCACTGGTGAGATTAATGGCAAAGACTAACATGGGCATCTCTGGAAGCCATCATGTGTTTTTTATTCATCAATTTATTTTAGTTTGACTTAACACAGTTACGTTAAAAAATAAAGCCAAAAATAAACCAAAATGTTTTTACACCCTGAAAGTTTGTTTTTAGTTTAAAGGTGAATATCTGTAATAATTGTTACAGTTAAACATTTTCAGGTCCGTATAATCAGTGGTCCATCCTTGTTTCTCTTAAGGTGTGGAGCTGAACAAACCCACTCATTTCACTGTAAACACAAAGGCTGCAGGCAAAGCTAAACTTGATGCTCAGTTCACTGGACCCAATAAGGGAGAGGCGGTCCGTGACTTTGACATCATCAACAATCATGACGGCACCCAGACTGTTAAATACACCCCTGTCCAACAGGTGAGTACATGTTTGATATTTCAACTTTCCATGCCTGATGATGTCTGCTATTGAGCTGTTTAATTAATACAATTTATCTGTTGACTTCCTGTGGAATCTAAAGAGCTAATTTTCTTCTTTAGGGCAATATGGGTTTGAATGTCACCTATGGTGGTGATCCCATTCCCAAGAGCCCATTTGCTGTAGCAGTTGCCCCATCTCTGGACCTCAGTAAAGTTAAAGTGGCTGGTCTTGGCAATAGTAAGTTATCAATTTCCTTGTCTAAGTTTGTGACCAATTAACCTGAGTTATGAACACCCATTTAAAAGTCAAATTATATGCTCTTCCCCCCAGCAATGGCTGTTGGAAAGGATCAGGACATCACGGTCAAATCTAAAGGAGCAGGTGGTCAGGGCAAGGTTGGCGCAAAGGTTACAGGTCCATCTGGCAAATCAGTGCCCTGTAAAGTTGAACCAGGCCTGAGCCCAGAAACCAGCCAGGTTCGTTTCATCCCCAGAGATAAGGGACCCTATGAGGTTGAACTGACATATGATGGTGCCCCCATTCCTGGCAGTCCATTCCCTGTGGAAGCCATTGCACCCACTGACCCATCTAAGGTGAGGCAGTTTGCAAATGTTGCTCAACCTAGGAATTAAATATTATTGCTGGTTTTACAAGATGACAAAGGCATCATCGAAAAGCTCTTATGGGTTGTATATTCTACAAACTGTAATTTGCTTAATGTTGCACAACTTCTCAGTGAGTGGTTTTGGCATTGGATCTGCTCATTGGCTTTAGTTGAATAAATGCACTTTTTTTATTCATATCCCAACGTCTCTTCTCATGTGTAGGTGCGATGTTCTGGGCCAGGTTTGGAACGAGCTAAGGTTGGCGAGCCAGGAAAGTTTGTGGTCGATTGCACTAATGCTGGTCCTGCTGAGCTGACTATAGAGATCATCTCGGACAATGGCACTGAGGCTGAAGTCCATATTCAAGACAATGGGGATGGAACTACACCATCACTTATATCCCTCTCTACCCCGGAGCTTATACCCTCACTATTCGCTATGGGGATTCAGGATGTGCCAAACTTTCCAGCCAAACTTAATGTGGAGCCTGCTGTAGAAACCAGTGGTGTAAAAGTGTTCGGACCTGGAGTGGAGGGCAAAGGTAGTGCGTTGTTCTCAGCTTTATAAGACAGGAATTACTTCTCTTTGCTCACTTGGTCACTTTTTATGTTCAACTGTAGGTGTTTTCCGGGAGGCCACTACTGATTTCACTGTGGATGCTCGTGCTATCACCAAAACGGGTGGTAATCATATCAAGACATGCATCAATAACCCATCAGGCAACCAAACTGAAGCTCTGATCAGAGACCTGGGAGATGGGACCTACCAAGTGGAGTACACGCCTTATGAGGAGGGTGAGTTTCCGTTTATTTCATCTAATGCTTAACTAACATTAGTCTATAAAATTTATTAAATTGCATTTCATTTGTACTTTAAATTATAATGTGATGGTTTGAATTCATTTTTAGCTTTTATAATTATTAAATTTTGTTAAATCTTTGCATCATTTGTACTAAGTTTTACAAGGATATGCAACAGAAAAATCTGTAAAAATGTAGTCTATTATAGATTGCTCTAATCTGCTGTGGCATATATATTAAGGCACACACAGTGTTGAGGTCGCTTACGATGGCAGCCCGGTTCCAAAGAGCCCATTCCGTGTGCCGGTGACTCGAGGGTTGTGACCCTGCACGTGTGCGTGTACATGGCCCAGGACTTCAGTCTGGCATCACCAATAAACACAACAAGTTTACAGTGGAGACCCGGTGGGTAGATTCAGCACTCTGATTTTTGGTTCATTTTGAGTTGCTGTATTCTTGATCCAATCAATCACTGCATCAGTACATCTGGTTGTAAGGTTCACTGCCTCACTTCCTGTCTGTATCTTGTGCAGTGGGGCTGGTACAGGTGGATTGGGGCTGGCAAGTGGAGGGACCTTCAGAGGCCGAAATGTCTTGCACTGATAACAAAGATGGCAGCTGTTGTGTTGAATACATCCCATATGAGCCAGGCACATACAACCTCAATGTTACCTATGGAGGCCAACCAATCACTGGTTAGTATTTTTCCATCATGTGTTAGTGTTTATTTAGTTATTTATGTGTGATGCAACGGATACACAAAACTCCCAGTTGCGGATTGGATTGGCAAAATGTAGCTAGCAACAACTAGCCTAACTTAAATTCTAACATTATTAAAGAAAAGTGAACAGTCAGTAATAAAATAAGAACAAATACACTAAACGCATAGATGAATACAAGATAGTCTAACAGTAGTGTTCTGTACAGATGTAGTAATTAAATGTAAATTAACTTTGTATAGTGTTCACTGTATAAATTAAATATGGAATAATCTTGGTTAAAGTGGAGGTTTTTTTTCCCTTTGATTACCATTAATGACGGACAGCAGCAAGTCTCTCTAGGCTGCTTTCAATTTAAGACCTAATGCATGGATTCAATATAATAATGCACATCCTTATTTCCAGAGGCGGACAGAGTACACAGCTTTATTACTTGAGTAAAAGTACAGATACCCCTTGCTAATTTTTACTCAAGTACAAGTAAAAGTACTACAGTCAGATGTCTACTTGAGTAAAAATACTGAAGTACATGTTTTTAAAAGTACTTGAGTATCAAGAGTACAAGAGTACATTTTCTAAATATTGTAATACTACTGCCACTGTGATTACATTTATGAACAGAAACGGCCTACATGGAGTTATGAAAAATGTTAATGTCAATACCTTGGAGAATGTAAAAGGAATTTAAAGTAAAATCAAGTCATATATTTACCTTTTTACCATGTTGCTTTTACTTAAAGGTGCAGTGTGGGATTTTTAGCAACATCTGTCACTAGAGCACCCTATTGAGATCAGGGGAGTGAGGTTTACTCGCACAGCAACTACTAGCTGGCCTCTGTTACACTCACTCCCTTAACCTCACTCTCATCCGGGTCACGGCACCAATGTAACCCTTCCACCCCGGTCCTACTCGACCTGCTCCGAGCGGGCCTTGAACCCGGGTCTCCGGCATGAGAGTCAGTCGCACTTACAAGGAGGCTCAAGACTGCAGCCGCTAGTGTCTGTCGCTAGAGCACCTATTGAGATCAGGGGAGTGTGGTTCACTCGCACAGCAACTACTCGCTGGCCTCCGTTACATAACATTCGTTTAAGAGCGAAACAACAAATTGAGGGTTTCTGAGATATTTCTTATTTCCATTTTTTTAAGTAGTTACTTTTTACTACGACGGTTATGAATAGAAATGTAGTGGAGTAAAGAGTACAATAACTTGAGTAAAGTCATGAGTACTCCCCAAAAATGATACTCGAGATAAAGTACAGATCCCTCAAAATTGTACTTAAGTACTGTACTCAAGTAAATGTACTCCAATACTGTCCGGCTTGCCTATTTCTTTCTTAACCATTTACATTCACTTAAGATATAATGACTGCATTTGCAAGTGAAATACTTGCTGAGACAGGTGTTTTGACAATTTCTGTGACAGGAATAAATTGTTGTGTATAAATTGAGCTATTGAAAAGCATCTGTGTGCTGTAACAGAATTGAGTTCTCTTTTGCCTCTTCTTGCACTTGAATGTATAAATTGGCAAGACAAAATGCATGAAAATGACAGACTTTCACTCTATTACGGTTCAACTTTGCAATTAATCCGTGAACCACATGCGTGCCGAAGCATAGGGCCTGGTCCGTACGGATCAACTGCAATCTGATACATCCTTATTATTTATTGAATGATTTTATTTTCGATCTTACCGAATTGATCTTATACCCCCCTACAGGAAGCCCTTTCTCTGTACCTGTCCACGATATCTGTTCGACGCAACTAAAGTGAAATGCCAGGGTCAGGGGCTTGGAAACAACGTGCGTGCCAATATCCCACAGGTCTTTTCTGTGGATGCAAGCAAGGCTGGAGTGGCTCCTTTGCAGGTCAGAGTGCAGGGACCCAAAGGTGAGACCATGACCTAAGAGTCATCCTGTTTGTTTTGGATGTTCCCCCCCATTGAATCAGATGATTGTGACTATTACTGTTTGTCATGAAGGAGTCGTGGAGCCTGTTGAGGTTGTGGATAATGGTGACCGGACTCACACGGTTTGCACTGCGTGCCCACCAGGGAGGGGCCGTATTCAATTAACGTCCTGTATGCTGATGAGGAGATCCCACAAAGGTAAACTGTTACCACACATTGGTCACCACCACTTTTTTACTTTACTCGAGATTCTCAACTTTAATCACATTATGCTCTGTCGTATATTTGTTTAGGACACTCTTGAAAGGGTTAATGTTGGTCTATAATAATAATAATTATTATTATTTTTTCAATCTTAATAATATTTTATATTGGTTTTATTTTATCCATTATTTTTAATGCAAAATCTAGGTTGAAAGATACTCATTGAAAGAAACTGACATGGCTTTTACAAAAGAGTTCAGTGTTTGTTTTTAGTTCTGTCAAATGTTCCAGTACCAAAAAAAAAGAAAGTCTATGCTTGAACACAATGTATACATGTAACGATCATACTTGCTACAGCATTGATAGTGAGTACGGTAGATTAGAGAAATATTTTAAGGGTGTTTCTTTATTGTTTATATTAACATTTAATGGCATAAAGTAATGTGTTCAATAGCAGATTAGTTTTTGCTTTTTAATGTTGAAATTGGCATTAGCATTGACTACTGATATTATAGCAGGCCTGGTGCATTTTTAAATTCCCTTGATTCCTGTCCTTTGCTCTTTATTTTCCCTTAAACTGTTTTGTCTCTTTATTCAGTCCTTATAAGGTGAAGGTTCTGCCCACTCATGATGCTAGTAAGGTCCGTGCCAGCGGTCCAGGTCTGAATACTACTGGTGTGCCTGCCAGTCTGCCCGTGGAGTTCACTATTGATGCCAAAGATGCAGGAGAGGGACTCTTGGCTGTCCAGATCACTGTGAGCTGATGCTTTCTTTACAGCCATAAAGTAGCTGCTGACTCTTGCAAACGTTTATGCATTGTTTGGTTCTTTAATGCTTATTTTAGGACCCTGAAGGGAAGCCAAAGAAGGCTAACATTCGTGATAATCAGGATGGCACATACCTTGTGTCCTATGTACCTGACATGACCGGGCGTTACACTATTCTCATCAAGTATGGTGGTGATGAGATTCCATACTCCCCATATCGGATCAGAGCCCTGCCCACAGGAGATGCCAGCAAATGCACAGTCACAGGTATGTACTGCAGTGAACAGCTCTCATCAGTCAACATAAATGACTAGTCTGTACTTTACTGATTACAACCATACATACCATGGAAACTCATTTCAATTTTATTTTCAGAAGGAACTTTTGAGCTATCAGAGCTCTAAATCTGAAAGTATATAATATACAAGGGCTGCACAATACATCTGAACCTTTATAATATTTTTCCAAAACCCTGGGAGATGTTACATCGACAATAGGTTGAATGACAGGTCTGCCATAGCCTGACGTGTTCTGTATCGCTTTTACTGGCACTTTGTAACTTCGGGGAGCGGGTAGGATCTAGTGTTGGGTGATATGCTCCATTTTTCATATCGTCCTATCGTCAGCCTGTGAGATTGGCGATACACGATATTATCTTGAGGGGGCGGGGCTTACTTATTTGATTATTAACTTGATTAGTTACTCGTTAATTTGCTTGTTTTATTACTTCGTTTTAAATACAAGTATCTTTTTTTCTATTTTGCTAGCAAAGGTGGAGTGTTTATTAATAGGATCAGGTTATTTCCTGGTATAGTGAGGTAAAAAAAGATCCTAATAATTTTTTTGTATTTCAACATGTCAACGGGAAATTTACGGACACATAGCCTATCCTCAAGCCGTTACATGCAGCATTTTGACTTTCTGTCAATCATTGTCAATCATTGATATATCGTCTATTGGCACAACCCTAGTAGGAACCCGTTTTTTTTTTAACCTCTGTATGTTGTCATGACTGAAGCAGCAAGTAAAACCAAATGTGAAGTGCGTCAGAAACAGATCGTGTGGGCGATCAGTTTACTGTTAGTAATGTGTTGTGTAGCTTTGCACCTCGCCCGCATCCAGTGTAGACTGCATTGCTTTCATTTGAGGGCGATTAAGACACTCAAGCATCCCCGTAGAGCCGGGGCAAGTGCTATACTGATTACTGAGTTTGGTAGGGGCTACATTCTTGCAAGTAAATAATACATGATTAGACGAACAAATTAATCGGTCAGGATAACTATCCTATGTCTGCAGGCTGATAGTTATGTTTGTTGCTTGTTTTTCTGGTGAAAGTGTCTTGCCTCAGGCTATAATGCAAATAGATTCTTCAAATTTGCCGATTCATCTATGGTAGCTTGATATATCCAGTATATATCCATATATATATCCATTATGTAAAACAGTAGCCAATAGGCTAACGTTACTATAAAGACGCTGGCTTGTAATCGTGAGCTATGTGATCTTTTGACGTTTGAAAAAAATAAAGCTCATGACGCTATATTCATAAGACATTCTGAAATATATGCCAATGTACCTGGGATGAAGACATTTCACGCAACACTGGAGTCTGCAGAAGGAAGGAGTTCTCACATCTTGGGCAGAGTTCGGGGTTATCGACTTGTCAACAAATGCATGCGTATATTCGCTAGTGTAACAATGACCGATTTTGCGACTGTAGACAATACTGTTTCCTAACTGTAGGGGGGACCCAAGAGCAAAATTTCAAAAATAACATAATGCTGCTTTAAATGCTTTTTCATTTAAATTGTTGTCACACTGCAATTGTATTACAATGTAATTTGTGTATTTTAGTATTTTTAATAATAATAATCACAATTTATAGAATCACATTTATAATTTTGTAGTCATAATGAATGGGTCACAAACGGTGGGTATTTGGCCTAAGCTCTGTTAACTTTATGGTTCCTGAAAGAGGTATAATCCTTACAGGAACCAACTTTAAACCTAAGTGTGAACATCCAAGGTTGTAAAGTCTTTCATAAATTGTTCAACCATGGTTCTTTCAGCTTTTTGACTTTTTCGTTTTCTATGCAGACACTGGCCAACAAAATCACACAAATCACTCTAAAAGATCATTTTTCCAATTATAGCTATGTAAAATCTGGTGATAATTCCTGTTGTTTTTTCATATTGCAAGATGTATTTTATCCAAAGTGGGCCAGACTGCCTTACAGAGAGGGCAAATGTACCTCTATATTTACCCATTTCTGGTGTCTTAGGATTATTCTGATCCAGTGTGTATACTGGCTAGCAGACCATCTCACAGGAAACTAAATTTTGTTGATGACTCTCCACTGTGTTCATTTGAGTGTTTGTGTATAAAGCTTGTGTGTACTTCTCCCATCTTCATCCCCCACCCAGACACACACACACCCTCCTGTGCAGCGCTGCTCACGTTCCCATCACTTCATTCCCTACCTCTGTTTTATCTCTTGCACACATTTTGTTGTATTTTGCCCTGATTGTTACTTTTTCACTTTTTCTTGCTCTGCTTCACGGTCTCAGTCTCAATTGGAGGTCACGGTTTGGGTAAGCGCTTTGAATACCGCTCTAGTCTTATAGTTTGGTCCTGCATGCAAAATTGCATTGAATTTGATACTAAAGGGCTTATTTTTTGCTGTCCTATCCACTACTTTAAATAATTTTGAAGTGACAGGAAATGCAAGAAAACCTACATGTCTTAGCTAAAGTATAACTGAAGGTGACTAATCACTAACTTGTATCAGGTCTTCAATATGCCTGTATGAAGGAATGTACTAGTACTGATATAAATATAAATATTATATTTATTCAAATCTCTAAGCTTTTCTCATTTTTGTTTTACATTAGTACTCTGGAAAATGAGGTAACAGATAACAGGATAGTGGATCCATCTTTTTATAGTCATAGAGGAAACGATGTCTAGATAACTGATTCTTAACCTTTTATTCTCAAAACACTCAATTTACCAAGACATTATTTGAAGACAAACATTTTCTGTATTTCTGCTGTATTTGGCAAATTTTTAACTAACGAAACTGGAAATATTGATTATTTAAATTTATCCATGGTTAATTTTGTGAGTCAAGAACTGTAAATTAATCCATTGAAAGCAATACTTATAGGAAAAGAAAATATTTTAGTTAACACCTTGATTTAATAGATTTGTTTTTTTTTAGCATTGAAATTTAACATATTAATCATTTAAATCTTTTAGATTTAAGTAATCCTGTGGCCCCTTGGAAGATTCCTGGGGCCCCCTGGTTAAGAACCACTGGTGGTGATGGATCCTACTTTTCTAAGCCATCTGTTCCCTTGACATTCCAGATATTTTGCATATAGTGCATGGTGGAATGTAACTATGGAGGGATGGGTACTAAACTCCCTAATAACAAAACATTGGCCCACATATTACCTGTTATTAAACCTCTCTGTATTCTGTAGGAGCTGGTGTTGGTCCAACTATTCAGATTGGAGAGCAGACTGTCATCACTGTGGATGCAAAGGCCGCTGGGAAGGGCAAGGTGACATGCACAGTGTGCACTCCAGATGGAGGCGAGGTGGATGTGGATGTAGTTGAAAATGAAGATGGAACATTTGACATCTTCTACACAGCACCCCAGCCTGGGAAATACGTCATCTGTGTGCGCTTCGGTGGAGAGCACATCCCCAACAGCCCCTTCCAAGTCACGGTACATATATGCCATATAGATCCTGTATTCATGTGGATCACAGTATATTCATTCAAATGGTGGACAAACTCTTACAGGCAGCCTTTCCAGTGGGATTGTGCATTAAATATACACTGAATCTTTAGTGCAAAACCATCGTTACAGTGTGAAGGAATTCGTAGCTTATTGTTGCTATTACACTGTTGTCAGCATCAACATACGATTTAAGGGATTAGTTCACCCCAAAATTAAAATGGTCATCCACATATTGTTCCAAAACCATATTTCTTTCTTCCATCAAACACAAAGGTAGACCCTTAGATGAATATTATAGGTGCTCTGTTGTGGGGATTGGACACAGCAGGATCAAAAACACCTAAACTACCATAAAAATATATCTAGTAACTCTGTGATGAACAAAAGGTACATAAGCTCACATGGCTGCAGATAGAAATTTAAGTGAAGTAGTTTGATCATTTTCCCCTCTAGTTTACTGTTGTGACTAGATTATTAGTCTCCTCTGTGAACTAAAGAACTGAACAAGTTTGAATCAAACAAATATTTGACCAGTTATGTGAACACCAATTGGTTTATTGAAGAAAAATAACCGGTTTCAAAAGAAATCTTATGAATCAGATTCTGGTAGTTTCCCCGTGTTTCTAGGGCTGTGGTTCTCAACCACACTCTCTTTAAAAACTTTAAACTATTAAATTAAGTTATTAAATTTTGCCTTCATGGCATATTTTATCATGTATAGTGCGTTTTAGAAAAATGCTAGCATTTTTAGAAGGTAGCATATTGGATCGGATGGATATTTGAGTTTGAATTTGTGCGATTTTTTTTTTTTTTTTCGGGTGTTTGTAGAGCCTGCTCATTTGAATATTTCATCAATGTTAATCTGTGGAATTTTGTGGAGTTTTGATCATCGATTTAAGAAAGAACCGCAAGTCTGATTAATTAAAAAAAGTATTAGTGGTGGAGTTTGGTGGTCATAGCTTAAGGCCATGTTCACACAGCAGCAGAATACAGTTGTCGGTCCTGGATTTGACCCTGCTACCTATGTTCACACACATTTTGAACATTAATGGGAGTGATGACCTCCATTCAATTGCCAAAATTGCAGTTACAAATCCTCAATTTAATTGGTGCGATTTTGGTTCAGTACGGTTCACAGCACAGTAGGACTTGAGAACTAGTTTTCTGTCGGGTCCTGTAGTACAAAAGAGTTGTCTGCGATGAATGAGCAGAGTTTATAGAGCTGCTGATATAGCAGCAGTGTCATCTGAAGGTTTTAGATGCAGTCCATTGGGAGTAGCTCAGATTTGTGAACAAATCTGCTCAGAACTAGATTTGTGGTCCGTGCACGACTTGATCGCTTTGCTTTGGTATAAAAGCGGTTTTCGTATGATTTCGATCTGACAGAAGAACTTGTGCCTTAACTGGGCTTTTGTTTTAAATGTGTAATATTTAAAAAATGAGTAATATCGAATGTTGACATAATTAAAAGGATTTCTGTTGTACTTTCATGCATGCAGTACTCAAGCTATGTGAGCAGGACCTGTAAGTAAATACATTTATTTTTTTTAATCTAATAATAATGAGCTTAAATAGTAGATCAGTATGTTACTGTTGTGGTTACATCTTTGTGTGTGTGTGTGTGTGTTTAGCCTTTAAAGTTTTATTCATTAAGTTATCCTGTGACCTGGGAGTTTGCTGTTGTGATCCTCTGTGCTAGGGCAAATACTAAGACTCTTACATTTTGGCCGGTTTACATTTATTCATTTAGCTAGCGCTTTTATCCAAAGCGACTTACAACTTCTATGTATGTCAGAGGTCGCACGCCACAACTCAGGGGTTAAGTGTCTTGCTCAGGGACGCATTGGTGTCTCACAGTGGATTTGAACCCGGGTCTCTCACACCAAAGGCATGTGTCGTATCCACTGCGCCATCACCACTCCAGTTCCTCAGATAAAACTAGTGGTTTTGGAAAAATATGAGGGTGAAGAAATTGCATCATTTTGGGATGAACTATGGTTCTGAAATGTCAGGAATCTTAATCTAAATTTTCTTTTAAGTGGCTTCCTGGTTGAGCAGCTTTGAACCAGAGATGGTGGTTGTAATTGGAGGTTTTCATCTTTGATTCTGTTGCCCTGTCTCAGGCTTTGGAAGGTGACTCCCTGGCCAACTAATGCAGCAGACCCAGAACCCGCAGTACGCCTACGCGCCCAACATGGGGCCAGCCATGGGTACTGACACGCCCCTCTTTCCTCCCCGTCTTAATTTCATGCTCTTCTACTGATGAGTCACCAATCAGTCCTACGTCCTTCCCCTTTTTCACCCTCCTGTTATTCTCTTCCTCTAGGTTTAGGGTTTATTTCATCTAATTTTCCATGATTCTTCCTTCATGTGGACTCAAATTTTATTGTTTTATAGAATGACAGCCATTTTGGAAAGCAATAAATGTGGGCAATCTACATTTGAACAAAATGGCTGGTTGTTGCAGAGCTTACGCTTTTTGTTTGACACAGTCATTGTCTTTTCATGTTGGCATTTAGATGTTGTTTTTTGTGTGTGGTACATCATTGTTGGTCACATTGCCACTTGTCTGCTTGGCTTTTTCTCCACCCCCTTCTCCAGATTGGTCAATCACTGACTGATCCTGCCATTCATTTCTCATTAGAATGTCATTCTCTCTCACAGTGTTGGTGGCTGCATCATCATCCACGTCATCTCCATTGTTTTGTTTAAGTCTCATTTACTTTTTAGGGTTCTGTTGTCATGTCTGCTGTTTGTGCTCTTCATTTCCATTCATGATATATGTACTAGTGTTTTCTTGACACCAAAATCAATATACACTGCAGTTTGGGGTCTAAGTTTATTTTACATTTTTTTAATAAATAAATTAATACTTAAGTGCCAGTATGCATCTTACTGACCTCAAACGTTTTCAGCCATAATTTGATTCTTAGGATGACTGTTGAATATTGTCTGCTGAACTTTTTTTTAATCTTGAGTACTCGTTACCAAGAAAAATGCATTAAATACAATGGAATAAAAAAAATACATTGAACAAACTATGCAATTAGTAATTTCAGATTACAAAAACCTCAGATTCCAATCAGACCTGCAGAGTTAAAGTTTGTTTCTGAGTTCAGTGTCCTCTTATGGTTTGTTATGATCTGTCTGATTTCCCTCTCCTTCCTTCCAGGCTACAGACAGACAACTGGGTATGAATGGACTGGACGTAGCTGGGCTGAGACCCTTCGAACTTGGTCATTCCTTTCACAATCCAGAAGGGAGAAATTACAGGTACTGTACTCATTCAAATCAGTACATTTCTGTTTGACGGATTTGCAAAGAATATTCTCATGTACCCAATGCCTCACAGGTGATGTAAGAATGCCTTCTGGAAAAGTGGCCAAGCCAGATATTACCGACAACAAGGATGGCACAGGTCACAGTGAAATACTCCCCAACTGAGGCTGGCCTGCATGAGATGGATATCAAATATGATGGAATACATATCCCAGGTAAAAAAAATCACGTTGTTTCATTCTCTAGCCGTGATGAGAATGAAACAAATGAGGACATTCTTTAAAAAAAGCTTTTGCCTTAATGGTTAATGAATATAGATGTTCTTAATTCTGAATTATTTGGCCCTCTTCTGCCCTCCTAGGAAGTCCACTGCAGTTTTACGTGGATTATGTCAACAGCGGTCATAGTGACTGCCTTTGGGCCTGGTCTGATTCATGGCATGGTCAATAAGCCTGCAGTCTTCACTGTAGACACCAAGGATGCTGGAGAGGGTATAGACGCTCATATCTTGATTAGATCGCATATTCCATGGCTACTTTAGTTTTTAAATAATAATAATGTATCTCCTTATTTATTTCCCCTATTTATTTAAAATGTCATAAATTAGTGACTTAAGCACTAAGCATATATTGAGTAATGCCTCTGGTTTTAACAGACAACTTCAATTGATGTAATTTGAACATTCCACAGTGAAAAGCTGATTTATGATTTTTGTTGTGTATTCATTAGGCGGTCTTGTCTCTGGCCATTGAAGGGCCCTCAAAGGCAGACATTCAGCTGTACTGATAATCAAGATGGTACCTGCTCGGTGTCTTACCTCCCTGTTCTTCCTGGGAGACTACAACATCATTGTCAAGTACAACGACAAGCACATTGCCGGCAGCCCTTTCATGGCCAAGATCACAGGTGCTTTGAACACTGCTTTGATATTTAGAGGGGTCCAATCATGTCCATTGTTTGAAGTGGTGTCATGAACTCTGTGTCTGTCACAGGCGACGACTCGATGCGCATGTCTCATCTGAAGGTGGGTTCAGCTGCTGACATCCCTCTAGACATTGGTGAGCTGGATCTCAGTCAACTGACCGCGTCTCTCACCACCCCCTCTGGTTGGGAAGACCCTGCCTGCTCAAAATGCTCAGGAATGGGCATGTGGGTAAGTGTAACAAAGTGACTGTGTAGAATGAGAGGTCATGTTCACAAGTGTGAAGTCAGCAGTTGTGCTAATCTTCAGTCCTCCTGTTTCAAAGGTATCTCAGTTTGTGCCGAAGGAAATTGGCAGAGCATCTCGTTAACATTAAGAAAAATGGACGTCATATTCCTAGTAGCCCCATTTCAGTCATGATCAGCCAATCAGAGATCGGCGATGCCAGCCGTGTGCGTGTAACTGGTCAAGGCCTGAGTGAAGCCTGTACCTTTGAGCCTGCAGAATTTATCATTTGACACCAGAGATGCAGGTGAATAAAATGATTAACAAATTTTTGCTTTTAAAAATTTAAATACTTTTTTTTTCAATTTTTTTATATCGGTTTATGGTTTTTGTATTTGTTTATTCAAATTTTTTAAAATATTTTTTTTTATCTTTAGGTTATGGAGGACTCAGTTTGTCTATGAAGGACCAAGTAAGGTGGATATCAACACTGAAGATCAGGAAGATGGCACCTGCAAGAATCACATATTGCCCCACAGAACCAGGAAATTACATAATTAACATCAAATTTGCTGACCAACATGTTCCAGGTACTAGTAGTGCTACAGTCTCAGAATGCCAGATTTATTTGGTCATTTATTGTTGTGTGATTAAGACACGCTGATGTGATTAACTTTAGCCATTATGTTTCTCCTACAGGAAGTGCTTTTACCGTGAAAGTGACAGGAGAGGGTTCGGATGAAGGAGAGCATCACCCGCAGAAGAAGAGCTGCATCTGTGGCCAATGTTGGCAGCCAGTGCGACCTCAGTTTAAAGATCCCTGGTATGACTTGTGTGAAAAATAACATTAACATAATTACTATTAAAAATCCCCTCTTCTAATGCACCTATATTTGTTGCCCTCTGCACTTTTTGACCACAGAGATCAGCATCGCAGACATGACTGCTCAGGTGACCAGCCCATCTGGCAAAGTACACAAGGCCGAGAATCATGGAGGGAGAAACAACACGACGTACTGCATTCGCTTTGTGCCCACGGAGATGGGTGTGCACACAGTCAGTGTGAAGTACCAAGGTCAACATGTCCCACGGATCGCCCTTCCAGTTCACTGTGGGTCCTCTAGGAGAGGGAGGTGCCCATAAGGTCCGTGCTGGAGGACCAGGATTGAGAGAGAGCAGAGGCGGGTGTACCAGGTATGGTTTGAGCCAGTGTACGTCCATTTAGTTTTAAGTGCCTAAAGATGCATTGTAGGATAAAGTAGTAAAGCACAGCTCACATAGAAGTTACTTTTGAAAAAGGCAGTTTTACTGGCGATTTCACATGGA
Organism: Hybognathus amarus; assembly: GCA_030378365.1. NCBI lineage: Eukaryota > Metazoa > Chordata > Actinopteri > Cypriniformes > Leuciscidae > Hybognathus > Hybognathus amarus. The sequence goes on along the minus strand of JAQIUQ010002365.1, from coordinate 28,170 downwards.
CAGCTTGATGCGTTGATAAATATGCATCTGGAAGGATTTTGCCTTTACACAAAAATCCAGATAATTTGGGAACCTCACTGTAAAAATGAATATGCTTTATCTAATCAATATAATCGTGGCAACAGATTACAAGCAATATTATTAATTAAATTTAACAAATGAGAAATTGAATAATAAGTTAATTAAATTATTCCTTAAAAGTTAACCATTTAAAATGAGTAATGTTTACACCAAAAAATGTAACAAAGATATCTCACTAACACACAGACGTAGTCAAAGATTAATTAAGAACTCTATTTTATATTGCCAACATTGAAGACACCTGATGTTAACAAGCAGAATCACTGAAGGAGAAAACCGTAATTTTAAAACACACACGATCACCATAATGGTGACTTCAATTTATGTTTTTTTGGTTGTTGTAAGTTTTACTCATTTTAAATGGTTAACTTTTAAGGAATTAATTTGATTAATTATTACTCTATTCTAATTTAAGTTTAATTCATAATATTGCTTGTAATCTGTTACAATCTGATTTTTTTTTATTAGATAAAGTATATTCATTTTACAGTGCTGTTGAAATGAGTGGATTTGGCACATGTGAATTCACAGAACGAAAATTCGCAGAACCACGGTAAATGTGACTGCAGTTTAATCCCTCATATTTCCCCATGTACAGCGGAATTCAGGCATTTGGACCCGTGAAGCAGGAGCTGGTGGTCTGTCCATCGCAGTTGAAGGACCCAGTAAGGCAGAGATTGCTTTTGAAGACCGCAAGGATGGATCCAGCGGTGTCTCCTATATTGTCCAGGAGCCTGGTGAGGCTTTTGTTCTGGACTTCGCCCTATAAACAACTAATTTATACTTTAGGAAGTTTATATTCATGGTGAGTTGTAAGTGTCGAAGCTGACGGGTCTCCATCTTTTGCAGGTGACTACGAAGTGTCCATCAGGTTCAATGATGAGCACATCCCTGACAGTCCATTTGTGGTCCCTGTGGCCTCTCCATCTGACGAATGCCCGCCGTATTACTGTTGCCAGTCTTCAGGTGAGGCTTCGAGAAAGACAGACATTTGTCCACCCAAAACAACTCCAAGTCAACCCTTGGCACAGCAGCTGCAATGAAATTTCAAACAGTAACAATGACATGAAACATGTTTTACCTCACATTAAAACAAATCAAACTTTATCAAGTACAAACCGAAAGGAGAGGTCATTTTCATACTACACCACATGCTCTCACATACATGCACACATTTTTGTAGCTGTTAAATGGGTAGATCTTTTACGATGTCTGGAAAATGTTTCCATTGATGATGTTGAAAGTAGTGATGCCACTGAAAACTGATCGGTCTGAAAAATGTATCTTCGGTTTTTGGCCAAAAGAGAAAAAGGCAGAAAATAGGAGCCAAAAACATTTGCTCACTCTTTAGCAGCATATTTTGTAACTTTGTGAGCAGCTCCGCTTCTGAAGATGCACAACTTTTGAAGTGACTCTGGGCGAGCAAATACATCTGCATCCGTTCCAGAATTTTTGGATTTGGCCCAGAATTTATAGTTCAGTGCGTCCCTAGTTGAAACTCAAAAGGTTGCATGCACGCATCACACCAAACCATTGCTGCTGTGTTCAAGGGGTGTGCTGGGGTTTCTGGGATACTGAAGGACTGTTTGTATTTCTCGTGCCTTGTCCTAAAGGCTCCCAACAGCCCTACCTTCAGCATGGAAGTGAAAGGCTAAAGGGTTAAAGAGGGCAAAAGAGGCTTGTTTGTCTCTGTTCTTCGACATTGAACTACTTAATTCTGTGTATTGCTGGGGTGCAGGGCTTTCGTTTCTTAATGTCTCAAAGCCTCTCTCTTTAACCCTGTTAGCTTGAAGGTAAGAGATATAGACTCCTGTTAGGTGAAGATCTGTTGCATATTTGAACGTGTGCTGAACACCAGACCTTTGCAGTTTTTGATCCTGTGTTGAGTGTGGCAGTGTCATGTTAATGCAGGAGTCCGGGTTAAAGGTGAACCAGCCAGCTTCTTTTGCTGTGAGTCTAAACGGGGCGAAGGGAGCCATTGATGCCAAAGTTCACAGTCCATCCGGAGCGCTTGAAGAGTGCTGTGTCACAGAGATCGATGAAGGTAACAATGGGTTGAAAGTTTTCTTGCACTGTAAAATGGTCCAAGAAAATCATTGAGGTGTTTCCTTCTTTTGGAGAAAGATTAAGATGTAGACCATTTAAACAATATTTGATTGGTGAAGTTTTAACAACTAGATCTTTGACCGATCTTCAATTGGTGTCCTTTTATCTTTCTCACAGATAAGTATGCTGTGAGATTCATCCCCAGGGAGAATGGCCTATACCTAATAGATGTGAAATTCAATGGTTCTCACATCCCTGGAAGCCCCTTCAAGATCCGTGTTGGTGAGACGGGCCAGGCTGGAGATCCAGGAATGGTGTCCGCTTATGGAGCTGGTCTGGAAGGAGGCAGCACTGGTATAATATTATACAGTGTGATTCTATAGTTGTCAATGTGTGCAGCTGAACTAAACTGACCCCACACCATCTCCTCTTCAGGATCGCCATGTGAATTTGTTGTGAACACTAGTTCAGCTGGCCCAGGTGCTTTGGCAGTGACCATCGATGGGCCTTCCAAGGTGAAGATGGACTGTCAGGAATGTCCAGAGGGTTACAAGGTCACCTACACCCCTATGGCCCCTGGAAACTACCTAATTTCTATAAAATATGGTGGACCATACCATATTGTTGGCAGCCCATTCAAAGCTAAAATTACAGGTGAGAATGCAATCAGATTCAAATGCAGTGGATCTGTTTGTGTAGTTGTAATTAGTCGATAATTTAGCTAATTTACTTATTTTACTCATTACCCATTTATATACAAAAAAAATAACAGATCCCATGATCAAATACAATGCATTTAATTGTATCGAATTGATTTTTATAACATTCATTTAAACTTGTATGGTCTAGTTCTGGTCAACTAAAAAATACATTTAAAGGGAGGGGGGGGGGGGGGGTTGATTTATGATTTCACTTTTCTAACTTTAGTTAGTGTGTAATCTTGCTGTTTGAGCATAAATGGCATCTTCAAAGTTACAACACTCAAAGTTCAAGCAAAGGGAGATATTTGCTTTTTAAGAAATTGTTTAAGGACTACAACAAACAGCTGGTAGGAACTTCATGAGCTTCCTCCCAGGTTAGTGACATCACTAACCCTAAAATGTTCATAAACCCCGCCCCGGGAAGACGCAGTCCATGTTGAGAAGAGGAAGCGCTGTTATGGTTGAGTACATTTTTGAGTCGGCTCAAACTGTAGCATCCGTCTTTCGCGTGCAATAGAAACTCACTTTGTGTGCATCTCAACAGTTCCTATACAAGCGATTTATAGATTATCCTGACAGAATATGCTAATTGAAGATAGTTAACTCCACATCAGGAACAATTTCATCAACTAACCATTCAGAGATGTCAAGTTGCGTTTACATGTCACTTCTTAGTCTTTTCATCTTAGTCTGACTCTGGTTTAAACATTAAAGGCAAAACAGTTTCTGACATTTTAGCTTGTGCCTGTGTAAGTTAATTGGAGCTGCTAACACACACACACACACACACACACTTTTAAAGCTCCGCCCACACTGTCGGAGCTGCAGCTCATTTGCATTTAAAGGGCCAGACACAAAATCGAGTGCGTTTTGCTAACGCTCAAAAAGTGACTAACATAACTTTAGTGACTAAACTTTAACATGCTTTATAAAAATATCTGTAGGGTATTTTGAGCTAAAACTTCACATACACATTCTGGGGACTTCAGAGATTTAATTAACATCTTGTGAAAAGGGCATTATAGCACCCCTTTAAAGGAGAATTGTGGAAGTTCTGAAATTCATAACTGTTACTGACACCAGTGGCTGTTAGAGAAACGGCAGCCAGTCTCAGAGCTCGTTCTCTGTGCACACATGGACATTATTGTGTTTTTATTTATTTTATTTTTTTTCTCAAGGTATCTTATTGTTATTTTCAATTTATTTTTTATAATTTATTTTAATTTGTGTTGTCTAGTTATTCAACTTAAAAATTAACAATCGGTTAATTGTACCATGATAAGATGACGTTATAATCAATTTGCGAACTCATGTTGCATATCAATGTTTTTTATGATCTTGAATTTGTGATGGACAGGAACTTTAGTAGTGTGTAATTTCAAATTCGTCTTTTGCAGGCTCTCGATTGGTCAATAGCCACAGCATGCACGAGACTTCATCAGTTCTGGTTGACCCCGTGACCCGCAGTGTGACAACCAGCCAGCAGGCAGCGCCAGGATGGGCCAGCTCCGACGCCAGCCGTGTAGTTGCCAAGGGTCAGGGGCTCAACAAGGGCTTCATAGGACAGAAGAACACTTTCAGTGTGGACTGTAGTAAAGCAGGCAAGGGCCAGAAAGAACCACTTTTGGAGGGTTTATTTGCATCAAACATGCAGTCAGTTCCTATAAATTGCCAACATTTGACTAGATATTCCTTATGTCCCCACAGGGAGGAACATGCTCCTGGTTGGAGTGGATGGACCCAAAGTGCCATGTGAGGAGATCTTGGTGAAACACTTGGGTAACCGTCTCTATAATGTGTCCTACCAGCTGAAGGAGAAAGGAGAGTACATCCTTGTGGTTAAATGGGGTGATGAGCACATCCCCGGGAGCCCGTATCACATCACTGTCTAATGGCCCTCCACAAAAATATCCAACACCATCTGAGGCTCCTGCCAGCATCAAATACAGGAACACTGAAAACTTTTGTCCTTTTTTTCCTCTATATGATCCTCTCTTCCAGTATTTTCCTGCACCACTATTCAGTTTTCAAGCAAATGAGGGATTTAAAAGGAGCACCTTGTCACTGTATGCCAGTCATTTTTGGATCCTGTTACATTTGCTGCCTTCAGTAATCAATTAAAGCAGAGAGTCCTGGTGGCTTTTGCTCAGTGTTTGGTTTACACCAGTTTGTTACTGATCTCGTCCCTAACACAGAGTAGCTGCTACTATGTTTTGTCTGGTTTAGGAGACCGCTGTTCCAGTCGTAACTGTACAGAGTAACAATTTCTAGTAGCAGGAGAAATCTAGATGTGATTCAGCTGCTTGTTTAACACATATTTGTTTTCAATATACTTGCCATTGGGTGAAGTGATGCTTAACCATAGACTGTCATGTAGACTGAATTAACACTGGTGCCAAAAGCTCTGTGGGTCTGCGCGCTTTGAATATTTTGCAGTCTACAGGGCTGCACGTTGCCTCCATTTTACCTTAAAGACGTTTTTGAGAATTTCAATTAGATGCCTTTTAAAACACTGATTGGGTGCCAAGTGATTTTAGTAACACCACAGGGAAATTACATGGCAGAATAAAGGTGATGGAGACAATGCAGTTTGGCTCAAGATTAACAAAAGGGAGATTAATGATGCATACTGCTTGTCGAGTTCTTGTTGGTAATGCAAAACGCACTTGGAAGTCTTAACATTTGTGTGGCTAAACGTTCATTTATTTGCTCTCACTTTGTCAGCTCTTTAGCATTTTGTGCTACATTGTATAATCAGTATTCCTAGAATATAAAAAAGTTTTGACTTACAGTATTTTGATACACAATAAAGTTGTCTTAACTATTTTTCTGTCAATTAAGTTGTCAGTATCTTCATTTTCTTTCTGTGTGTGGTTTTAGAGTTGCCTCTTGAAAGGATTCATCTTTGATAGTGCAAGTTTGGTGATTACATTAGTATGAGAGGATGCATTTAAGCAAATGTCAATTATAATTGGGGATAGATTTAAAACAAGGGATGTACGTATTGATGAATTATTTATTTAATAGAAAATCTAAAATATTAACAAAAACCTAACCCCCCAATTAAAACACCCTCAGTACTATCTCCTGATAATCTTTTGAGCAACTTTAAATCAGGTTGACGCCTGTCGCTGGCATGCAGCCGCAGTCAAGATACACAAGCAGAGCTGCTACTCTGTCCATATATGGTATGACAGGCCCAGTTTATGAGGCCCCTTGTTTATTACTTCAGGTCCCTGTCTGTTGAGGTGGTTTGTGGGCCCCAGAATACTTTTACCACCTAGTGAAGGACCTATATTTTGATTTCAATATGGCGATACCCATACAGAAATGTAAACCATTCACATATATGTGGTGCACTGTTAAATATATTGAAATATATCAACTGCTGCCTCAGCACCTGCCCCAGTTACTCAACAATATTAATGAAGTCTGCAATTTGCAACAAATCAGCCTTATGACACTTATTAAATTCCTCAGTGGTAAGAGACAACGTAAACTGTGTTAAATCAAATTCCATGCTTGAATTCGTCCCACTCCAAAGAAAAATTACTAGGCAACAAATGCATGTGCTTATCAATTACTTTCATTAATATGCAATAGACGAGCCCCCAATTTATGTTATGGCCCCTGGTCTTGGTCAGGGTGTAACATAAAACATCAAAACAATACTTGCCATTTTTTATTTGTAATTTCTTGCTCTCTTTGTTTTCTGAGCGGTAGACTTTTTTTTTGAAAAGTAAGAATCAAACAAACATAAAAATGGTTAGACGCAAGATCTTCAGGGGTGAGCTACTGCCAATAAACAAACAACAGCTAACTTCCATACAAATAAAATGAAAGAAACAAAATAGAGCCCGATCCGTTTTCAAAATCCGATATTCCGATGTATCGGCCGATATTTTATTTTATTATTTTTATTATTTCAGAAACGCACAACAAAACATTAACAGATTTCCCTAACATTAGTTATTTGTAATTATTTTAATTACATATTTAATTGTAATTTATATTTAGTTTTAACTAAAATAATATGATAATGCATTTTAAAAAGAAACTCGTTTATTTTATAGTCACAACAGAACAGATTAATTATAGTGGCATTACCTAGCTTTGTGGTTAGCTAGTCTATGATGAGCCATAATTTAGCAATGGATAATGTCATACTGCAAATTGTAAAACATATATTTTCAATATAACAGGCCAAGGAGAGATGATATGTCTCATTGCCACAGCTGTCATGTGCTATTAAAGAAATACTTCAGTCACGTCGTCAAATGTTAAAAGGACAGTCAGTCAACAACAATGTAACTATATTACTAGCTAATTCCGCTTCACTCTCGACTTATTTAACAGCAGCAAAACTGGACATGATAGTCACAAATTCTGTCATGCTTATTTGAGTTAAGAGAACTGATGGGCATGTTCATTTAATTGTTATTCAAACAATGTATGTATCGTGAGTCGTGACCAACTCGAACGAGTGTTGCCAACAGGGACGGTGTAGAGTGAAAACGGTGGACAAACTCTATACAACTTCCAACACTCATGACATGGTTCAAGCGTGTTTCGTCCGTTTTTATTTTTATTTTAGAAATATTCATTTATCGGCCATTATAACTGCCAATACAGATATTTTGGAAAATGCCTAATATCGGCCGAGAATATCGGCCTGGCTCTAAAACAAAACATACAATGACCCTATCTCCTTATCTAGCCCAATAAGCAGGAGAAAGTAAAGACCCTTTTGGCCTACAAAGAAAACAAGGCACTCACCCCCTACGGCTTCACAAATAATGGCACACGTACATTAGGGCACTTATGTTTTAGAAACAGATCACAGTCACACTATATCAAAAAGCAGTTAACACCACAAAGAGAACCAAGATCACAATCTATGGCAACATCTTCACCAGCTAACACACACAGGACAAGAAGTGCAGTTAAAGAGGCAAAGAGAGCTTTCTCCAGAGGAATTCCTGAAAGAGTCCCGGAAGAGCCTCTTCTCTGGTCCAACCACCAACAGCTTCAGCGTCAAGTCCAGGACCAATCCTAAAGGAGAAGGAGACAGCAGAAACAATTTAGCTGCATTTCTTCACAAACGTAACAATATTTTGAAAATGTATTTTACATGGTATTTAAAAGTATTGGTTATTTGAGTATTTAAAAGGTTATGGTTAACACGGTTAACGTAGTTAGGAGGGGAGCCTTGGCACTTCCAATTAGCCCCATTGTGTATCATCTTGGTTGCAGTTCCATTAGAATTCCACTGGAGGTGACTGGAGAGCAGAATGAATGGGAGTCTATGGGGCTAAACGGCTAAATGTGTCTCTTTCACCTGCTTGTCGTTAAATTAACAGATTTTATTGTTGATTCCGCAAGTTCAATATAGATTAACGAGTACTTATGTCCTTTTGATTTCTTACAGGTTAGGCCGTTGTTGGCCGGAACACGCTAGCATTTTTTTAAATGCTTTATTTAAACATTCAGTTTACAGAGTAAATAACATAATAATAACAACAACAACAGAACATACGTTAGACAATAAACAGGAAAAAAAATTATAAAAATAAAATAAAAAAATAAAAAATACAAAGAGGGCAATACTTAAATGATAAATTTAAACATTTAATAAAGTAAAAAGTTTGTAGGACTTACAAATTTTACAAGTTCTGAGTGCTTTTGGGTTAAGAGAGGACGAAATTGTAGTGAAGTAATGTTTTATCTCATGCAAGAATACCAGAAAAATTGGTTTACAATTTGAAAACTTACATTTGTGAATATAAAATCTACACAAGAAAATAAGTAGATTTATAACAAAGCAGGCATTTGAATCAGCTTCAAAAAAACCAAAAATAACGGTTCTGGGATTCATGGAAAAATTCTTTAAGATATTGCTCGAGATAAACCCATTAACATCTTTCCAAAGTTGCCAAGTAAAACTGCAAGACCAAAATAAGTGAAGAAGTGTTTCAGTGTCATTCTGACAGAAGGAGCAATTAGTGTCAAAATCTGATCTAAATTTTTTTTAAGGAAATTTTTAACTGGGTAAATATTATGAGTTAATTTAAAGGATATTTCTTTAATTTAGTTTGTGAGGAGAAACCTTTGTTGTAACGGAACACGCTAGCATTCTGCTATTGAGGATGAGGAGGAGGTGACGTCACGCGTTTAACTCCGCGGTGCATTGTGGGAAGGATCCGCCATTTTGGGGGGACACGCTATCCGTTGTCATGGTTACTTCGACCGTGAGACTGAGAGAAATAGCGTCAGAGAAGTAGTGCACTGCAGCTTGATATTTATTTGTATTTTTGCGATAAGGCACACTTTCTTGGGAATAAATGAAGCAAAAGGAAATGGTCTCTATTGGGAGAGACTACATAACAACACTAAGCAGCGTTATTTAGAGAAACTTGACATCAACATACAGTGTGTGGACCCATACGACCTGCTACAGAATGGACGAAAGACCCGAAGCACTAAGTTACCACCTTTCACACACCCTGAAATAATCAAGCACCTGGTTTATGGTAAGTGCTTAACGTTACTGCTACACAATGCAAGAGTTCAGAAGATTTAAGTCATTAACTTTAGAAGCTTATGAACAATTCTGCTGTGGCTGGAAGCAAGAGAAACCCCCAAACCTGTAACGTTAAACTGCGAGAATTCAGTCAAACTCGATATTTCAGGCTTCATTCATATGTGGAAATAAATCAGATACGTGCATTTGCACCTGCCATGCAACGTCAAGCGGACAGATAGGACATTACCCTGTCAATGCGAATCGTACGTCATTAAAAAGGTGTCTTTTTAAAACATTTCGCAGTACAGATAGGCTATATCTATAACAAATTAAACAACTCTAGTTGAATAACAGAGTTAACATTTCGTTTATTTGTGTTAAATAAAAGGCGAACTGTGCTGAAATGTATTGCTTTTAAAATCATGCTTTGCTCACTGGTGCTGCTGTCAGTTTATCCACAAGCAGTTTCTCTAAATAAAGCTGGCTAGCATTGTTATAAACACGATAGAACCACTTTCATTTCTCTTCCTTCTCCATATCTTCCAAAGACACTGCCGTGTATCGCTAAAATGTAAACAAATACTGCGCTGTGCTGTCTCTCTCTCGCTATTTCTGGCATATTTAGTCGCGCCTCTGTGAAGTTCTTAAGGCGTTGCCCCTGGCAACCAATATTGTGTCCTCCCAAAATGGTGGACGGCCTCAATTCGTCACGTGACAGCAAGCTACCGTGACGCATGTCCTCATTCTCAATTGTGTGACGTCATCACATTTTTGAACGGATTTTTAGAACAGATGATAAGTGAACTTAAAAATGCAATTTTCAGCTGAGTGTATTATCTTAGCCCTCCCTTTTGAATGCAACTTTCAAATTACTTGACAAAAAATTACATCCTGAGAAAAGTGGATTTCTGGGGTGAAACCCCATTGACTCCCATTCATTCTGCACTCGACCGCGAGCGCCCCCGCATGGACAGGAACGTGTTACTGCAGCCAGTTCAGAACCCGGAAGTAACCAGCCAGTGCCGACATTCGGTTTAAAGTCGATACGTTTGTTTTAGCGTACTCTTTGCTTAACGAGGAGCTCTGTTATATCTATATATTTTCTCGATATATCATTGAAAAATGCATCAAGCTTAACTCAACCTGAATGAGCCATCTCTACCGTTTGGTGTAGTTGTGCAATGCTAAAAAAAATCCACAAGATGACACTGTGTCTGTGAGCGGCATGCCTTTTCAGTGTCCCTTTCAACAGCACATGACACAGCGAAAATGTACTCCTCCTTTGATGACGTATATCGGCGATACTTTTAAAGGTAAGACTATTTTGTTGACATATTATTGTTTCAGAGTAGTTGTTAAACAGAATTATGTAACTTAGTTAAACAAAAATAAGTCTTATGGGTCAAATAATTTTTTCAAAACGTGCTCTACCAAACGGTTGAGATGTCACTTATAGTAACGTTAGAGAAGCTAGATAGCTTGGTAAAATTAGCTAATGTTGGTAAAGTTACCTAATCTTGGTAAAATTAGATATTTACAATGAACAAAAGGGTTAGTGTTGTTAAAATGATTAATTTAATATCATTCAATTACATATTTGATAAAAAATGTTTGATCAATATATTTTTTTATGGTATATGTATATGGTAAATATCATAAATTTGAAGAATTAATACCAATTCTGTTGTTACTATTAATTTCATAATTTAAAATTGACTATGTTTGTGTATTACTATATGACAAGCATTGTAAGAGTACATGGTTGGTAATAAAAAAAAAAGATTTATGTTTTAGACTTGATAAATGGACGTCGAATCATTTTACAGTACAAAACCATGATGGAGCCATCAATAGCAGCCATCAGATTTTTTTTATTAGTCAAGAAATTGCACTTAATATGACTTTTTCTGAATGTTGTTCTTTTATTATGAACATACATCTCAACTGTTTGGTAGAGGACTGTATCTAAAATACTGTAGGGTCTAATTCAAATTTTTTTTGATTGTTGTTATTGTTATCATAATTGAATAAAAAATGCAAAGAAATAATTTTTCCTTTGCTTTTTTCATGGTGCGTACCTTAAAGGGTTAAAAACGTGACATTTAGACGTTTCTCTTCGGCGTGGATCAAGTCAAATGAATCTTTTCACCTTGAAAACAATAAATGTTTTTTGCATTTTAACCCTTAATCACTGTTAGAAAAGGATAACACTTAAGGTGTTTGGGGTCATTTTGACCCCAGACTTTTAAAGAGTGATTGCATAAGGAAATATACATTTTTTATATGGAAAACTATATATCATTTTTTAAATTCACTTCTCAACTAATCATTTATGCTGTGTTTTTTTGGATTTTTTTAAAAGTTTTCTACCTATTTACTGCACAATTACATAACTAGGCCATAAATTGGCACATGAAAAATGATTTTTTAAAGAAAAAAACACTTAAATTATGATGATAATTAAATCTAAACAGTTTTTGGACATTGCTCTATGTGTTAGGGATAGAATACTACCATTTGGTGGTTAGTCGAAAAACAGTTTTTCTTATAGTTAAGGAATTAAAGTGCAATGACCACATCTATCCAATAGGGGCCCATAGAGACTCATTCATTTTCACTTCATTTTTCTTGATGCTTCAAATTCTCCTCACAACTTGATATATATGATATATATATATTTTGTGAATTGCACAAAATATTTTTGTCAAAATTAGAGTTTGTTGTTGTTGTCTGATATATTTTGAATTATTTGTTTATGCAAATTATTATACATAAATTTGCATAAATATTACAAGTCAGCGCTATGACATAACTGTATTCACACACTTCATTTTAGAAAATTATTTATGAACAATTATTATTTTTTATAGAACAAGAGATTTTAGAACAAAATAAATTTAATAAACCAAGTAAATAAACCAATATAATACAAAACAACCGCACTAATAAACTGTAATGAACAGGATGCATACATGTGTGTGTTTGTGTGTGTGTGGCTGTGTGTGTGTGTGAGATAGAAATCTCATTCCACTTTGTGTTCATGCTCTAGGACCAGACCTTGATTTAAATGTAATTTTTCTTAGATTTATGCCAGTTTTGTTTGTTTTATTTGCCAATTTCTGTAAAAATGCTCTCTGTTGCAGTCATGACATGTGTGTGTTTGTGCGTGTGTGGTTGTGTGTGTGTATGAGATAGAAAGTTTGTTCTACTTTCTATTTATGCTCTAGGACCAGACCTTGGTTTATATGTGGAACATTTCAGATTTATAATGGATTTACCTTTATTTTTTTGACAATCAGAATGAAAAAAGCACGTTTTTTCATTTTCCCATTCATTTTCAATGTGGGGTCATTTTGACCCCAAACAGCTTAAATGGTAAATTTTGTTTTACACACCTTTAGAACAACCAAATCAAGCCCAGTTTTTTTGTGCATGTTTAGATGGATTATGTAGGAAAAGTCACAGAGTTTCATGTCCCTGAGATGAAGGGAACATTTTTAAAAAATCAAGGAAAAGTCCAGTGGGGTCATTTTTACCCCAAACAGTGATTAAGGGCTAGATACCGGGTTGGAGAAATTTTTTTTGGCCGCTTTGTTTGATATAATCACAAGAATTTGGCCACTTTGTTTGATATAATCACAACACTTTAACAAAAGCAAGAATGGGATTTGAACTCAGGTCTTCTTGATTAATAGTCCAGTCATTTTAAGCCAAAATGGGGGTCACCTTGAACAAATTGCAACAGAAGCAAACTCAACTGATTTTGTATCCTCAATATGTCCTGAGTAAGCAGAAAAAAGCCCCAAAGAATCCCATTAGGGGAAAGTTTGTATTGGATGGGATTTTATTGCGGGTTTGGTTTTATTTGTTGGATAAATAAATATAGAAATATTATTTGACACAAGAGGGCAGTATAGCCCTATTTATGGTTTGGAGTTTAAACTATCACTGTCAGTTAAACCGTGACATCTACACGTTTTCCAAAGTGGACCAATGTGATTATTTCACGTCTTGTCGTGATACTGGGTTGGGCACCACTGAAGTTACAGGAGTTTCTTCCCGTTGCTAAGCAATGGAACTAGGTCGAGTATTTAAAAGGTTATGGTTAACACGGTTATGGTGGTTTAACGTCGATGTAATACGTTGTTTTAGCGTATCTTTTGCTTAAACGAGGAGCTGGGGACACTGGAAAAATAGACATTTTACTCATTAGGCTGCTTCATTAAAAACGAGACATTTAGACGTTTTCTTCAGCGTGGATCAAGTCAAATGAATCCTTTTCACCTCGAAAACAATACATGTTTTTTTGCATTTTAAATAATAGAACATTTCTCAGTGATCGTAAATAAAACAAAATTCACAACAATGTCTTTGTGCTTTTCTGTTGGAGGTCTGTGAAAGTTTTAAATCCGTCTTTTAGTGCTTCAGAGCGCCCACGTCCGAAACCAATGGAAGGGTCTAGAGCCTCCATTTTTGCACTCAGGTCTAAGTCCCATGGCCCTCAATCAGAATCCAGAGTTTCAAGAAGACTGGAGAAACTTTTTTTAGCACAAAAAAAACATAAGGGGTACCCCTTATGTTTTTTTTTTGTGCGAAAAAAAGTTTCTCCAATCTCTTGAAACTCTGGATTCTGATTGAGGGCCATGGGACTGAGACCTGAGTGCAAAAATGGAGGCTCTAGACCCTTCCAGAGCTGAGATATTGAGATATTTATGACATACTAAAATATTGAGCCATTATAAATATTCTCAATATCTCAGCTCTGGAAGGGTCTAGAGCCTCCATTTTTGCACTCAGGTCTAACACCGCATCCTGTAACTACACGCGACGCGATCAAATTCCAGCGACAGCAAGTGTGTCTGTCCACACTAGACGCGACGCGACTGTGAGATGCCACATATTCAGAACAGCGTGTGAGCTATGGTGTAAGCAGAGTCTCTCTGTGAAAGCGCACTGTTGGCCCGCAGTCGCATTGGAAATGGGTAAGGACATAATCAAATCAAGAAATAACATTATTAAAAATCAGAACATTAACAAAATATACTCATTGACTAATTTTGTGATGAAGTACAGTTGTATGTTTGCATATAATTCATTTTGAACGCTATATTATCTGCTTTCACAATCTGAGGTAAATTATCCGTTATCTTGTGGCACAATGACCTATTTTTAACTAAAAATAAATAATGTGTAGATCATAAACAGTGTAATTTATTCATTCTGTCAGCCGCGACGTCGCAGAAATAGGAACCGTTTCTAAATTAGAAACTTCGCGCGTCAGCGTCGCGTCTGGTTAGGACAAAAACTCTGATTAACATGGAAAAGATACCTTTTATCGCGTGTCGCGGCGTCGCGTCGCGTGTAGTTAGGACACGGTGTAAGTCCCATGGCCCTCTATCAGAATTCAGAGTTTCAAGAAAATCTAAATTTTGACCCGAAAAAAAACCGACAGTGGTACCCCTTATGTTTTTTTTTGTGCGAAAAAATAAGTTTCTCCAATCTTCTTGAAACTCTGGATTCTGATAGAGGGCCATGGGACTTAGACCTGAATGCAAAAATGGAGGCTCTAGACCCTTCCAGAGCTGAGATATTGAGATATTTATAATGGCATACAGAGCTGAGATATTGAGATATTTACAATGGCATAAATGCTACGTGAGATCTCAATATCTCAGCTCTGGAAGGGTCTGAGAGCCTCCATTTTTGCACTCAGATCTAAGTCCCATGGCCCTCTATCAGAATCCAGAGTTTCAAGAAAATCTAAATTTTGACCCGAAAAAAAAAAAAACGACAGTGGTACCCCTTATGTTTTTTTTTTATGCGAAAAAATAAGTTTCTCAATCTTCTTGAAACTCTGGATTCTGATAGAGGGCCATGGGACTTAGACCTGAGTGCAAAAATGAAGGCTCTAGACCCTTCCAGAGCTGAGATATTTAGATATTTATATTGGCATACAGAGCTGAGATATTGAGATATTTACAATGGCATAAATGCTACGTGAGATCTCAATATCTTAGCTCTGGAATGGTCTAGAGCCTCCATTTTTGCACTCAGATCTAAGTCCCATGGCCCTCTATCAGAATCCAGAGTTTCAAGAAAATGAAAATTTTGACCCGAAAAAAAAAAACAACAGTGGTACCCCTTATGTTTTTTTTTGTGCGAAAAAAATAAGTTTCTCCAATCTTCTTGAAACTCTGGATTCTGATAGAGGGCCATGGGACTTAGACCTGAGTGCAAAAATGGAGGCTCTAGACCCTTCCAGAGCTGAGATATTTAGATATTTATAATGGCATACAGAGCTGAGATATTGAGATATTTACAATGGCATAAATGCTACGTGAGATCTCAATATCTCAGCTCTGGAAGGGTCTAGAGCCTCCATTTTTGCACTCAGATCTAAGTCCCATGGCCCTCTATCAGAATCCAGAGTTTCAAGAAAATCAAAATTTTGACCCAAAAAAAAAAACGACAGTGGTACCCTTATGTTTTTTTTTTGTGCGAAAAAGAAGTTTCTCCAATCTTCTTGAAACTCTGGATTCTGATAGAGGGCCATGGGACTTAGACCTGAGTGCAAAAATGGAGGCTCTAGACCCTTCCAGAGCTGAGATATTTAGATATTTATAATGGCATACAGAGCTGAGATATTGAGATATTTACAATGGCATAAATGCTAAGTGAGATCTCAATATCTCAGCTCTGGAAGGGTCTAGAGCCTCCATTTTTGCACTCAGATCTAAGTCCCATGGCCCTCTATCAGAATCCAGAGTTTCAAGAAAATCAAAATTTTGACCTCGAAAAAAAAAACGACAGTGGTACCCCTTATGTTTTTTTTTGTGTGCGAAAATAAGTTTCTCCAATCTTCTTGAAACTCTGGATTCTGATAGAGGGCCATGGGACTTAGACCTGAGTGCAAAAATGGAGGCTCTAGACCCTTCCAGAGCTGAGATATTTAGATATTTATAAGGGCATACAGAGCTGAGATATTGAGATATTTACAATGGCATAAATGCTACGTGAGATCTCAATATCTCAGCTCTGGAAGGGTCTAGAGCCTCCATTTTTGCACTCGAGATCTAAGTCCCATGGCCCTCTATCAGAATTCAGAGTTTCAAGAAAATCTAAATTTTGACCTCGAAAAAAAAAACGACAGTGGTACCCCTTATGTTTTTTTTTGTGCGAAAAAATAAGTTTTTCCAATCTTCTTGAAACTCTGGATTCTGATAGAGGGCCATGGGACTTAGACCTGAGTGCAAAAATGGAGGCTCTAGACCCTTCCAGAGCTGAGATATTTAGATATTTATAATGGCATACAGAGCTGAGATATTGAGATATTTACAATGGCATAAATGCTACGTGAGATCTCAATATCTCAGCTCTGGAAGGGTCTAGAGCCTCCATTTTTGCACTCAGATCTAAGTCCCATGGCCCTCTATCAGAATCCAGAGTTTCAAGAAAATCAAAATTTTGACCTCAAAAAAAAAAAAACGACAGTGGTACCCCTTATGTTTTTTTTTTTATGCGAAAAAATAAGTTTTTCCAATCTTCTTGAAACTCTGGATTCTGATAGAGGGCCATGGGACTTAGACCTGAGTGCAAAAATGGAGGCTCTAGACCCTTCCAGAGCTGAGATATTTAGATATTTATAATGGCATACAGAGCTGAGATATTGAGATATTTACAATGGCATAAATGCTACGTGAGATCTCAATATCTCAGCTCTGGAAGGGTCTAGAGCCTCCATTTTTGCACTCAGATCTAAGTCCCATGGCCCTCTATCAGAATCCAGAGTTTCAAGAAAATCTAAAATTTCTGACCTCGAAAAAAAAAAAAACGACAGTGGTACCCCTTATGTTTTTTTTTTATGCGAAAAAATAAGTTTTTCCAATCTTCTTGAAACTCTGGATTCTGATAGAGGGCCATGGGACTTAGACCTGAGTGCAAAAATGGAGGCTCTAGACCCTTCCAGAGCTGAGATATTTAGATATTTATAATGGCATACAGAGCTGAGATATTGAGATATTTACAATGGCATAAATGCTATGTGAGATCTCAATATCTCAGCTCTGGAAGGGTCTAGAGCCTTCATTTTTGCACTCAGATCTAAGTCCCATGGCCCTCTATCAGAATCCAGAGTTTCAAGAAAATTAAAATTTTGACCCCGAAAAAAAAAACGACAGTGGTACCCCTTATGTTTTTTGTGGAAAAAATACGTTTCTCCAATCTTCTTGAAACTCTGGATTCTGATAGAGGGCCATGGGACTTAGACCTGAGTGCAAAAATGGAGGCTCTAGACCCTTCCAGAGCTGAGATATTTAGATATTTATAATGGCATACAGAGCTGAGATATTGAGATATTTACAATGGCATAAATGCTACGTGAGATTCTCAATATCTCAGCTCTGGAAGGGTCTAGAGCCTCCATTTTGCACTCAGATCTAAGTCCCATGGCCCTTTATCAGAATCCAGAGTTTCAAGAAAATCAAAATTTTGACCTCGAAAAAAAACGACAGTGGTACCCCTTATGTTTTTTTTTTTGTGCGAAAAAATAAGTTTCTCCAATCTTCTTGAAACTCTGGATTCTGATAGAGGGCCATGGGACTTAGACCTGAGTGCAAAAATGGAGGCTTTAGACCCTTCCAGAGCTGAGATATTTAGATATTTATAATGGCATACAGAGCTGAGATATTGAGATATTTACAATGGCATAAATGCTACGTGAGATCTCAATATCTCAGCTCTGGAAGGGTCTAGAGCTTTCATTTTGCACTCAGATCTAAGTCCCATGGCCCTCTATCAGAATCCAGAGTTTCAAGAAAATCAAAATTTTGACCTCGAAAAAAAAACGACAGTGGTACCCCTTATGTTTTTTTTTTGTGCGAAAAAACAAGTTTCTCCAATCTTCTTGAAACTCTGGATTCTGATAGAGGGCCATGGGACTTAGACCTGAGTGCAAAATGGAGGCTCTAGACCCTTCCAGAGCTGAGATATTTAGATATTTATAATGGCATACAGAGCTGAGATATTGAGATATTTACAATGGCATAAATGCTACGTGAGATCTCAATATCTCAGCTCTGGAAGGGTCTAGAGCCTCCATTTTTGCACTTAGATCTAAGTCCCATGGCCCTCTATCAGAATCCAGAGTTTCAAGAAAATCAAAATTTTCACCCAAAAAAAAAACGACAGTGGTACCCCTTATGTTTTTTTTTGTGCGAAAAATAAGTTTCTCCAATCTTCTTGAAACTCTGGATTCTGATAGAGGGCCATGGGACTTAGACCTGAGTGCAAAAATGGAGGCTCTAGACCCTTCCAGAGCTGAGATATTTAGATATTTATAATGGCATACAGAGCTGAGATATTGAGATATTTACAATGGCATAAATGCTACGTGAGATCTCAATATCTCAGCTCTGAGAAGGGTCTAGAGCCTCCATTTTTGCACTCAGATCTAAGTCCCATGGCCCTCTATCAGAATCCAGAGTTTCAAGAAAATCAAAATTTCTACCCTCGAAAAAAAAAACGACAGTGGTACCCCTTATGTTTTTTTTTTGTGCGAAAAAACAAGTTTCTCCAATCTTCTTGAAACTCTGGATTCTGATAGAGGGCCACTGGGACTTAGACCTGAGTGCAAAAATGGAGGCTCTAGACCCTTCCAGAGCTGAGATATTTAGATATTTAATAATGGCATACAGAGCTGAGATATTGAGATATTTACAATGGCATAAATGCTACGTGAGATCTCAATATCTCAGCTCTAGAAAGGGTCTAGAGCCTCCATTTTTGCACTCAGATCTAAGTCCATGGCCCTCTATCAGAATCCAGAGTTTCAAGAAAATCAAAATTTTCGACCCGAAAAAAAAAGTCAGTGGTACCCCTTATGTTTTTTTTTTGTGCGAAAAACAAGTTTCTCCAATCTTCCTGAAAACTCTGGATTCTGATAGAGGGCCATGGGACTTAGACCTGAGTGCAAAAATGGAGGCTCTAGACCCTTCCAGAGCTGAGATATTTAGATATTTATAATGGCATACAGAGCTGAGATATTGAGATATTTACAATGGCATAAATGCTACGTGAGATCTCAATATCTCAGCTCTGGAAGGGTCTAGAGCCTCCATTTTTGCACTCAGATCTAAGTCCCATGGCCCTCTATCAGAATCCAGAGTTTCAAGAAAATCAAAATTTTGACCTCGAAAAAAAAACGACAGTGGTACCCCTTATGTTTTTTTTTTTTGTGCGAAAAAATAAGTTTCTCCAATCTTCTTGAAACTCTGGATTCCTGATAGAGGGCCATGGGACTTAGACCTGAGTGCAAAATGGAGGCTCTAGACCCTTCCAGAGCTGAGATATTTAGATATTTATAATGGCATACAGAGCTGAGATATTGAGATATTTACAATGGCATAAATGCTACTTGAGATCTCAATATCTCAGCTCTGGAAGGTGTTAGAGCCTCCATTTTTGCACTCAGATCTAAGTCCCATGGCCCTCTATCAGAATCCAGAGTTTCAAGAAAATCAAAATTTTGACCCAAAAAAAAAAAACGACAGTGGTACCCCTTATGTTTTTTTTTGTGCGAAAATATAAGTTTCTCCAATCTTCTTGAAACTCTGGATTCTGATAGAGGGCCATGGGACTTAGACCTGAGTGCAAAAATGGAGGCTCTAGACCCTTCCAGAGCTGAGATATTTAGATATTTATAATGGCATACAGAGCTGAGATATTGAGATATTTACAATGGCATAAATGCTACGTGAGATCTCAATATCTCAGCTCTGGAAGGTCTAGAGCCTCCATTTTTGCACTCAGATCTAAGTCCCATGGCCCTCTATCAGAATCCAGAGTTTCAAGAAAATCAAAAATTTTGACCCGAAAAAAAAAACGACAGTGGTACCCCTTATGTTTTTTTTTTTGTGCGAAAAATAAGTTTCTCCAATCTTCTTGAAACTCTGGATTCTGATAGAGGGCCATGGGACTTAGACCTGAGTGCAAAAATGGAGGCTCTAGACCCTTCCAGAGCTGAGATATTTAGATATTTATAATGGCATACAGAGCTGAGATATTGAGATATTTACAATGGCATAAATGCTACGTGAGATCTCAATATCTCAGCTCTGGAAGGGTCTAGAGCCTCCATTTTTGCACTCAGATCTAAGTCCCATGGCCCTCTATCAGAATCCAGAGTTTCAAGAAAATCAAAATTTTGACCTCAAAAAAACAAACGACAGTGGTACCCCTTATGTTTTTTTTTGTGCGAGAAAAATAAGTTTCTCCAATCTTCTTGAAACTCTGGATTCTGATAGAGGGCCATGGGACTTAGACCTGAGTGCAAAAATGGAGGCTCTAGACCCTTCCAGAGCTGAGATATTTAAGATATTTATAATGGCATACAGAGCTGAGATATTGAGATATTTACAATGGCATAAATGCTACGTGAGATCTCAATATCTCAGCTCTGGAAGGGTCTAGAGCCTCCATTTTTGCACTCAGATCTAAGTCCCATGGCCCTCTATCAGAATCCAGAGTTTCAAGAAAATGAAAATTTTGACCCGAAAAAAAAAACGACAGTGGTACCCCTTATGTTTTTTTTGTGTGAGAAAAATAAGTTCCTCCAATCTTCTTGAAACTCTGGATTCTGATAGAGGGCCATGGGACTTAGACCTGAGTGCAAAAATGAAGGCTCTAGACCCTTCCAGAGCTGAGATATTTAGATATTTATAATGGCATACAGAGCTGAGATATTGAGATATTTACAATGGCATAAATGCTACGTGAGATCTCAATATCTCAGCTCTGGAAGGGTCTAGAGCCTCCATTTTTGCACTCAGATCTAAGTCCCATGGCCCTCTATCAGAATCCAGAGTTTCAAGAAAATCTAAATTTTGACCCGAAAAAAACGACAGTGGTACCCCTTATGTTTTTTTTGTGCGAAGAAATAAAGTTTCTCCAATCTTCTTGAAACTCTGGATTCTGATAGAGGGCCATGGGACTTAGAACTGAGTGCAAAAATGGAGGCTCTAGACCCTTCCAGAGCTGAGATTAGATATTTATAATGGCATACAGAGCTGAGATATTGAGATACTTACAATGGCATAAATGGTACGTGAAATCCCAATATCTCAGCTCTGGAAGGGTCTAGAGCCTCCATTTTTGCACTCAGATCTAAGTCCCATGGCCCTCTATCAGAATCCAGAGTTTCAAGAAAATCAAAATTTTGACCCGAAAAAAAAACGACAGTGGTACCCCTTACGTTTTTTTTTCGGGTCAAAATTTTGATTTTCTTGAAACTCTGGATTCTGATAGAGGGCCATGGGACTTAGATCTGAGTGCAAAAATGGAGGCTCTAGACCTTCCAGAGCTGAGATATTGAGATCTCACATAGCATTTATGCCATTGTAAATATCTCAATATCTCAGCTCTGTATGCCATTATAAATATCTAAATATCTCAGCTCTGGAAGGGTCTAGAGCAGGGGTCACCAAACTAAGGCCCGCGGGCCACCTCAGGCCCGCCAACCCCCTTTGACTGGCCCCCCAGCCCCTCTGCAACCCACAATTTAAACCGGCCCTATGAGGCAATCCCCAAAAGTCATCATGGCCTTTTTTTTAATATAATTTAAATAATTTAAAAATAATAACATTTCTTTATCTGGTTTGTTCATCATTTTCAGTTAAAAAATTATATTTAGTCATAAAATTAAATGTATTTGCCAAATTCGTCACCCAACATGCTCAAGATCAAGCAGTGACAGACAACACACGTGCAGGGAACTGTCAGTGTTCAGGACAGCAACACTGACAGTCTTACATTAAACGAAAAGTTGATAGAGAGTTTTCAGTGGACCAACAATTATTTTTTTATTCAGAGTAAGGATCATGCAGTTTGTATTATTTGAAAAGAAAGTTTGGCGGTTTTCAAAGAATATAATCTGTGTCGTCACCACTAAACCCGCCACAAAGAGTATGCTAGCTTGCGAGGGCATCAAGAAAAGACAGGATTTGGAGGATGAAAGGCGTACTGGCTGCACAATAGTATGTAATCCTTCCCCAAACTCGGAATCAAGTGTTGATATCAGTAGTGTGGATATAGTAGTGGAGATGGCTGTGCCAGGCTAGTAATCTCTACTACACAATGAGGCCTGTTGGTGGTCATTTTTGTCTGGGTCATAAAATTCTGTTCTATAGCTGACCCTGCCCCGGCCCCCCATCACAGTCAGGAACGGTAATGTGGCCCCCAAAGAAAAAAGTTTGGCTGACCCCATGGTCTAGAGCCTCCATTTTCGACTCAGATCTAAGTCCCATGGCCCTCTATCAGTAATCCAGAGTTTCAAGAAAATCAAAATTTTGACCCGAAAAAAAAACGTAAGGGGTACCACTGTCGTTTTTTTTTTTTGGGTCAAAATTTTGATTTTCTTGAAACTCTGGATTCCTGATAGAGGGCCATGGGACTTAGATCTGAGTGCAAAATGGAGGCTCTAGACCCTTCCAGAGCTGAGATATTTAGATATTTATAATGGCATACAGAGCTGAGATATTGAGATATTTACAATGGCATAAATGCTACGTGAGATCTCAATATCTCAGCTCTGGAAGGGTCTAGAGCCTCCATTTTTGCACTCAGATCTAAGTCACATGGCCCTCTATCAGAATCCAGAGTTTCAAGAAAATCAAAATTTTGACCCGAAAAAAAACGACAGTGGTACCCCTTACGTTTTTTTTTCGGGTCAAAATTTTGATTTTCTTGAAACTCTGGATTCTGATAGAGGGCCATGTGACTTAGATCTGAGTGCAAAAATGGAGGCTCTAGACCTTCCAGAGCTGAGATATTGAGATTTCACGTAGCATTTATGCCATCTAAATATCTCAATATCTCAGCTCTGTATGCCATTATAAATATCTAAATATCTCAGCTCTGGAAGGGTCTAGAGCCTCCATTTTTGCACTCAGATCTAAGTCCCATGGCCCTCTATCAGAATCCAGAGTTTCAAGAAAATCAAAATTTTGACCCGAAAAAAAAACGACAGTGGTACCCCTTACGTTTTTTTTTCGGGTCAAAATTTTGACTTTCTTGAAACTCTGGATTCTGATAGAGGGCCATGGGACTTTGATCTGAGTGCAAAATGGAGGCTCTAGACCCTTCCAGAGCTGAGATATTTAGATATTTATAATGCATACAGAGCTGAGATATTGAGATATTTACAATGGCATAAATGCTACGTGAAATCTCAATATCTCAGCTCTGGAAGGGTCTAGAGCCTCCATTTTGCACTCAGATCTAAGTCCCATGGCCCTCTATCAGAATCCAGAGTTTCAAGAAAATCAAAATTTTGACCTGAAAAAAAAAAACGACAGTGGTACCCCTGTCGTTTTTTTTTTTCGGGTCAAAATTTTGATTTTCTTGAAACTCTGGATTCTGATAGAGGGCCATGTGACTTAGATCTGAGTGCAAAAATGGAGGCTCTAGACCCTTCCAGAGCTGAGATATTGAGATTTCACGTAGCATTTATGCCATTGTAAATATCTCAATATCTCAGCTCTGTATGCCATTATAAATATCTAAATATCTCAGCTCTGGAAGGGTCTAGAGCCTCCATTTTTGCACTCAGATCTAAGTCCCATGGCCCTCTATCAGAATCCAGAGTTTCAAGAAAATCAAAATTTTGACCCGAAAAAAAAACGTAAGGGGTACCACTGTCGTTTTTTTTTCGGGTCAAAATTTTGATTTTCTTGAAACTCTGGATTCTGATAGAGGGCCATGTGACTTAGATCTGAGTGCAAAAATGGAGGCTCTAGACACCTTCCAGAGCTGAGATATTGAGATTTCACGTAGCATTTATGCCATTGTAAATATCTCAATATCTCAGCTCTGTATGCCATTATAAATATCTAAATATCTCAGCTCTGGAAGGGTCTAGAGCCTCCATTTTTGCACTCAGATCTAAGTCCCATGGCCCTCTATCAGAATCCAGAGTTTCAAGAAAATCAAAATTTTGACCCGAAAAAAAAAACGTAAGGGGTACCACTGTCGTTTTTTTTTTCGGGTCAAAATTTTGATTTTCTTGAAACTCTGGATTCCTATAGAGGGCCATGTGACTTAGATCTGAGTGCAAAAATGGAGGCTCTAGACCTTCCAGAGCTGAGATATTGAGATTTCACGTAGCATTTATGCCATTGTAAATATCTCAATATCTCAGCTCTGTATGCCATTATAAATATCTAAATATCTCAGCTCTGGAAGGGTCTAGAGCCTCCATTTTTGCACTCAGATCTAAGTCCCATGGCCCTCTATCAGAATCCAGAGTTTCAAGAAAATCAAAATTTTGACCCGAAAAAAAAAACGACTAGGGGTACCACTGTCGTTTTTTTTTTTCGGGTCAAAATTTTGATTTTCTTGAAACTCTGGATTCTGATAGAGGGCCATGGGACTTAGATCTGAGTGCAAAAATGGAGGCTCTAGACCCTTCCAGAGCTGAGATATTTAGATATTTATAATGGCATACAGAGCTGAGATATTGAGATATTTACAATGGCATAAATGCTACGTGAAATCTCAATATCTCAGCTCTGGAAGGGTCTAGAGCCTCCATTTTTGCACTCAGATCTAAGTCCCATGGCCCTCTATCAGAATTCAGAGTTTCAAGAAAATCAAAATTTTGACCCGAAAAAAAAACGTACAGTGGTACCCACTGTCGTTTTTTTTTCGGGTCAAAATTTTGATTTTCTTGAAACTCTGGATTCTGATAGAGGGCCATGTGACTTAGATCTGAGTGCAAAAATGGAGGCTCTAGACCCTTCCAGAGCTGAGATATTGAGATTTCACGTAGCATTTATGCCATTGTAAATATCTCAATATCTCAGCTCTGTATGCCATTATAAATATCTAAATATCTCAGCTCTGGGAAGGGTCTAGAGCCTCCATTTTGCACTCAGATCTAAGTCACATGGCCCTCTATCAGAATCCAGAGTTTCAAGAAAATCAAAATTTTGACCCGAAAAAAAAAACGACAGTGGTACCCCTTACGTTTTTTTTGGGGTCAAAATTTTGATTTTCTTGAAACTCTGGATTCTGATAGAGGGCCATGTGACTTAGATCTGAGTGCAAAAATGGAGGCTCTAGACCCTTCCAGAGCTGAGATATTGAGATTTCACGTAGCATTTATGCCATTGTAAATATCTCAATATCTCAGCTCTGTATGCCATTATAAATATCTAAATATCTCAGCTCTGGAAGGGTCTAGAGCCTCCATTTTTGCACTTAGATCTAAGTCCCATGGCCCTCTATCAGAATCCAGAGTTTCAAGAAAATCAAAATTTTGACCCGAAAAAAAAAACGTACAGTGGTACCCCTGTACGTTTTTTTTTTCGGGTCAAAATTTTGATTTTCTTGAAAACTCTGGATTCTGATAGAGGGCCATGTGACTTAGATCTGAGTGCAAAAATGGAGGCTCAGACCTTCCAGAGCTGAGATATTGAGATTTCACGTAGCATTTATGCCATTGTAAATATCTCAATATCTCAGCTCTGTATGCCATTATAAATATCTAAATATCTCAGCTCTGGAAGGGTCTAGAGCCTCCATTTTTGCACTCAGATCTAAGTCCCATGGCCCTCTATCAGAATCCAGAGTTTCAAGAAAATCAAAATTTTGACCTGAAAAAAAAAACGACAGTGGTACCCCTGTACGTTTTTTTTTTGGGTCTAAAATTTTGATTTTCTTGAAACTCTGGATTCTGATAGAGGGCCATGGGACTTAGATCTGAGTGCAAAAATGGAGGCTCTAGACCTTCCAGAGCTGAGATATTGAGATTTCACGTAGCATTTATGCCATTGTAAATATCTCAATATCTCAGCTCTGTATGCCATTATAAATATCTAAATATCTCAGCTCTGGAAGGGTCTAGAGCCTCCATTTTTGCACTCAGATCTAAGTCCCATGGCCCTCTATCAGAATCCAGAGTTTCAAGAAAATCAAAATTTTGACCCCGAAAAAAAAAACGACAGTGGTACCCCTTACGTTTTTTTTTCGGGTCAAAATTTTGATTTTCTTGAAACTCTGGATTCTGATAGAGGGCCATGGGACTTAGATCTGAGTGCAAAAATGGAGGCTCAACACCTTCCAGAGCTGAGATATTGAGATTTCACGTAGCATTTATGCCATTGTAAATATCTCAATATCTCAGCTCTGTATGCCATTATAAATATCTAAATATCTCAGCTCTGGAAGGGTCTAGAGCCTCCATTTTTGCACTCAGATCTAAGTCCCACTGGCCCTCTATCAGAATCCAGAGTTTCAAGAAAATCAAAATTTTGACCCTAAAAAAAAAAACGACAGTGGTACCCCTTACGTTTTTTTTCGGGTCAAAATTTTGATTTTCTTGAAACTCTGGATTCCTGATAGAGGGCCATGGGACTTAGATCTGAGTGCAAAAATGGAGGCTCTAGACCCTTCCAGAGCTGAGATATTTAGATATTTATAATGGCATACAGAGCTGAGATATTGAGATATTTACAATGGCATAAATGCTACGTGAAATCTCAATATCTCAGCTCTGGAAGGGTCTAGAGCCTCCATTTTTGCACTCAGATCTAAGTCCCATGGCCCTCTATCAGAATCCAGAGTTTCAAGAAAATCAAAATTTCTGACCCCGAAAAAAAACGACAGTGGTACCCCTTACGTTTTTTTTTCGGGTCAAAATTTTGATTTTCTTGAAACTCTGGGATTCTGATAGAGGGCCATGTGACTTAGATCTGAGTGCAAAAATGGAGGCTCTAGACCTTCCAGAGCTGAGATATTGAGATTTCACGTAGCATTTATGCCATTGTAAATATCTCAATATCTCAGCTCTGTATGCCATTATAAATATCTAAATATCTCAGCTCTGGAAGGGTCTAGAGCCTCCATTTTTGCACTCAGATTTAAGTCCCATGGCCCTCTATCAGAATCCAGAGTTTCAAGAAAATCAAAATTCTGACCCGAAAAAAAAAACGACAGTGGTACCCCTTACGTTTTTTTTTCGGGTCAAAATTTTGATTTTCTTGAAACTCTGGATTCTGATAGAGGGCCATGGGACTTAGATCTGAGTGCAAAAATGGAGGCTCTAGACCCTTCCAGAGCTGAGATATTTAGATATTTATAATGGCATACAGAGCTGCATATTGTAGATATTTACAATGGCATAAATCGCTACTGTAAGAGTATCTCAATATCTCAGCTCTGGAAGGGTCTTAGAGCCTCCATTTTTGCACTCAGATCTAAGTCACCATGGCCCTCTATCAGAATCTCAGAGTTTCAAGAAAATCAAAATTTCGCACCCGAAATAAAAACGACAGGGGTACCCCTGTACGTTTTTTTTCGGGTCAAAATTTTGATTTCTTGAAACTCTGGATTCTGATAGAGGGCCATGGGACTTAGATCTGAGTGCAAAAATGGAGGCTCAACACCTTCAGAGCTGAGATATTGAGATTTCACGTAGCATTTATGCCATTGTAAATATCTCAATACTCAGCTCTGTATGCCATTATAAATATCTAAATATCTCAGCTCTGGAAGGGTCTACAGCTTTCATTTTGCACTCAGATCAAAGTCCTGCCATGGCCCTCTATTAATACTCCAGAAGTTTCAAGAAAATCAAAATTCTCACCGAAAAAAAGAAAACGCAGTGGACCCCTTACGTTTTTTTTTCGGGTCAAAATTTTGATTTTCTTGAAACTCTGGATCCTGATAGAGGGCCATGGGACTTAGAGATCTGAGTGCAAAAATGGAGGCTCGAGCACCTTTCCAGACTGATACATCCAGATATTTTACAATGGCATAAATGCTACG
>JAQIUQ010002361.1:0-14790 GCA_030378365.1 Hybognathus amarus | reverse complement strand
GACTTTATTCGACTATTCCATTACTTCCTTATGGGCGCATGTGCGAGAACTAGAGACGAGTGCTGCGTCCGAAATCTTCACACAAAGCACTACTCCCTAACCCCTATGTTGGGGTTAGAGAGCAGAGCACTATATAGTGAGCTCACCAGCATAACAGAAGCCACTTTTGGACACTACTCGATCGTCTCTCGGCGCCGTTGATTACATCATCTGTCAGCTGGTACCGAGCCGGCTCTGGGCTAAATAGATTTTTTAAAATAAATACATTACATTATATTGAGCTTATTTCATCCAAAATTTTAAAACTAAAAGTGATTTCTGGCCGTTTTTGTTATAATGCGCTACTCCACACATGATTATAACTTATTTTTACGATCAGCGCAATGCATGATGGTATGTAGGGCTTAGGTTAATGGCCATCGGTTGTTCACTACTTTTCAAAATGCATTCTGGGATAGATTGAGTGGACTATATAGGGTATAATAATCATCACTATACATTCTGGACAGCACTACAAAATGGCGAGCTCACTATATAGTCCACTATATAGTGAGTAATGGGAGATTTCGGACGCAGCAGAGGACATTCTCATTCGACTACTTCTTGTTACCTGCTGCTCACGCTTAGGAGTATTACCGCCCTGACCGTATAAAATGATGCTGATATCTTTACAGTCTATGGCTGATATAGCTGGAAGCGCAAAACTTTATGTTTACAAGCAGAGGAAGATGCGCCTGTACATACGCTTTTCAATTAGCGTATTTTCCGCACTATAAGGTGCACTTAAAAGCCTTTAATCTTCTCAAAAAAACAACAGTGTGCCTTATAATCCGGAGCGCCTTATATGATGGATCATCATCTTATACGGTAGGTGGCGGTAATACTCCTGAAGCGGTGAGCAGCCGGTAACAAGAGAGTAGTCGAATGAGAACGCCCTCATCTCAGTTCTCGTGCATGCGCCTATAAGGAAGTAATGGAATAGTCGAATAAAGTCGTTATTTATGTTTTTTTACGCACAAAAGTAGTCTCGTCGCTTGATAAACTTATAATTGAGCCACTGTAGGCACATGGCATATTTAAACATTTTCTTTAAAGGGCAATATCCACCTCTGAAAGACTGAAGGTGAATGTAAAATTGTGATTGTATGTAGAAAGAAATGTGAAATTATTTTTTAATTTGGAGCTCTCTGAGCTGAGAAAAAGACAGAAAATGTATTTTTTGGCTTACTGGTGAATGAAAAACATCAACTCCCAGAATTCATTTGCTTCGCTGCCCTAGGAGGCCACGCGCGCGTACTGCTAACCTCGCAGTATGTAAACACGACGTCCACTAGTGATTCTCCGTGATGAGTCATCTCCGAAAATGTGTTTCGAGATCGCCCAGAATGTCCGCGATTCGGCTTTTGCGTACAGTCGCCGTCATTGCATACATGTTTACTGTGGCGAAGCGGAAAATCAAGTGCGAGCTGTATGTGCGAACGGCGGACAGGAGCCAGGTTTACCTGTGTCGAGCCGGGGATGAGTGCCCAGCTGTCTGCAGTGAGCGCGCGAGGCCGGTGGCGTGATTACCGAATGAGCGGCACCTAAGGGCGTATAGTGCCCGGTCTCGGATGCTCTCAACTGGAGGACAGGAATTTCTAAGCCAATGTCAAAGCGCATGAGACCGATCACTTGTTTGGCGCTCCATGTAAACACAACAGTCAGGATTCACCAGTCTGGTAAGGTAATCTGAGTTTACCGATTCGAAACAGAAGCTGTAACTTACATGTAAACAATGAAATGGCGACTTCAGAAGTTGAAGCTGAATCCCGTAGCATGAACGGCTGGCCGCGGACATGTCCAGGAAAAGAGGGACGGAAACCCTGACTACACTCAGCTTGCTCCGACGCAGAACAAGAGCCTGCTAGCTTCAGCGTCCAAAAGAGATGTGTAATGTTAATCCTAATCCTCCATAACGCATCCGTCAAGCGGATTCAGTAAGTTTCGCCCACATTTTCAGAAGCGGTTTGCCAGGTGAAGTCAAACGCATTGGCACTGATCTTGTGTATAGGTCTGGTTCAGCGCAATAGGTACGAGAGCCCCCTATTGGCGGGTTTGAAAGGTGGGGACTGGGGGCTTGCTAAGTCATTTACTGAAGTCGCCCCTCTTACACTTCCGCCAGACAATGGACGTAAAATGACGGTTTTTGCGTCATTGTTGGAGGAAGTGAAAGGTAAATCAGCAGATTTCTCTTGTTCTCAGGGGAAAATGATAAAGTGTTGCATGACCATTCAATAGTATAACTGGGTTTCTAACAATGGTAAAGCTTCTACATGCAAATGGGTGGAGTTGCCCTTTAATGACTTTATTGGCCGTCAAGTGTCAGTCCCTCAGGCAGTCTATGGAGGAGTGATCCAGCTCTCAGATTAAATCAAAAATATCTTTATTTGTGTTCCGAAGATGAACAAAGGTCTTACGGGTTGGTACAGCATGGGGGTGAGTAATTAATGACTTAATTTTCATTTTTGGGTGAACTAACCCTTTAAGCCATGTCTGTGAAAGCAGGGGAATCGTTCCAAAAGGTACGTTTGCCACATAGGATCCAATTTTGGTCAAAGGTTTCAAAGAACCTTTCAGTGAACAGTTATTAATAACTGCTTTTTTTTCTTACTGTGAAAAACATTTTCAATTATCTAAGGGTTTGTTTGGTTCGATTAAGACGAAACCCTGGTGCGAGTGCGGTTCATTTGAATAAGTTTGTGAACGCTGCCATCTATCTCCTGGTGCACATCAAACCAGCGGACCAAGAGGAACCCTAAAAAGGACAATGCTCAAGTATCGATGTTGCTTATCACAGTTCCGTGACATCAGATCCGTGTCTCCTCGCAGCAGCTCTGCGTTTGTGTGCGTTTTGACTCCTTTCCCCATTTAATAAGCTCTTCACAAGTTTTCAGCTGGTCAAAATACCATCATATGTAGACTACGCACACACAGAATTTGCATTAGCCCAACACACATTGTTCTGGATGTTCGATAAGTTAAATAATAAAAGCTGACCAATCAGGTTTTTGTGAACATATACCTGCCCTCAGGGTTGGTATCTTTATGTTTGGCGTTTAAAATACCTAATGTGAAAGTGTAAATGCAAAACGAATCAGGACTCTTTTTTTTGGGGGGGGGGACTTAAAACATTTTAATCTCAGGGTCAGTTTTTTCTTCATCTGCACACAGTGTAGATTATATCATTGCACTGACAGACAGATAGACAGACAGATAGATAGTTAGATGGATGGATGAATACCACAATGCCCGTTTTGATGACAACTACCCTTGGCCCGGTAATCTAATTGGACCGCCTTTATGTAGACTGAAATGTCAGGTGACAGTACCACACACATCCACTTGAAAAAAAAAGCCAATTCCACGAGCTGGTAACATGTGGCATCACAGCTGTAAGCCAACAGAACACAACTTATAAGATACGATACAGCGGTCAGAGAATTCATTTAAAGTGAATCATGCGTCAATCAATGCACTTAAAAGGCGATCCCATTGCAACATGCGCACGTGCGTCTTGTTCCTCTCGCTCGCGCTCCGAGCGTGCAGCAGCTGCGCGTGGTATCCGGCTACAGATGAGAATGAAGGAATGCTCGACTTTAAAAATCGCGGTTAGAAATAGCAACCGCCGCTAAACACACACACACAAACATGCCCAACCACATGCAAAAGTGTAGCAAATGCTTGAAAACGCACTGTAGTTCCAATCAAGCATGCCGTTTGGCAACCACAAACCCTTATAGCGGGAATATAAAAGCAGTTGCTGTGTTAAAGTGTTTCTTTAAGACAGCGGATGCTTTTATATCTCCTTCCACAATCGCCACTCATTTAGAGAGCTTGCGACTTCACATCGTGAAACCTAATCCGAGGACGCCATTACAATATCAGTCAATTATTCGAGGCTACGCTTCAGAACAGTTTTACATGAGACAACGCAAACTGCTTCAGGTGTCTTTTTACGCTGCCATTACACATATCGGGAAGTGACAGGATGTAAACTGGGAGAAGATAAATATTTTTCGTCCCAAACGCGCTCATCCTCTGGCACATGCGTACATGCAGCTGCGCTCTGAAGACCCACTGCCTCTGTGTTGAAAAAACCCACAAAGCCCAATCTGGCGCTACTTCACCTGGAACATGGGACATCCAGCGACGTGTCACCTCTCCGTGTCTGGGCTCCTGTCCGCGCCCCTTGCTCAAGCGCTGAGGAATGGAGCCCAGCTGAAGCTGAATTCACAGAGAGTCGCTCCAGGGGTTTCACAACCCCTCTGGGCCAGACCCGGATAGAGAAAAGAGAGGGAGAGAGAAGAGAGAGAGCGCGCTCTCAAACAAACGCCCCTGCAGATCTCTGCTCACTTCAGAACAACTAGTGAATTAACCGATCACAAGAATGAGCTACTTGTAATACACATAAATGTGTAGTTTCTCTTATTCTATGGTGTAAAAGGGGGTCTGGTGATTTTTCTGCTTAAAACAGTCGTCCTCCTTCCTACATCTTGCAGCGGGGAGGCAGATTTGAATGGTTATGATTAGTTTTGATGGAACGCTGCCGCAGGCGCTTCCTGCAAATGGATGGTGAGTGCGCGCACGGGCGCGCTCACAGAGGGGGAGAGGGCCATTACACAGATTGAAACCTATATCACGACTATGCAAAACCTGTTAAAATTGTGATTTTGAAACGTAGTGAAAATGAACCAAATCTTAAAAAAAAAAAATTTAAATGCATTATAGTATATTTATATATAATTTTACACCTCATTTGTTTAGCTCTAAAACATTGCATTAGCTAAATAGACCATTTTGTTTCTAACAAATTATTCAAATCCTACCCGTTTTCATCTGGAAAGGTCATGGAGATTGTTTAAAATGTGTGGCAACTCTGTATGTCATTTTTGTGCAAAATATGAACTGTCTCACCAGTTTTGGTGCGACTCGCTAAATATGTTTATTGCATTGGAAACATGACTGTAAATAAAATGGCTTAATTCAATAGGCCTATTCACTCAGACTGAATAGGTTGTGCCATTCAAAACATTTATATAATTCACAATTGATGTTGAGATTCTATGCTATACCTATTACGCATGCTACTAAGAAAAAGGATAAGGGACTGGAAAAGATGGTAGGATAGTGAATGGCAACAAGACATTTCAAATGCACACACACCGCCCTGAGGCAGGAGCATTATGGCTGACTCCACTGTTCCAGTCTTTCTCTATGGAGACAGACTTTACCATCAGCATCCTATCTTTAGTTAAACAAATGCAGCTTTCTTTCTTTCTTTCTTTCTTTCTTTCTTTCTTTCTTTCTTTCTTTCTTTCTTTCTTTCTTTCTTTCTTTCTTTCTTTCTTTCTTTCTTTCTTTCTTTCTTTCTTTCTTTCTTTCTTTCTTTCTTTCTTTCTTTCTTTCTTTCTTTCTTTCTTTCTTTCTTTCTTTCTTTCTTTCTTTCTTTCTTTCTTTCTTTCTTTCTTTCTTTCTTTCTTTCTTTCTTTCTTTCTTTCTTTCTTTCTTTCTTTCTTTCTTTCTTTTCTTTCTTTCTTTCTTGACAGAAGAAGGCATGATAGAATGTATTAATCTCAGTCCATTCTCATCGAAAGTGCTGCCACTCTTGCTGCATATCCTGTAATGAGACACATTATTTATCCTCCTGTTCTCTGGGTGTTTTCGTCTTTGAGTGTTTGAGAGAGATTTTAGCACGTTTCAGTCAGGAACTCAAAGAGAGAGAAGGTATGAGGGGAGTAGGTGCGTGCTGCCTGCGAACTGCGCGAAAAGTGTGTTTGCATATGTTTATGTGCGCGTGTGGCACCTTCTCAGTTCACTCCAGGCACTGTGAGAATCAAACAATTTCATGCAGCGAGCAGAAGGGGAAATGAACTGAGCCGTGAGCCATAATAAAATTATCCAAATGTTATTATGGCGCTGGCTGCCTCTGTCCTACTTTAATACACATTTCAGATCCTCCGGGTCTCTGCTGGCACTAGCCCTGCTGAATAAATCAACATTAGCTTATGTCTAAATTATTAAGGAAGTGACTTAGGCTCCTGTTTATTGTATAAATTATTAGGAGGGTGAAAGTGTTAAATGCTAGATTTGCTATTTAAAATGCAAAAATTCCCTAAGTAACGGCTATTTCTCTGGAGTTTCCGCATGGTGTGTTTGTGTGATGCATGTGCACGTGTGCATCGGATCCCAGAGAAGAACTGAAGATGAGTGTTTGCGCGAAGTGTGTGTATCCCTGGGATTAACATGGTAAGGTGATAATTAAAATGGCACAGTTTTCTTTTTAAAACCTTAATTATAAAACGGATTGCTACTTCCGCATTTCAATTTTGTGTTTCACTTTTTTGACGGTCCCTTTAACATATTCTGGTAATGCTACATCTTAACTCTGAGTTAGTGTTAGTGAGGGCTAGGTGACATGGCTAGTTCCAAAATTAGGCAATACGGTCATAGGGGACCATCAAAATAAAGTTTTACCAAATTTTGATTGGATGCGTCCTGATTTCAAGCCATTTTAAATGCTTAACCACATCTAAGATTTTCATTTTAATCTTATTTAGGAAAACACAAATAAGCTATCTGACAGATAGGCTTATCAGTGAAACAATTGTTACATCTGTTTATCAAAAAAAAAAAAAAGAATCAGGGTAGCGACCCATGCTTTTTTAACCAATTAGAAACGTTTTTGGATATCATGAATGTTAGATAATAATGAAAATGTTAGCTGATGTTATTGATTTGTGCTTTCAGTCACTCATAGAGTTAACTTAAAGGTCAATAAGCTTTGCACAAGAAGGTCTCCTTAAAGCTGCAGCCCGTAGTTTTTCCTCTTTGTCGTCACTTAAAAGATAAGATGAATATTTACTTTTCATCTTATAAGACAAGAGAGAAGGCTATAAATCTCGACCTCACACACATCCTCTTAAAAGTCTCGGCTAGTAGGCTTTATTGAGTCATTACATCACATCTGTACACATAAAGAAAAGTCTTCGGCTAGTAGACTATACTGGGTCATTATGTCACATCTGTACACATAAAGAAAGAGTCTTGGCTAGTAGGCTATATTGAGTCATTACGTCACACCCATACACATAAAGAAGGAGTCTCGGCTAGTAGGCTATATTGAGTCGTTACATCACATCTGTACACATAAAGAAGAGTCTCGGCTAGTAGGCTATATTGAGTCATTACGTCACATCCATAGACATAAAGAAGAGTCTCGGCTAGTAGGCTATATTGAGTCATTACGTCACATCCATAGACATAAAGAAGAGTCTCGGCTAGTAGGCTATATTAAATCATTACATCACATCCATAGACATAAAGAAGAGTCTCGGCTAGTAGGCTATATTGAGTCATTACATCACATCTGTACACATAAAGAAGAGTCTCGGCTAGTAGGCTATATTGAGTCATTACGTCACATCCATAGACATAAAGAAGAGTCTCGGCTAGTAGGCTATATTGAGTCATTACGTCACATCTGTACACATAAAGAAGAGTCTCGGCTAGTAGGCTATATCTGAGTCATTACGTCACATCTGTACACATAAAGAAGAGTCTCGGCTAGTAGGCTTTATTGTGTCATTACGTCACATCTGTACACATAAAGAAGAGTCTCGGCTAGTAGGCTATATTGAGTCGTTACGTCACATCTGTACACAAAGAAGAGTCTCGGCTAGTAGGCTATATTGAGTCGTTACGTCACATCTGTACACATAAAGAAGAGTCTCGGCTAGTAGGCTTTATTGAGTCCTTATGTCACATCTGTACGCATAAAGAAGAGTCTCGGCTAGTAGGCTATATTGAGTCATTACGTCACATCTGTACGCATAAAGAAGAGTCTCGGCTAGTAGGCTATATTGAGTCGTTACGTCACATCTGTACGCATAAAGAAGAGTCTCGGCTAGTAGGCTATATTGAGTCGTTACGTCACACCTGTACACATAAAGAAGAGTCTCGGCTAGTAGGCTATATTGAGTCGTTACGTCACATCTGTACACATAAAGAAGAGTCTCGGCTAGTAGGCTATATTGAGTCATTACATCACATCTGTAGACAAAGAAAGAGTCTTGGCTAGTAGGCTATATTGAGTCATTACGTCACATCTGTACACATAAAGAAGAGTCTCGGCTAGTAGGCTATATTGAGTCATTACGTCACATCTGTACACATGAAGAGTCTCGGCTAGTAGGCTATATTGAGTCGTTACGTCACATCTGTACACATAAAGAAGAGTCTCGGCTAGTAGGCTATATTGAGTCGTTACGTCACATCTGTACACATAAAGAAGAGCTCTCAGCTAGTAGGCTATATTGAGTCCTTATGTCACATCTGTACGCATAAGAAGAGTCTCAGCTAGTAGGCTATATTGAGTCATTACGTCACATCTGTACGCATAAAGAAGAGTCTCGGCTAGTAGGCTATATTGAGTCATTACTGTCACATCTGTACACATAAAGAAGAGTCTCGGCTAGTAAGCTATATTGAGTCCTTACGTCACATCTGTACACATAAAGAAGAGTCTCGGCTAGTAGGCTATATTGAGTCGTTACGTCACATCTGTACACATAAAGAAAGAGTCTCGGCTAGTAGGCTATATTGAGTCATTACATCACATCTGTAGACAAAGAAGAGTCTTCGGCTAGTAGGCTATATTGAGTCATTACGTCACATCTGTACACATAAAGAAGAGTCTCGGCTAGTAGGCTATATTGAGTCATTACGTCACATCTGTACACATGAAGAGTCTCGGCTAGTAGGCTATATTGAGTCGTTACGTCACATCTGTACACATAAAGAAGAGTCTCGGCTAGTAGGCTATATCTAGTCGTTACGTCACATCTGTACACATAAAGAAGAGTCTCAGCTAGTAGGCTATATTGAGTCCTTATGTCACATCTGTACGCATAAGAAGAGTCTCAGCTAGTAGGCTATATTGAGTCATTACGTCACATCTGTACGCATAAAGAAGAGTCTCGGCTAGTAGGCTATATTGAGTCATTACGTCACATCTGTACACATAAAGAAGAGTCTCGGCTAGTAAGCTATATTGAGTCCTTACGTCACATCTGTACACATAAAGAAGAGTCTCGGCTAGTAGGCTATATTGAGTCGTTACGTCACATCTGTACACATACAGAAGAGTCTCGGCTAGTAGGCTATATTGAGTCGTTACGTCACATCTGTATGCATAAAGAAGAGTCTCGGCTGGTAAGCTATATTGAGTCCTTACGTCACATCTGTACGCATAAAAGAAGAGTCTCGGCTAGTAGGCTATACTGAGTCATTACGTCACATCTGTACACATAAAGAAGAGTCTCGGCTAGTAGGCTATATTGAGTCGTTACGTCACATCTGTATGCATAAAGAAGAGTCTTGGCTAGTAGGCTATATTGAGTCCTTACGTCACATCTGTATGCATAAAGAAGAGTCTCGGCTAGTAGGCTATACTGAGTCATTACGTCACATCTGTACACATAAAGAAGAGTCTCGGCTAGTTGGCTATATTGAGTCATTACGTCACATCTGTACACATAAAGAAGAGTCTCGGCTAGTAGGCTATATTGAGTCATTACGTCACATCTGTACACATAAAAGAAGAGTCTCGGCTAGTAGGCTATATTGAGTCGTTACGTCACATCTGTACACATAAGGAAGAGTCTCGGCTAGTAGGCTATTTTGAGTCATTACGTCACATCTGTACACATAAAAGAAGAGTCTCGGCTAGTAGGCTATATCGAGTCGTCACGTCACATCTGTACGCATAATGACTCAGTATAGCCTACTAGCCGGGACTCTTCTTTATGTGTACAGATGTGATGTAATGACGCAAAGACATGCTTGAATCTCTCATGGAAATCCATCAGTACCACTGAAATTAAAAACATTATTACAAGCTTACTGTTTTGAATCCAGCTAAGGCAAGCAGAGAGTTTTGTACACTGGCTGGTTATGTACTTGCTCGATTTATTTTGGATAATTTTGAACCCAAAAAAGGTTATGGACTGCAGTGTTAAGTCTTCAGACTATTTAACACTCAAACCATATGTGTGTCACACTCAGGAAGACCAGAATGGCATTCTTGAAGATGTAGACACAACCTTCTAAGCTTCCACACACAGCCAATCACTTTCATTTGTCTCCAGGAATATTCATTGGGCTGCTTAATATTACACAAAACCCCAGTGTAAGCTTGCCTGAATATTCATAGTCATATTGTTTATTGTTTTTAGCCTCTGGCTTCAACTGTCACATAAAACTTTTGTGTATGTGCATAACACATGTATGTTTTTGTATGTTTCTAATGCGCATCGGTCTAAATTACTTAATGTGCTTTTGCAATTTTCATCAATTGTTTAAATAATAGGGTTTAAATAATGTCTGCAATGACTTGACTCTGTGAATTTAGATTAATGCACAATCGTTTATACAAACACACACACACAAACGCTTTGATGCTGGTGTAGTTTGGGCAGCTTTATATGCGTACTGATGGAGAATCTCCTTTACTCACATGGGAAAATAAATATTTTAACAGACTAACTGCTGAGTTTTTTCTTTCTCCAATTAATTTAAATGGAGCAATTAAGATTTAAATTTCCATAAATAGCTAAGGGAGGGCTTGAATAGTGGAGGGCTGCCTCTGTTACAGTCAAAAGCTTCAGGATTAACCACCTTCTTAATTATAAATAAAAAAATATACTTCCTCACTCCCCCATTCTGATTTATACACACCGTGATTGCTGCAGCTTTTAACCAATTAATTTACAGGATTTTTTCCATTATTTTCTCAGTTGTATGACAAAATGATATTAAAAAAGAAATCACATACATTTATTGCAAATATAAAGAACAAATTATTGCAAACTACTTTTTTCCTTTTTTTACAGCTGAGCATCATTAGAACATCATTACATTCACACAACTTTTTACATTTTTATGAATGTACCTGTTTTTAAGCCATGAAATCAAACAATATTAAAATGATTAAAAACAATATAATCAGGCTTTTCAAGACCACACACATTTTGACTAAATGAATAAAGGGAGTATTATAAAAGTGAAATTGAGAATAAGACTTATTTAAGAGGAGAGAGGAGCTAAACGGTCCCCGAAACAATATTTCATAACCAAAAAAAAAAAATCTAGTAGAACGCCAACAGATAAATAAATCTGCTTACCATTACTGGAGCTTCAGGTTTACGACGCAGTTTAAGGATGTGCTGTCCTCTGCTGGCAAAGAGATGTAAATGCCTACTGTAAAATTAGAATAGAAGCATCATAAAAGCCTATTATTTCTATAACTCTGTGGGTAAAATGGGCTCCTGTAAGAAATTCCAGTTACTTTTCTTATATAATATAATATAATATAAACAGTTAGTACACATCACTTGATTGCATATAATTGTATGGTTCCAAAACATGGCTACAAGATAATTAATCAGCCTAAAATAATGTAATTACAAGTTGGATATTAAA
This sequence comes from Hybognathus amarus, assembly GCA_030378365.1. Classification (NCBI taxonomy): domain Eukaryota; kingdom Metazoa; phylum Chordata; class Actinopteri; order Cypriniformes; family Leuciscidae; genus Hybognathus; species Hybognathus amarus. The sequence continues at coordinate 3,273 of JAQIUQ010002361.1, read as the reverse complement.
GAACTGACACAATAGGACACAATATATTCGTGTTCTTGGAAAAGTCATGCATTTTAGGCTCAAAAATAAAATAAAAGTCATGCAGGGTTGTAATTATACAGATTTCTGACGGTGAGATTCAAAGACATAACATCCATAACCTTAAGGAAAGAAATTCAATATAAAAATACTCTATACAACATTAAATTTAAAAGCGAGAGGGTGAGGACAGAGGTAAGAGGGGGTTAATATTCATACAGAGTGCACTGAGAAGGAAAATGGCCTGCATTACTATGGTGATGATCTAATCTCAACCCATGATTGCCAGGTAATAACCCGTAAACCAAAGAAAACCGTTACAGTTGCTTAGATGTGAGAATCCCATTTAGTTATTGATTCTGTAGTTGATGAGGTGCATCTGCTAAAGGATGTTCAGTGACTGGCTAAAATCTTCAAAGTGGATTCTATTGGATATGAGATCTATGGGCTGTGACTGGCATACAGGGAAGAGCGTTTTAAGCGAGTTCAAAGACAGACCATTAGGTGGCTTAGCTCATTCTTAATGATTCAAGTCAAGTGCTCGGAGTCCGATTTCGGTAGAAGATATCTACGCAAACGCACGCTGTGACTCTAGATCAGATCTGTTTCTTTGAGCTCATTAATTTTGAGCTGTTCCTCCTCAGTGGCTCTCACTAGTCATACAGACGACAGCACTTCTCCAGCAGACTCCCTCTGCTTCTTCTCTGCCCTCTCCAGATCCAGCACTCGGATCGCTGCCTGCTTGGCCATGAGCTGAGCTTGATCGCTGGGGTACGACTCTGTGTCCACAACCCGATACGGGTCGATTTGGAAGGGGCTCTTGGAGAGGACGTCGGCATAGCGCCGCTTCAGGTCAGGGTCAGGGACAGAATAGATATTCATACACAGCGGCGGCCAGGATGCCCCCTATTAAAGGGCCCACCCAGTAAACCTAGAGAGAGAGAAATGGTAACACTTTACAACAAGGTTCATTAGTTACTACATTAGTTAACATTAGCAAAGAATGAACAATACTTCTTCAGCATTTGTTCATCTTTGGTAATGTTAATTTCAACATTTACTAATACTTTATTAAAATCTTGTTAACATTAGTTAATGCACTGTGAACTAACATGAACAAACAATAAACAGCTAGATTTGTATTAACTAACATTAACAAATAATAACAAATACAGTAACAAATGTTTAGTTCATGTTAGTTAATGCATGAACTAATGTTTAATAAATGAACCTTATTGTAAAGTGTTAACAGAGAAATTATAAATCTTGTTCAAAAATATGCTGTGGTAATTTATGTGAATTTAATGAAACTAAACAATTAATCTTTTAACTAAGATTGTGAGTTTTATGATTTAGAAATGTACTTCTAATATAGCCTAAATCTGTTTTAATTCAATTAAATTCACATCTCACTTAAAGTGAGTTTTAGGATTTTGAAAATGTTATGTATAATGGATAAGAAATATTTAAGATTCTGCACCAATATGTACAATTTTTAGGTTCTTTTAATTCACTTATTTTAATTAAATGTATTAAATTAATTAAAAAAATGAAAAAAATAAAGACATTTTATTAGGTAAAAATACGAAATATTTAATATAGATCTGCATTTATATGTAGTTGTGTTCAGAATCATTGGCACCCCTTGTAAATATGATCAAAGATGGCTGTAAAAGTAAATCTGCATTGTTTATCCTTTTAAACTTTCATTTATAAAAGTCACAAAAATCTAACTTTTCAGTTGAAATAAAATCATGTAAAAGCTCTGAGTTTATAGCGCCTGATGAGTTTAGAGAACACCTGACACATGGATCAGACACCACTCTCCAGATCCTTCAGATTCCCAGATCCTTATTCAGTTTACCCCACTCATTTTCAAAAGGGTTCAGTTTAGGGGACTGGGACGGCCATGGTAGGAGCTTATTTTTGTGCACGACACATTTTTGTTGATTTTGATGTTGTTTTGGATCGTTGTTGTGATGGAAGATCCAACCATGGCCCATTAAAAGTTTTCTGATGGAGGTTGTCAGGTTTTGATTTTTTTTTCTGTTAGTATTTGATTGAATCCATAATACCATTTTCTCCCTGTTTACACCAAACACATCTGGTGCGTTTGCTGCCAAAAAAACAATTTGTTCTGTTTCAAAAAGTTTCATCGGACCACAGAATCCAGTCCCTTTTTGTAGTTATGTCTGACAACTGAGTGTACTGGAGTTTGTTTTTTGGGTGAGAGCAGAGGATTTTTCTTTGAAACCCTTGTTGTGTTCTCTCAAGTGGGGATTTAATAATGCATTGAGTTAGTGTTAGTGTTCATGAGTTTGTTTACTTGGGTCCGAAAGTTCAGTTGGATTGAAGTAAAAGTTACGATAAGTTACTTTCTGTGTCAGCGTGAGCTTTTCAAACAGAACAACCCTCTCAATCAACATGTGGTGATGTAGGGGTTGTTTGATTTTTTTTTTTTTTTAGGCTTCTGACCCCCAAGACAAGTAATCTCAGAAATTCTCCATCTGTGATTGTTGAAGAGTCTTTAGCCACTCAAACTCTCCTCACTGACAATATATACACACGTCCTCTTCCTGACAGATTCGTAACATCTTTAGTTGACTGGAACTTTGGTGGAAATGGAAATTTTCAATGCTTTTGCTATTTTTTTACAGCCAATTTCTATGTAGTAAAGCTCAACAATGTTTAGCTGCACATCAGGACTATATTTTTTGGTTTTACTTAATGTAATGTATGATTAAGAGAATTTGGGCTTTAAGTTTCCTCATATTTAAACTCATGTGAAACAAAAAGTCATAGCCAAACAATTTCATGCTCCTATTCACCCTGGTAAAAATATTAAAAATGAGTCAATATTAATGAGAATATTCTTCAGAAATATTTCACTCAAAAAATAAATAAATAAATAAAAATGATAGGGGTGCCAATAATTGTCTTTTGGAGAAAAACATTTATTTAGATGTGATTAATGACGTGATTTCCCCCACACTTTCAATTATTTTACTTCAATGAAAGGTTAGATTTTTTTTACACATATTTTGAATGAAAGATCAAAAGGATATATTTTTTTACAGCCATCTTCAATCATATTTACCAGGGGTGTCAATAATTCTGACCACAACTGTATAATAATGTTATATATATATATATATATATATATATATATATATATATATATATATATATATATATATATATATATATATATATATATATATATATATATATATATATATATATATATATATATAT
>JAQIUQ010002360.1:375000-426512 GCA_030378365.1 Hybognathus amarus | reverse complement strand
GTCAGTCTTGATCCACAATCAGGACACAGCAAATCAGGAGTCCACCTGCTCGTCCCTCATCTCTCGCTTTGGTTATCCATCAACAACCTTCAGGTTGGGCACATCAGCGTGTGCCCACCAGCTTGGCCCCGGCATTTGCCACGCCATCGACGAAAGCCTGGAAGGTGTTTTTTTTTTATTGTTGGCATAAGCCGGGTATACGGCGCCATTGTATGGAGTGACACCAGCATCAGTGAGAGGAAGGATTGGGAGCCGCTTGTGAGTATCTAATTAGAAGATTGTCAAATGTTCTTTTGGTCCATGCAATGAAAGTCAACAGTTCTGTTTTTGTTGGACACCATTGACTTTCATTGTTTGACAAAAGCATTTTAGTCATTCAGATGCAAGTGTTGGGGGCCTCCAGGAGATTGTTTGCAAAACACTGGTGTCAAGCAAGTGTTCAATAAAACCATTGCACAAATACCTCGCGATCGCCCTTGCAGGTCAATACTGAAATCTCCATGGTCATGCCATTATAGAGTCATAAATAATTTCACGGTCCCACCTGTGACCCAATGGAGTTAAAGGTTCGGAGCGCCTGGTGTCTGTTTGGTTCATTTGGCATCTGTTTGGCGGGTTTTGCTCCATTAAATTAATTGTGGGGTTTCACGCCCTTTTGAACATGTTTTTATGAGCCTTTAACTTTAACTAACTCTGATGCTCAAACAGATTTTACAGTGTGAAGATCTTTATCCTATAAAGGTTATTCTTGAGGTATCTGCTTAGTTCTCCTTTGAATGTGTTGCCTAGCTACAATCAAGTGAGTGTTTTTCCATGGCAATAACCCAGCAATTGATGAGCTGTTTATAAAGTTGTTTGCTAAGAAATTTGACATAGGGATGCTTCACTGCCTCGTGTTTCAGTCTGGTAGAAACTCTTCTTAGGGGTAGGTAGAAACTTTCTAAAACTTTCCCCAATTTGTTTAAACTGTCTATATATACCAATAATTAAATAGCTAATGTAGACATTTATTTCAAATAATCATAAAATGGCCCTGATATCACTAGACATTAAGTCATGTTCATTTCTAAACTTATATCACTGACAGTTGTGCCAGGATATCATTTTGAAAATGAATTGCAGCCTCATATTGGTCTATGCTCCACCTTTTTTTTCCACCGATCTACCAATTACAAGTTAGTAAGTGTTGCATTTGGGTTCCAGTTCTGTCTAGTTACAACAGCTGCAGTGCAAAATGTGTGGATAAAAACATATTGGCATCTCCAGCCTGTCTGGCAACCTCGAGTCAGAGGGAGGGGGAGGGGATAATCAGTAATTTGAACCTGATTGCGCACAATCTCATACAGCTCCTTTAATTAAATGGAAGTACTCTGAATAGAAAGATAAAAATCGAATTGTCTGTAGTCCTCTCAGTGCTGCAATAAACCATAGACTGTAAAGTACAAAGTGGTCGTGAATTTACCATAGACTTTAACTTGTAAGTGTTGGTATGGTGGGACCATACGGAAAAATCTTGGAAATACAAACAAGTTTCAGAAAGTATATTGCCAGCTTGGAGCTGTCAATCAAAGTCAATCCTTATTTGTCATACATTTATATCAATATCATTAATGAGTTTAAAATTTAGTATCAGAACATATTGAGATTACAATAAAAATCATGGACCAAACTGTAACATATGAATTTATGCTGTGAAAAGAGATTTTAACATAATCCCTCTTGATATTGAGTGTTGGGGAGTAGTTAACAAGAATTTGTAGCTACTAACTTAACTAATATTTCAGTAGCTTGGATTGTTAGTTGCTTTTAAACATTGTAGTTCCAGTAGCTAACTTACAAGAATGGTGTAGCGAGCAAATACATTTGTCATCGTGCTGCCATGATCAGTCGATGTATATTCTTCTTCTCAGTTAGATTACAAACTCATCGCCAATTATTACCTGGCCACCCCTGTTTGAATCACTGCATCTTGCCGTGCGGACGCGTTTCGACACGACGAGAAGTGGGTTTGACACACCCATCACCACCATATAGCAATACGCTAATCGGGAGATCATTTTTTTGTTTAGGATGGACAAAAACTACTAATCGCCTAATTATCCCATGTGTCATTTGTCTTCAAGTTCAATCAATATTTTCAGAAATGTTCTGCATGCAATTTATTGCCCATTCATATTTTGTTGAGGCTATTTGTGCGCACTTTTGACAAACAGTTAGATATATTTTATGTTGTGCTAAAATATTTTACTTAAAACATTCCTCAGACATTTATTCAGTTATTTACAATACGTTAAAAAACAAAAGTAGTTTCAATGTACTAGCTACTTTTGATTGATATTGTAGTGTAGCTACTTTTCTATATGGGTAGCTCGACTGTAGTTAACGACTAAGATAACTTGTTGGCAACTACAATTCCCAACATGATATTTGTCCTTTTGGGACTGGTGTAGTTGGATTTGAGATGTATTGAGTTTTCACTTCCGGGTAGATTAGAATTGTGCTTGCAATAACAGCTCATTATTTCATTCACTTTTTTCCCGGATCCTAAAAAGCCACACCCCAAAACACATGACACCGCCATTACGATCACTAATGACCTAATTATGTGTCTGGAGAGGGCAGTGTATGTTGTGACATCATGTCAATCACATGTATAAATGTATCTTTTAATTATTTTATACATAAACAACTAACATGCTGGTATCACTATTAAGCTAGCAATTTTCGACGGTAAGGTAAAGTTTAAAATATATTGAGTTTATTGGTAATGAGTAACATACTAAACAGGTTGATGCACATTTTCCATACATACACTGTGATGAGGTGAATTTTGTTTTAAATTTTCATACATATACAGTGTTTTTTACATAAAAAATTTCATTGAAGCTCTGTTGGTGCCATTTCCGTCGCTGCCGTCGTCACGGCCTTGCGACATTATCCGTCTACTTTTTCTTGTTTATCGCAAAAAGACTTTTTGTCATAGCCTTTCCAAATACTGTTTCCTTTTTTGCCTGGTTTTCCTGACTGTATATGCAGAAATGGGAATTTTGACTGCTCTTCTGCCATGGTTGTGATTTTTGAGTCTGTGTTTCCATTCTTTGAGCAAGGGGGTTGTTGACTGGAAGTGAAGCCTGTGGTGCCTCACCTGCAGAACTTCATTCTGTGAGCATTTTCCATTTATTCTATTCTATTTTGTCTTGTCACTTTGACATGAATAACTTTAAATTGGAGGTGTTGAAGACTCCATTTGTCCATTATTTATTTTTAAAGACAGACAATTGTATAAATGCTCCTTTAGCTTGTAGCTTCTATTATGGAGTTGAAGCAGTTTTTGTAAAAGTAGGCTAACTAATTGCGTCATATTTGAATCTCTGTCACACAGTAGAAGAATACGATTAATGACAATAGACAGAAGTTTGACATTCGGGAAACGTGGAGGAAATGACAAAATAATTTCACACCTAGCAAAATCTGTCTAGTTCATGGAAAACACCCACTTTTTGCCTCTGCAAGTTTTGGAGGACTATCAATTTCTCATGCCACAGCCACTAGACAGACGGTTTGCTCACATTACATCAGTTTTTAGATGTCAGGAATGAAGCTCAAAAATCTGAAAATGGGCTTTTTGTCAATTGAGTTCCAATGAGATTTCAATGAGTCCACTTCTATACCTGTCATATAGCAAACCTGTGTGTTGCATGTGGCGCTTACACAGCAGTGGGTAGCCATGCAAATTGGAGTAGTGTACAATCATCACAACTTTGTTTGCCGGTGAGTGTGAGAAGACTACAGAGACTTCAATTTGTATACTTTCTCTTCAGAGTACTACATTTAATTATGTATTGGTATACATAGACATTTCACAAATTTTGGAAAAAGTTTTTAGAAAAATTTCATCTACCCCACCTTTAAGTAAAAATAAAAAAGGTTTGAGGTCATATCACCATAACACAGTGCTGTGCAAGATTCCAAAAATCTTCTTTATTAATCTTTATCAATCCAATAATCTGCCCCATAATCATAATCCATTGGTAAATTACTGCAACAGGCTGTGGAAAGTGCAGTGAATTGTAATAGTTTAAGCACATTTTGATCGTTTTGCAAAAATGTAACTATAGGCATATATATATATATATTCAATGGGCTGGCCTATATTGCAGAATTCACTGCAATTCATAACCAGTGTGACACGTTATGTCTGTGTGTTTCAATTCTTACATGGAGTGAATCAGCTCCCTGTGGTTATCATGGAAAATGGGAGGACCATTGGGTAAGATTCATATATTCAGTGTATGGATAAACAATACAAAGTCTCATTAAGATATTCACCAAAAAGGAAATTGTCATTTTATGCTTTATGTTTTCAAATGATGTCAACAAACAGATATTATATGAAATAAGTCTTATAAGAAGAAAGATATCATACAGGTTTGGACAACTTGAGGGTGAGTAAATGATGACATTATTTAATTTTGGGGTGAACTATCCCTTTAGTTCTTTTTAAAACCCTACATTGATATTTATGTGGATAAAGATTTAAGGTTAGCAACTTTTGGAACTACGATTGATAAGTGAAGCTGACGAAATTTGTTTAATGTGCAAAGCTTTTTAGGAAGAGAATTGGTTAGTTTCACTCTACGAAAGGAGCCTGAACTATATCTGGCGCATAAGACATATTTATCTTCATGAATTCCTTCCACCATTGATGAATCATATACTGGATTAATTCATTCGATATCATACTTTAGACCGTTGTATACTACTTTCAATCTGGTGGTGTACTGAATATCAGCCAGCTGCAAGACATGTGCACGTTGCTTGTGTGATTGTCAAATGTCATTCTTCTGGAAATTACAGAGCAGTCAAAACAGAGTGGCCTTTAAATAACATGACATGGTTGGTGTGTCCCTACATGCACATGTTATATTCATTATGCCCGGAGTGACTGCGGTCATCAGGGTTTATAGAGGTTTCCTCGGTGCCGTTACATTAGAGGTCAAACATTTGTTTTGATTTAACCACACCATGCGTCCATGCACAGCGCTCTTTTTCAATGGTTGGTGTAAGTTTCATCAATGATTTTATGAAATTATGAATGAAAGGATTTCATAACTGACAAGCACATGAAGGTTACATGGCACTGTTACACTACTGAGTATATATTGTTGGAATAATGAAGAGAAACAAAATGAATTGCATTTTCTACACTGTTTGTTAGGGCCCTGTATTTGGTTTCACCCACTCTAGTTATGATCCAGGTTTGGATTCAATATCATTTTTGCCACACTGATAAAATACATATATAGAATAGCCAGACAGTATTTACTAGGCTTGGAAAGGAAAGGGCATACTAAAATACATTACTGGCCACTTTATAGGTACCCCATGTGAGTACCGTAGTTGGACCCCCTTTGCCTTCAGAACTGCCTCAATTCTTCGGCGGCATAGATTCAACGAGGTGCTGGAAGCATTCCTCAGGGAGTTCGAGTCCATATCGGCACACTAGCCTGGCATCTCACACAGCCTTGCCAGATTTGTCGGCTGCACATCCGATGATGCCAATCTCTGGCCGTCCAACCACATCCCAAAGACGCTTATCGGATCTGACAGATCTGTGACTGTGGAGGCCATTTGAGTACAGCGAACTCATTGTCACGTTCAAGAAACCGATCTGAGATGATTCCAGCTTTATGACATGGGCGCATTATCCTGCTGAAAGAGCCATCAGAAGTTGGGGTACATTGTGGTCATAAAGGGACGGACACGGCTCAGCAACAATACTCAGGTAGGCTGCCGCTGCCGTACGACGCTCAATTGGTACGACAAGAGGGCCAGAGAAGTGCCAGAGAACATTCCCCACACCATGACAACCACCACCACTGACGAGCCGTTGCCCCTATAGCAAGGCAGGCGATGCGTATTCTTCATGCTTTCAACGTTGTACGAACCGCAAATTTCTGACCCTACCATCCGATGTCGGCAGCAGAAATCCTGAGAGCTCATCAGACTCAGGAACGGTTTTCCAATCCTTCTATTGTCCAATTTCAAAGGCGAGCTTGTGCAATGAGTCAGTTTCCTGTTTTAGCTAAGGGGTGGCACCTGGTGGTCTTCTGCTGCTGTAGCCCTTTTGCTCAAACGCGTTAGATGCTCTTCTGCCCATGTGAATTTGTCACTTTGTCTTCTATCAGCTCGAACCAGTCTGGCCATTTTTCTCTGACCTCTTGCATCAACAGGCATTCTCTGTCCCCACAGAACTTGCCTGCCCTCACTGGACGAGAGTTACTCTTTTCGTACCATTTCTCTGTAAACCCCTAAGACGTTGTGTGTGAAAAATCCGAGTAGATTACAGTTTTTAGACCAGCCCTTCTGTGCCAACAATCATGCCACGTTCAAAGTCACTCAAATCATTTGCCCTTCTTCCCCATACTGATGCTTGGTTTGTAACTGCAGGAGATTGTCTCGTACCATGTCTACATGCTTGAGTACGCACGAATTGCCATGTGCATTGGCCGTGAGAAATTAAGTGTCAAACTGAGCAGTTGGACAGGTGTACCTAATAAAGTGGGGTGAGTGTATATCTGACATGATTAAAGTGGTCCAATTCATTAAAGTTAGTGAGATGCATTTTTCACATTTTAAATTTATTTCACATTTTGATTTAATAGATCTCTTTTCATTTGAAATTATGCATTAGCATCATAACAATCTGTGTGAAAAGTTTAATATTCATTATATTAATTTAAGAATATTTCATATAATATTGTATATAACTTTTAAAAAACAATAATTGATACCACTGATACTCATCCCCATGTCAGCTAAGATTTCCTTCATATATCCAGTTTGAAGTTAAGGTTTTTGATAAAACATTTGATATTTTTTCCATATAATGGACTTCATTGGGACCAAATGGTTCAAGGTTCAAATGAGAGTTTAGTGCAGCTTTAAACCATTTACACGAATCAATAAGGGACCGATAGGACTCTTCAAGTCATGACTCCAAAAAGAGTTTGAACAAAGGTCGAAATTTTTTTATTCAGAACAGAGCCAGAAGACATTTGTGCTTATAAAACTTAACCAAATTATATGATTTGCTTTTGCTCACAAGACCTTATTCATCGTCGGTGTCGCTCAAAGCCCTCCAAACAGTTTGCAGTTTGCACTAACTTCATTTCGGACCTTGAACCTTGTTGGTGTGACCTCGAACCAGTAAAAGTGAGTGGTCTTTAATTATATATATATATATTAGATGTGTAATATTTTGAATTTTTTGAATATTCAATATGTAATTATTATTCAAAAATATACTATTTCAGAACTATGTGTTTGCTGGCCATAAATGCAGCGAATTTTACATGATAAATCTAAAAGATACTCCAGTTACACCCAAACGCACCGGATGCCGTGGAGCGCACTTTATATCCTGGATTGATCACATATTGTCGTTCTGCCTTTGCTGAGTTTATATCACCACTTAAAACACCCCAAATGAATTACTTTTGATCAAATTAATTAATTAATCTGAGTTATGATATCATCACCATGAGGTTTATCCAAACAGTTGAGTGAGGAGAAAAAAGACAGCCGTTTCATCATCTATTTATCACTGCAGTAAGTTGCAGGCAGTCTTGTTGCGATCAAGATGTTAACTTATCTAAATAGCTAAATCACTCTCAGACACATTATTTGCCGATATTGGTTTAGAAACCAAGCGCCGTTACAAAAAACACTTGTCTTTGCGCCCGAATCAGTCCCCGAAGGGTCCTCTTTTTATCTCAGTATTAGTGCTGGCGCTGCTGGCACGCGAAACGATGTATTATCGTTTTTCTCAACATAAATTGCGAAACAACTATACACCAGCAATCAGTCATTTGCTGACTTTGCGCGCGCATAGGTGTACGTTCTGTAATTTACATTTTCTGATCCGCAATCTGCTTTATTGGGGTTTTTGCCCCTGCTCTCAGCATACTTTTAATAATGTTTTTATATATTTTGTTTACTCACTAGACCTGTTTAAATGAATTTTCAACTAAAAGAAACTTTAATTACTATTGTAAGCTTGTTGTGTATCGCCTAATTGTAAGCTTGTTTTATAAATTGCTACAAAACGGAACCCTTAAATAAAATTATTTTTAAACAATTTAATAAATGAATATTTTAATATTCAATTTTTACTAGCTCCTCGAAATATAATGTATATTTCTTACTAATAAAAATGCCCATCCCTAATATATATATATATATATATATATATATATATATATATATATATATATATATATATATATATATATATATATATATATATATATATATATATATATATATATATATATATATATATATATATATATATATATATATATATATATATATATATATATATATATATATATATATATATATATATATATATATATATATATATATATATATATATATATATATATATATATATATATATATATATATATATATATATATATATATATATATATATATATATATATATATATATATATATATATATATATATATATATATATATATATATATATATATATATATATATATATATATATTAGGGATGGCATTTTTTAAAATATTGCATTCGAATATTCGGGCTCATAAAATTCGAATATTCAAATATTCGTTTATTTAAATTATGTTTAACGAAAAATACGTTATTTTTAAGGGGTTTTTTTTACGTTTTTGTCACCATTTCTGGACAAGCTTACAATTAGGCAATACACAACAAGCTTACAATAGTAATTAAAGTTTTCTTTTAGTTGAAAACATTAAACCGTAGGCCTATGAGTAAACAAAATATATAAAAAAGCATTATTAAAAGCATGCTCAAGCAGCGCGAGCGGAAAAAAACCCCAATAAAGCAGATTGCGTCAGATATCGTACAGAACGTACACCTATACACACACGAGTCAGCAAATGACTGATTATCGTGTTTATATTGTTTCACATTTATGTTGAGAAAAACAATAATATCTAACGTTACATGCAGGGGCGGCGCCAGCACTTATATACTCGAGTGAGAAAAGACACTGCGCTGACAGACGTTTCAGAGACACAAAGAGAACGGTGTTTCTAACAGCACTTTGCATTTTCTGTTCTTAAACCGGTCTCCCCAACGAAACTTAAAATAAGTGTGTCTCAAAATCATTTAGCTATTAGATAAGTTAACATCTTTGATCACGCGGGGTCCAGCTGCGCTTACCTGCAGTCGCTGATGCAATGATGAACAGCTGTCTTTCCTCATTCTAACTGTTTGGATTTCATGTGATTTCTCATGGTGATGATATCATAAATCAGATTAATTAATTAATTTGATCAAAAGTAATTCCGTTTAGTAAGATCCTTTTCAAGTAACGTTAATTCTAAACTTCGCGAGGCAGACGACAACATTATGTGATCAAATACAGACAACTTGTTAATACACTCCACAGCGCCATCCAGTGCATTTAATTGTAACTGCGAGTTAGTTCTTTAGGATTTATCATGGACTCACTGCATTTATGGCCAGCAAAGCAACGTATTCAAAATTCGAATAGTATTTTATTTTTCGAATAATAATTACATATCGAATATTTGAAAAATTCGAATATTCTGTGCACATCCCTAATATATATATATATATATTAAAGGAGTAGTTCACTTTTACTGGTTCAAGGTCACACCAAACGGTTCAAGGTCCAAATGAGAGTTTCAGTGCAAACTGCAAACTGTTCAAAGGGCTTTAAAATCGACACCAGACGATGAATAAGGGTCTTATCTAGCGAAACGATCAGTAATTTAAAAAATAAATACAAAAGTTTAAGTTTTATAAGCACAAATGCTCTTCTAGCTCTGTTCTGGGATGAACGTTCGTGACACTTGTTCAAACTCTTTTTTCGAGTCATGACTCCGAAGGGTCCTATAAGACCCTTATTCATCGTCTGTGTCGTTTAAATGCCTTTGAAGCTGCACTGAAACTCTCATTTGGACCTTGAACCGTTTGGTTCCCAATGAAGTCCATTATATGGAGAAAATCCTGGAATGTTTTATCAAAAACCTTAATTTCTTTACGACTGGAGAAAGAAAGTCATGTGGAGGAAATCTTGGCTGACATGGGGTGAGTAAATTATCAGTCTTATAAGTTATCAATTATATGTTTTTTTAAAAGTTAACTACTCCTACAATATTATATGAAATATTTATTTAAATTAATATAATGAATATTAAACTTTTCACACAGATTGTTATGATGCTAATATTATAATTTGCAATGAAAAGAGATCTATTAAATTTAAAATGTGAAATAAATTTAAAATGTGAAAAGTGCATATTCACTGACTGTCTTAGATGTTTGGAGTTGGACCCCACTCTATTAATCATGTTGTATATATACACTCACCGGCCACTTTATTAGGTACACCTGTCCAACTGCTCGTTAACACTTAATTTCTAAGCAGCCAATCACATGGCGGCAACTCAGTGCATTTAGGCATGTAGACATGGTCAAGACAATCTCCTGCAGTTCAAACCGAGCATCAGTATGGGGAAGAAAGGTGATTTGAGTGACTTTGAACGTGGCATGATTGTTGGTGCCAGAAGGGCTGGTCTGAGTATTTCAGAAACTGCTAATCTACTGGGATTTTCACACACAACCATCTCTAGGGTTTACAGAGAATGGTCCGAAAAAGATTAAAACATCCAGTGAGCGGCAGTTCTGTGGCGGAAATGCCTTGTTGATGCCAGAGGTCAGAGGAGAATGGCCAGACTGGTTCGAGCTGATAGAAGGGCAACAGTGACTCAAATAACCACCCGTTACAACCAAGGTGGGCAGAAGAGCATCTCTGAACGCACAGTAGGTCGAACTTTGAGGCAGATGGGCTACAGCAGCAGAAGACCACACCGGGTGCCACTCCTTTCAGCTAAGAACAGGAAACTGAGGCTACAATTTGCACAAGCTCATCGAAATTGGACAATAGAAGATTGGAAAAACGTTGCCTGGTCTGATGAGTCTCGATTTCTGCTGCGACATTCGGATGCTAGGGTCAGAATTTGGCGTCTACAACATGAAAGCATGGATCCATCCTGCCTTGTATCAACAGTTCAGGCTGGTGGTGGTGGTGTCATGGTGTGGGGAATATTTTCTTGGCACTCTTTGGGCCCCTTGGTACCAATTGAGCATCGTTGCAACGCCACAGCCTACCTGAGTATTGTTGCTGACCATGTCCATCCCTTTATGACCACAATGTACCCAACTTCTGATGGCTACTTTCAGCAGGATAATGCGCCATGTCATAAAGCTGGAATCATCTCAGACTGGTTTCTTGAACATGACAATGAGTTCGCTGTACTCAAATGGCCTCCACAGTCACCAGATCTCAAATAGAGCATCTTTGGGATGTGGTGGAACGGGAGATTCGCATCATGGATGTGCAGCCGACAAATCTGCGGCAACTGTGTGATGCCATCATGTCAATATGGATCAAACTCCCTGGGGAATGCTTCCAGCACCTTGTTGAATCTATGCCACGAAGAATTGAGGCAGTTCTGAAGGCAAAAGGGGGTCCAACCCGTTACTAGCATGGGGTACCTAATAAAGTGGCCGGTGAGTGTATATATTAGTATGCCCTTTCCTTTCCAAGCCTAGTAAATAATCTGTCCTGCTCTTATATCCGTGTCTGATATATGTATTTTATCAGTGTGACAAGGATATTGACTCCAAAAGTGTGCCAAACCTGGATCATTAACTGATGTGACGATAGAAATAGAAGTGGGTGCGACCGAGTGCATAGCACAGGCCAGATAGATTTACCCTGCACAACCCCGGACAGTGTCCAAAAATGCAATTCATTTTGTTTATCTCATTATTTCCAAACGATTATATATACAGTATAATGATCACCAGCAGCTCTCATTAGTGTAACAGTGCCAGTGTGACCTTCATGCTGCTTCACGTCTGATGCAATTGCTTTCATTCATAATTTCATAAAATCATTGATGAAACTTACACCAACGCATTGAAAAGAGCACTGTGCATAGCATGGTGTAAGTGCGGTAAACACTTCATGAAAGAAATGTTTTGACCTTTCTAATGTAACAGCACCAGAGGGGAGACCCTGTATCAACCCTGATGACAGCAGCAGTCACTCAGACGCGCCACTCATGAAGATGCATAACACTCATATGTGCATGTAGGGAGCACACCAACCAGTGTCATGTGTTATTTAAAGGCCACCTCTGTCTGCTTTTTTGACTGCTCTGTAATGTCTCCAGAAGAATGACATTTGACAATCACACAAGCAAGAGACGTGCAGCATGTCTTGCAGCTGGCTGATATTCAGTACACCAGCAGGGTTGAGAGTATGGTGCTTTTATACAACAGTTCTAGACTGATATATTCAAAATGAATTAATCCAGTATATCAAGATTCATGCCAATGGTGGAAGGTTCATGTGGAAGGTCAGAGATAAGTGTCTTTATGCGCCAGATATAGTTCAGGCTCCTTCGTAGGAGTGAAACTAAGCCAAAATTCTCTTCCTGAAAAAGTTTTGGCATTGAATCAAATTCTCGTCAGCTTCACTTTTATCAATCGTAGTTCCAAAAGGCCTTGCTGACCTTAAATCTTTATCCACATAAATATCAATGTAGGGTTTAGAAAGAACTTAAAGGGATAGTTCACCCCAAAATTAAAATAATGTCATCATTTACTCACCCTCAAGTTGTCCCAAACCTGTATGAATATCTTTCTTCTGTTTATCGACATTCTTCATATAATATCTGTTTGTGTTGAGCATACACATTTGGGACAACTTGAGGGTGCGTAAATGACAGATTTCTCCTTTTTGGGTGAACTATCTCTTTAATGAGACTTTGTATTGTTTATCCATACACTGAATATATTGTGTGAATCTTACCCAATGGTCCTCCCATTTTCCCATGATGACCACAGGACCAAAAGAGGCGAGCTGGATTCATACTGGCTCCAGTGTACGGGATCTGAAACACACAGACATAACGTGTCACACTGGTTATGAATTGCATGAATTTTGCAACATAGGCTTATTGAAAAAATATATATATATATATGCCTATAGTTACATTTTTGCAAAACTCTAAAAATGTGCTTAAACTATACAATTCACTGCACTTTCCACACCTGTTGCAGTAATTTACCAATGGATTATGATTATGGGGCAGATTATTGATTAATAAAGATTAATAAAGAAGATTTTTGTGCGATTTCTTGCACAGCACTGTGTTATGAGTATGATATGACCTCAAAACCTTTTTTATTTTTTTACTTAAAGGTGGGGTAGATAGAAATTTTCTAAAAAACTTTTTCCAAAATTTGTTGAAACTGTCTATGTATACCAATACATAATTAAAATGTAAGTACTCTGAAAGAGAAAGTATACAAATCGAGTGTCTGTAGTCCTCTGACACAGCTCATTATTTCCGGGACGAAATAAAAGATTGGCTGCGTGACTGTCACTCTCCGTTGCTACCATGGCTACCAGCACTGCTGTGTAAGAGCAGCCCACATGCGCGCACAGGTTTGCTCTATAGACAGTATAAGAAGTGGACTCATTGGAATCTCATTGGAACTCAATTGAGACAAAAGTAGCCCATTTTTAGCGATTTCTTGAAGACTTCCATTCCTGACACGAAGACTCAAGAGCTTGACGACATAGATGTGACGTGAGCAAACCGTCTGTCTTCTAGTGGCTGTGGCATGAGAAATCTGAATCATTCCCTTCCGAAACTTGCAGAGGCGGAGAGTGTGAGTAGGATCTGTCCATGAACTAGGAGCAGGAGAAACTTTTGCTAGGTATTCTGATTAATTATTTTGTCATTTTGCCTCCACGTTTCCCGATTGCCTGCGAGCTTCTCCTCTTGTCCATACGGTAATCTCTCTACTGTGTGACAGAGAGTCGCATGGTTATGACGCAATCGTTAGCCTACTTTTACAAAAAACTGCTTCTACGGTGCCATAATAGAAGCTACAAGCTAAAGGAGCATTTTATACATTGTCGTGTTTCTTTAAGAAATAAATAATGGACAAATGGAGTCTTCAAACACCTCCAGATTTAAAGTTATTCGCTGTCAAAGTGACGCCAAAATGAATGGGAGTCAATGGAAATGCTAACGCAAATGAAGTTCTGCTACAAGATGGTGGCACCCAGCCGGCTTCAACTTCCGGTCGATGGATTACCCCCTTGGTTTGCTCGAGGAGTGGAAGAGGCACGGCTCGGAAGAATCACAACCATGGCAGAGAAAGAGCAGTCAAAATTCCCAGTTACCTGCATATACAGTCAGCAAAGGAAAACCAGGCAAAAAAGGAAGACAGTATTTGGAAAGGCTATGACCAAAAAGTCTTTGGATAAAGCAAGAAGTCAGACGAGAGTCAATGTCGGCGGGGCTTTCCAGCCGTGGCGACAACTGACAACCAGGGGCTGAAAGTGACGCCAACAGAGCTTTCGTGGAAGCTCTTACATGTAAAAAACACTGTATATGTTATGAATCTTAAACAAAATTCACCTTCATCACAGTGTAACTGATGGTAACGGGAAAATGTGCATCAATGCAACCTGTTTTTAGTTTTTATGTTAGCTCGTGATTCCGAATCAAACTCAATATATTTTAAACTTTACCATTACCAGTATCGATATGCTAGCTTGATAGTGAGTACTACCAGCCATGTTAGTTGTTTATATTAATAATGATTAAAAGTTAGGCATTTTATTACATGTGATTCTGACATGATGTCACAACATGCACTGCCCCTCTCCGCGGCGCTGGTAAACGCGTTCTCCAGCTGAGCGTCGGTCGGCAGCGTGCTTTCATGTGTTTTGGGGTGTGGCTTTTTAGGATCCCAGACGGAGAGGGGTGTGAGTGAATGAAATAATGAGCTGTGTTTATTGCAAGCAGCAACATTCTAATCTGAAAGATGAAGCCTACCCGGAAGTGTGAAAAACTGCAATACATCTCAAATCCGCTAGAGGCCAGTCCCAAAAGGGAGCAAATATCCAGTGTTGGGGAAGCTACTCTGAACCTGTAGTTTGACAAGCTACAAGTTACTCGGAAGTTAAAGTAGTTTAACTACAGTCAGCTACCCCGTTTAGAAAAGTAATTAGCTACACTACAAGTTACAATCAAAAAGTAGCTAGCTACATTGAAACTACTTTTGCTTTTTTAACAACGTATATTATAAATAACTGAATAAATGTCTGAGGAATGTTTTAAGTAAAATATTTAGTGTTCAAAACAAGGCAATGCAATTACGATTTCAAAGAGTATTGTTTTATTACACACAACACTAAAATATATCTGACTGTTTGTCAAAAGTGCAACAAATAGCCTACAAAATTGCAAGAACGAAATATACATCCAACGTAAATTGCATACAGAACATTTTCTCAAAAATATTGATTGAACTTGGACAAATGAGGCCATGGGCAATTAACGTTAGTTGTTTCTCCATCCTCCAAATCTGCCGTCACTTCTTGCTATATAATCATAATATGGGTGTGTCAACCCACTTCTGTATGTCAGTGAACCGTTAGCCGCAAGATGCATGATTAAACAGGTGGCGGTAATGGCAAATAATGAGTTTCTAATCTAACAAGAAGAAGAATATCCTTGCATCGCGCTGATCTGCGCAGGCTCGACAATGTAGCAAATGTAGCTTTTGCTCGCGCTACACCGCTACTTGCTGCAAAAAGTAGTTAGCTACTGGAAAAGCTACAATGTTTAAAAAGCAACTGAGCAACTGCCAAGCTACTGAAAAATGTAGTTAAGTTAGTAGCTACGCTACTTGTAGTTAACTACTCCCCAACACTGCAAATATCCATAGACGTCATGTTAAAATCTCCGTTTTCACAGCATAAATTCATATGTTTACAGTTTGGTCCCATGGACTTTTATTGTAATCTTCAATGTGTTCTGCGTGCCTGACAACTGTGAGGGGTGAATTTTTTTCGAACTCGTTAGTTTAGATCGTATTTAGATATAAAATGTATGACAAATAAGGGCGGTTAACTTTGATTGACAGCTGAGAACGAGCTGCGCAGAGTGAATTTGTTGTCTCGGCCATGATCTGACATAACACATCATACCACCTCTGTATCCTTTCTGAAACTTTTGTATTTTGTATTTCCCAAGATTTTCCAGTATGGTGCCGCCCATACCCCCAATAAACAGCTTCAAACCCGTTCTTCAGAGAGTCTATGGGTGACGTCACAGACGCTTTGTCCATATTTTTTTACAGTCTATGGTTTATTGCAGCACTGAGAGGACTACAGACAATCGATTTTTATACTTTCTATTTCAGAGTACTTCCATTTTAATTAAAGGAGCTGTATGTAAGATTGTGGCTGAAACTGGTACTGCAATCAGGTTCAAATTACTGTAGAGCGGTGTATCCCCTCCCCCTCCCCTCTCTGACTCGAGGTTGCCAGACAGGCTGGAGGATCCAACATGTTTTTATCCCACACGTTTGTAGCTGCAGCTGTTGTAACTAGAGCAGAGCTGGCAACCCAAATGCTGCAACACTTACTGACTTTGTAATTGGTAGATCGGTGGAAGGTGGAGCATCAGACCAAAACACAACATGACAGTTGAGGGCTGCAACTTCATTTTTCAAATGACAATATCCTGGCCGGACTACTATTGTCAGTGATATAAGTATTAGAAATGAACATGATTTCTTAATGTCTAGTGACATATCAGGGCCATTTTATGATTATTTGAAATAAATGTCTTACATACAGCTCCTTTAATGTATTGGTATATATAGACAGTTTAAACAAATTTGGGGAAAAGTTTTTTTAGAAAGTTTCTACCTACCCCACCTTTAAGAAGAGTTTGTCTCAGTGCCAGACCTAAATACACGAGGGCATGTAGAGAGCATCCCGCTCTCATGTCAACTTTCTTAGCAACACAAATGAGCTTTCATATAAACAGCTCATCTGCAGATTCTGCTGGGATTATTGCCATGGAAAAACACTATCACTTGGGATTGTAGCTAGGCAACACATTCTCCAAAGGAGAACTAAGCAGATACACCTCAAGAGACTAACCTTTATAGGATAAAGATCTTCAAGCACTGCTTAAAAATGTGCTTGACAGTGCAGGATTGAAAATTTCAGTTAAGGTTAAAGCGCTCATAAGAAACATGCTTCGGAAAGGGCGTGAAATGTATACGCAATGCAAATTTCCACAATTAATTTAATGGAGCAAATCAGGAGATACTCACAGCAAACAGATGGCCGATGCACACCGACAGACCAATAGCCAGCGCTGCCGAACCTTTAAGATCACTGCGCTTGGGGTCACAGGTGGCAAAGACGGTGAAGACAAGCTCAAAAGTGATTATGAGCTCTATCACAATGGCATGACCAGTGGAGATTTCAGTATTGACCTGCAAGGGGCGATAGCGAGTTATTTGTACTGCGTGAGCTTTATCGAACACTTGCTTGACACCAGTGTTTTGCAAACAATCTCCTGGAGGCCCCCAACACTTTGCACATCTGTGAATGACTCGAGTGCTTTTTGCTCAAACAATGAAAGTCAATGGTGTCCAAGACAAAACAGAACCCTGTTGACTTTCATTGCATGGACCAAAAAAAAAAAAAAAAAGAACATTTTTGGGTTAACAATCCCTCTAATTAAGAAATACTCACAGAAGTCACTCCCAATCCTCCTCTCCACTGATGCTGGTGTCACTCCATACAAGATGGCCGCCCCCACTATTGCCCCCAGGCATTGTGCCAACAAATAAAAAACACCTTTTGCCAGGCTCAGCTTCCGCGTGGCAACCATCGCCGCTGTAACGGCCGGGTTGATGTGGGCACCGCTGATGTGCCCGAAACACTGGACGAGGGTTGCGATGGATAAGCCAAAGCAGAGAGAGATGAGGACGAGGTCGGCAGGTGGAGGTTTCTCCTGATTTGCTGTCCAGTTGATTGTGGATCCAAGACTGAGCAGCACGAATATTATCATGGCTAAAAACTTCCCCCGAAACCGCTCGCCAGAACTCCTGAGTCCACACACCCTTGAAGGCTGCCATGACACGGGTTATTGCATGAGCAAGACGACACAAACCTCCTAAAGGAATAAAATGAGAGAGAGAAAATAGTTGGTGATCTATATTTGTGATTCATGCCATAAGACCACTTGTACACTTCTGGTTTGCTTTTTTTGGGGATTTGGTTTGTCCCACTTTTGCTTTAAAGGGTGGAAAAATGCCATTTTCACAAGATGTAAAATAAATCTGTGTGTGTGAAGTTAGCACAAAATACCCCACAGATATTTTTATATAGCATGTTAAAGTTGTCACTTTTTGAGGGTTTGCAAAAACACTGTTTTGTGCCTGGCCCTTTAAAGGCAAATGAGCTGCTGCAGAGGGCGGGGTTTCCAGAGTACAAGAATACAACAGGAAGTCTCTGAACGGTTAGTTGATGAATTTATGTTGCTGATGTAGAGTTAATTATCTTCAATTAGGATATTCTGTCATGTAATCTATAAATCACTCATATAGGAACTGTTGTGAGATGCACACAGAGGGACTTTCGATTGCTTGTGAAAAGATGCTGACTCAAAATATACTCTTCCTCTTCTCAACATGGACTTGGTGTTCCCGGGGGCGGAGTTTATGTACATTTTGGGGTTGCTGATGTCACTAACCCTAGAGGAATGTCCTGTAGTCCCTACCAGCCGTTTATTGTAGTCCTTTTCTTTAAGCACTCAAATCAAATAGACTTGTGCTATCCCAGATATCCCGTCTGTCCTGTTGTTGGGAGACTAAAGCACGTGGATTATGCCACTGAACGCACATCTGTCTACTGTATCATGCACATCCATTTGTGGATGTTTTGCTCTGGAGACAGTCATATGCAACATATAGCCAGTGAGATATCATAGATCTCTAAACATCAAAACAAGCTTACTCCAAACGTTTTTGGAGCTTGATTAAACAAATGCTTTGTTTATGAGGAGGACTATTAAGTTATGAAACTTTAATGGAACAAAGACCTCTTATGATTTGATTTATCATGTCATGGACGCTTTAATGATTAAGCCACATTAACTCCACAAGTTTGTATAAACATGATGGTGATCTAGCATGATTTTAGATGATCCAACGTGCATCTTTGACTGTACAGTGGAATGGTCAATGTCACAATCTACTTGTTTGACTCAAGAACAGTGGAGAATCTTACATAATGTTTCTATTTTATGTCATAATGTTTGTTTTAAAAACCTTTTTTTTTAAATGTCAGATTTGTGAACATTTGGACCCTGATGTAATTGTTACACTGTGGAAAAAAAGAAGATTATTGCATTTATGGACAACAAAAACAATGAGTAAGAATATAGTGTGAGAGAATATACAGAAAAACTATTTTCAAGCATTCAATAGTATAAAGACTGTTATAGTGTTTTGATCTTTTCTGCATATTTTTTAATCGTCTCTTCATGCAGTTAATCTGTGCGCTCCTTCCAAGTGGAAATTTATCTAATTAGAGTGGCCTCAGTTTCCTTTCAAAGATTCCACAGAGCACATGCTCGGAAAAATTCCAATAATAAAATGGATCTTAATAACCAAACTTCAACTATTCAGTAGGCTATACATCAGAAAAATGCATATACAGTAGAATGCAGATCATTAACAACACTAATTACAAGGACACTGAAAACATCACGAAGAAAGAAAAACTAGGCCTTTGTTGTGAAATATACTAAATACATTTAAAAAAGCCCATGGTGACCATAGATTCCTAACAAGATAGATACCTACTATTACAGTAAACTTTTATAGCTTTGTTTTGTTTACCGTCATCAACATGGATAGGTCACTTAAATGTTTAATTCTGTCATAATTACTCTGACTCAAGTTGTCCCAAACCTGTATGAATTTATTTTGCTAAACACAAATGAGGATATTTTGAAGAATGTCGGTAACCAAACCAATACAGAACTTCAAGTGCAAATGACTGGATTTTTGGGGTAAACATATAAACACTTGATAAACACTTCTATGGCGCTGGTTAGATTAAATGGTTCTCTATGAAATAAAATGACTATGATTGAATGATTTTAAACGATAAATTCGGGATCAGGAATGTGTTGCCTTGACAGGTGAGGTGACTGAGCTAAAACGTCATGTGAAAAGTGAACATTTACCCCTGTGTGATCAAAGAATAAAAACGTATTAGCCTATAGAGTCAAAATCAACAAACTTACCGAATACAGCCACGACTTCTGTTAGCCGAGACCCGCGAAAACGCCTTTCTCATCCCTGAACAAGCATCCTCTCAGCGGGAGAAGTTTACCTCAAACAAGACATCTAAACCACAGGATAGGTGTGATGATCATTTCAGCGCGTGCTCATTACGATCAAAGGTGTGTGTGAGTCTGCGTGTTGTTCAGCATCTCCTCCCTCTGATTCACTCTCACACACACACTCCGCGCGCTCGCTTGTTTCCCCGGTGCACCGAATTAAAACTATTAAGTTCAATTAAACACGACCGTATTAAACTTCTCGTTATGTGCCTTCGTGTCGTGCTTTTTTCTTAACGACTATGAGAGGTGCACGAGACTCTAACTAAACACTGTAAACAATTATGATCAATAATTTATGACAACAAATGTTTTTACATTGCTTTAACTTATCAAAATAAGTTATAATATTTTTAGCTTTAAAAAAGAAATGAGATTCAAGTCAGTTTAATGTAATAAAAATTTAAATGACTTTTTTTATCAAGTTGGCTATACTTAAATTCAAGGCAGCAGCTTTTTTATAGAAATGCAACTAACTAACTGACTAACTTATCTTAAATATTTGTAATAATTCATTAAAAAAAACCTCTAGTATATAAATACAAAACAACATCAATATAAATAAGTAGGCCTAATAAGTAAACAAACAAACAAACAAAAACAAACAAACAAACAAGTACATCAAGACTTAAACAGAGTTGAAAATGAACTAATGGGCCTCAGGAATGCCAGATTATAATTAAGGTGCACTTGTACGCTAATTTATATTACGACATTCCATTTTCACACTCCCTATTTATGTCTATGTCCTTGTTTATCTTGATTTATGGAGGGACCTGTGTTTGAACCTCATACAGATTGTGAGCTCATATAAACATCAATAAACTGGACAAACATGAAAAAAACTAAACTGCAGACTCTTTATGGGCAAATATTTCTCCACCAATGCTATATTATTTTAAATTAAGAGCTCAGTGCCTGCACATTTTATTTATTTACTGTACAGTTGAACTTATATTTTTTTAAAGCATCAAAGCACCTAAAAATGTAGGTGTTCATAATACATAATGCACATTAACCCACAAGACAAATAAAAAAATAAGCATGCTAGTGATCTAGCACTTTTGCTCTTGAACTCACCTGAATCTGTCCAGGGCTCCACAGCTTGTCATGCCTTCCTCAGCCTGTCTGGCAGCTCAGTGTGCTCCTCTCTCAGTGTCGTGTTACCATGTCTTCATGGTCAAATCGAGAGCGGAGAGACCAAAGCACAGAGAGATCAAGCTTTCGGCACAACTGATCTGACAGCACTGACTAGACCAGTGACACTACTCACACATGCAGCACTCGCCTCATGGTATCTATCTATCTATCTATCTATCTATCTATCTATCTATCTATCTATCTATCTATCTATCTATCTATCTATCTATCTATCTATCTATCATATTATCTATCTATCTATCTATCTATCTATCTATCTATCTATCTATCTATCTATCTATCTATCTATATAATATTTAACATCATAACAGTATAAATTTGTAACATTTTTAATCGTTTGAATGCATCCTTGCTGATTTTAAAGAAGTAGTTCACTTAAAAAAAAAAAAAAAAAACTTTTGCTGATAATTTAAGCCAAGTTCATACTGCACGATTTTCAAAGTAGTCGGGTCGCTGTTCTTTTCACACTGCATGACTATCTTGGCCAGCATTCAGTCACTGCTGTGTTCACACTGGACGATTGATCGGCGACAGAAGGTTTCACACTGCATGACTTTACAATAGGAAAATCGCGACAGACTCTGTCTAGCACGCTGCACGCAAACTACGTTTCACAACAAACACACGTGAGATGTGAAAAGGAAACAACGCGACACCACACGTGCAAGACCGGAGTTCTCACGTGAGACTTTTTTTTTCGAACCCGGTTGTGGTACAGCTCAGGTGAAACGTCAAACAGACACGAGTGCTCCTGCCAAATTTCTACTAATTTTTCTTCCATTTATTGTGTCCAAATAGACCGAGAAGTAGCTTTTTTTCTGAAACAATGCCATATCATGTTGATATGTGATCTATAACTCCTCCCCGAACTCCCTGCTGCTCTGTATCTTGCTCTCTCACTGGCTGCGGTGATCGCCGATGTAGTTTTCAGTCAAAACACTTTTCACACAGCAGGATTTTGAATCGCGACAGGTCCAGATATTTAGCATGCCAAATATCTCACGGGCGTCGGCGACTGTCGGTGATTCTCTCAGTTCGCGTCTTTGCTCATTCACTCTGATTGTCACTCGCGTGAACGAGCGTCGATTTGCCTGTGATTTCGGGCATTTGTCTGCAATTTCTCAAAACCTGTCGGCGAGCCAAAATCGTGGCTAAAATCAACACAGTCTCATCCCAATTCGTCATATAACTGACGTTTTGGGACGTCCTTTGACCATTCCGTCGATATATGACTATTTAGGGCCCCCTTAAACGTCGGTAGATGACGACTCCCGGGTCGTCATACAACTGACGCTTTACCTCTGACGGTCAGTTAGGTGACGAGGTTGGGTTTAGGGTTAGGTCTAGGTATGGGGTAGAGTTAGGATCCCATAACGTCATCTACCGACGTTTAAGGGGGCCCTGAATTAGTCGTATATTGACGAATGGTCAAAAGACGTCCCAAAACGTCAGTTATATGACGAATTGGGATGAGACTGTACTGCTAAAATCATGCAGTCTGAGCTCGGCATTACTCACCCCCATGTCATCCAAGATATCCATGTCTTTCTCTCTTCAGTCGAAAAGAAATTAACGTTTTTGATTAAAACTTTCCAGGATTTTTCTCCATATAATGGACTTCAATGGGAACCAAATGGTTCAAGGTCCAAAAGAAAGTTTCAGTGCA
Source organism: Hybognathus amarus (assembly GCA_030378365.1). Lineage (NCBI taxonomy): Eukaryota > Metazoa > Chordata > Actinopteri > Cypriniformes > Leuciscidae > Hybognathus > Hybognathus amarus. Next base: position 403,339 of record JAQIUQ010002360.1, on the reverse strand, counting down.
ATCTGCAAACTTTTCAAAAGGCTTTAAACGATTTCAGATGATGAATAAGGGTCTTATCAAGCTGAAACAATCGCTCATTTAAAAAATAATAACAACAAAGTTTAAGTTTTATAAGCTCAAATGGTCGCCTTTGTTGACTCTGAAAAGATCCGTACATTTTGATGAACAAGTTCAAACAGGAGAGTCACGAACGTGCATCACAGAACAGAGCAAGGTGACCATTTGAGCTTATAAAACTTAAACTTTTTTTTAAATGAGCGATCGTTTCGCTTGATAAGACCCTTTTTCGTTGTCTGAAATCGTTTAAAGCCCTTTGAACAGTTTGCAGTCTGCACTGAAACTGTCTTCTGGACATTTAACTGTTTGGTTCCCATTGAAGTGCATAATATGGAGAAAAATCATGGAATGTTTTCATCAAAAACCTTCTTTTTGACTGAAGAAAGAAAGACATGGATATCATGGATGACATGGGGTGAGTAAATTATCCGCAAAAGTTTTTTTTTTAAAGTGAACTACTCCTTTAAGTATTCAATTCTAAAAACAACAACAACAACAACAACTTTAAGGAGTCAGTTGTAAGCACTTCAGACACAAAACAATGGTCACATTTCCAACCACAACATCTCTGAAGGCTGAGTAACCACACAGAGCCACAGTCTGGACAGGGTGTACAAGTGAAGAATTCCTCTCAAATGAATCAAATAATTATGTTAATTTCATCACATTTTTGATCAGGGTTTGAACTGAACATGTGACTCTAGAGGAGAGCTGTTTGTGTCTAGTGGTTTGTTCATTTGTAAAAATGTGATTTCTATCTATCTGTCACTCAGGATTCAACATATTTCTTGGTTGAGGTCGAATGCATTTGTTTAAATAGTTAAATGTGAAAAGCCTTTGAAGAGAATTATATCCGATGGAGAACATGCTGCAGGATACGGGGTGTTGGAGGGCTGCCAGACAAATTGTCATTTTAGTGTGGAAAGCAGCTCTTTAATCTCTCTCTATCTATCTCTTTGTGATTGTCAGGGTTATATGGAAGGTGTGAACATTCACTGGGATGTCTGTTAAATAAGTAATGGAATATACTGTATATTACGGGCAGTGTGTGAATGTGTTATATGCACTCAGAACTTGATGTGCTCATTAGTAGGAGACTTGGAAACAATTCCTCATTGTGTATTTGTGTGTCACACACACAAGTGTAAACAGAATTTCCATACAGGTTCTGCCAGGATCCATGTTTGTCCTGCAGTAACTGCTGTAATGATGAACAATTAACTAACTGTGCTGTCAGTGTTCCACATTTCATTTTCTCCTTCCCTCTCTGAGCTGTTCAAGCATATGTTATCTTACATTATGGCAGATGGATTATAACATCATTAAAAGTCATCCCTGATAATATTCAGACTCAATCCAAGTCACGAGAAAACAAATGCACATAAATACACGCTGGTAAATCTAATTGCAGTGCGCTGATCTAAACTAAAGCCAACAAATCAAGCCAGATTAAGCACTAAAGTCATTATTGCATAAAGATTTCTCTCTTTGTTATGTTGGAATTTGCAATGGCTTTGGAGGGGTAAAGGCGGCGGGAGATGTGTGTTTGTGTGTGTTTCTATATGTATGTGAAAATCCTCATTATTATACACATGAATGAACAGCTTTCCATTCTTATATAATGATGTAATTCAGAGCTCCAGAAAAATGGAGGGAAAGCGACAACAGTCTGGGTGAGGAAATATTTATTTCAGATTTGCCTTCATCTGCCACTGTCGATTCTGGGGTTTATGCATAGTAGACAAATAGATCAGAAAGACATAATTAATCAGGATTTACTGGAATAGTGGAAACATTTGTGCTTTGGATTTTTCATTTTTTTGGTGCCTTTATAAATATAACATATTGTATAGCTATAAAACTTATATCACTTTTTGGTTCTTCGTAATTGTGTTTTTTTCTAAAAGAGGAACCGCAGGCTATATATTAAAGTCGGCATGAGATCAAATTTTTTCTAATTTCAGAAGCCGTTTCACTTGGATATACTTCTGACACGACAAGGAAAAATGACTGTCTCAACTTCCGTTTCACGCCGACTTTAAAGGGGGGGTTGACTGCTCTTTTTCTTTGCATGATTGTGTTTATGGGGTGCAATATAACATGTATCCGTGGTTTTTCTTTTTTAAAAGTCTTATTTTTCATAAATTTCACCTTTATTGTCAGCCGCGCTCTCCTCTGTCCCCTGAATGAGCGGTTCACTTCCTGAGTCTATGAAAACACTCCCTCAGAACCACGTAGCGGGCTCAGATTGGTTCGTTTGGGCCGGTGTGTTGTGATTGGCTAAACTGTCGCTCACATTGTCCGGAAGATTAACGGCCATTACCTTTACCGGCGATACGGGCGGGCATGCCAAAGGTGGATAACATAGACGGTGGATACACGTAAATAATGATGTCGAGACTGCAGTATCAGTGAGGCAGAATCAGACCGAGAAAGCCGCGATGAATTCGAGTCTAAGCAGAACCTCACCACACACGGCTCTTAATAAACGTTTCTGAATGATAATTTGCTTCATTTTTTAACTTTATACACGTTTGTTTTACACAATAGCATCTGACTGGCTACTAATGTTAAACACAAACAGCGTTGGCAGGTTTACGTTCTTGATCAAATTCGAAAATAAAGTCATAAAGCATATTTATATGAAAAATACGTTTACAACATTAGTATTATAAAAAATGTAGGTCCATAATGTTTGTACGCGTTTGCCGTAGACACAAAATAGCCAAACTAGTAGCCCATAAAGCCTATAAAGCCAGCGCTGGCATTTGAAAAAACAAACAAACAAAAAACACAAGGCTACGTCGGGAATTATACATGCAAATACATTTAAAATGATGAAGTCTTAGCCTACTTACAGATTGTGGCCCAACAACTGCTGACTCTGGTTTTAAAGTTGGATCTGCTTCATGATTTAGAAACAGTTTCTTTTTTAATCCGGTGTTGAATTCGTGGAGATTCTGGAAACTGTCTCTCATAAATGCGCAGCACAGAGAGCTAGATTTCGATCGTCACTTTCAGGAATATAATCACACATAAATTATATACATTGTTGTCGAAGTATAGTGTCCGTGGGAAGTCCGAAACACAGAAGACCTGACAGCTGCGTGAACACAACACACTCGACGAGGAGCTGCTGAAAAATGGTCATGCCTTTTCCTGCATATTCCAGAGGGAGGGGTTGATGCAAATGTGTGGGTTAGTGACGTACCATAACCCAGCTGTAGTCCAAAACGAGTCGTTTTTGTAGGCAATTATACTTCCTGATTTTTAAAAGACGATATCTCTGCTTACACTGAACTTTCAGTGCTGCAACTTTGCAGATACTGTTCATGCACCAACAGCAACATTACACACTATTTAAAATGAAAAAAGTGAAATCGCAGTCAACCCGCCCTTTAAAAATGAAAGCATTGGGGTAAAATCATATTTATAGAGGAATTCAGTACATTAAAATGTACATTTAGTTTAATACCGTACATACAGGAGATTCTTGGCTTGCAGAGGGAAATTGAAAAATATTAATAATAATGTTTTGGGGGTAGCCAACCATCTGCTATTTAACAAGGTATTGAATTAAATACTGCGAAATACTCATTTTGTTACATTTTGTTACTTTTCCACTCTGTGGTCTGCATTAGTTTCACTACAGTGGATCTGACCGTGTGTTTGTGGAACATCCCGCTCTATTCACAGACATGTAGCATTGTGGGAACAGCATGTGGGCAAGCGTGTATGTTTACTCATTCACTCCCAGTGTCCCAGAGCAGAGACCGAACAATCAGCCACACGGGGGATATTGTAAACCCTGTGAACACAAACATCAAATCTACCACAGAACTTTACCTACATAGTAATGGACACTTGGCTGGAGCATTACGGTGCAATGCATTGTTGAGATATTAGAATCCCAGAGACCAAGAAATACTCTTGCCTTAAAGGAGTAGTTCACTTTTAAAAAAAACTTTTGCTGATAATTTACTCACCCCCATGTCATTCAAGATGTCCACGTCTTTCATTCTTCAGTCGAAAAGAAATGAAGGTTTTTGATGAAAACATTCCAGGATTTTCTCTGTATAATGGACTTCACTGGGAACCAAATGGTTCAAGGTCCAACTGAGAGTTTCAGTGCAGCTTCAAAGGGCTTTAAACGACACCAGACGATAAATAAGGGTCTTATCTAGGACCCTTCGAGTCATGAGTAGAAAAAAAGATTTGTTCATTTTGAGGAACGAGTTTGAACAGGAGAGTCACGAACGCTCATCACAGAACCGAGCTCAGCAAGGCGAGCATTTGTGCTTATCAAACTTAAACTTTATTTATTTTTGAAATGACCGATTGTTTCGCTGAGATAAGAACCTTATTCATCGTCTGGTGTCGTTTAAAGCCCTTTGAAGCTGCAGTGAAACTCTCATTTAGACCTTGAACTGTTTGGTTCCCAAAGAAGTCCATTATATGGAGAAAATCCTGGAATGTTTTCATCAAAAACCTTAATTTCTCTGCGACTGAAGATCATCTTGGATGACATGGGGGTGAGTGAATTATCAGCAAAAGTTTTTTTTAAAGTGAACTACTCCCTTAAGGGAAACGGAGGAAAATGCCTTTGATCCTTTGGTAGTGGGCGGATGATGAATTGCAAACTAATTAGAATTAAATAACATGGGCCTCCAAAACATAAAAATGTTCTGTTTGTGAGAATGAAATGCCTGTTTTGGGTATTTAAATACTTGGTATCATTTGTTATTTTGCCATATTGCATTCTACAATAATACATCCCCCATCTTCCTCTTCTCTCCATACAAAACAACAGCCTGGCATGAAGGTACGGTCCTCTTGAAGGAGAGAAATAAATATCTAGTAGGCCTAATAAACCAAACTGTGATTAATTAGCCAATTAATATCAATTTATATGAAAATATACAAAAATATGGTTGACCGACCTGAACGACGTGGGAATTTTGGAGAATGCACTATATCGATTCTATGTGGTCCGTTGAGAGTTATTGCCCCCTGCTGGTACTCAACCTTCATTCATGTGTGACCCTGACACGCATCCGCTAGTGGACCAGCGTGTGTATTACACGCTTTAGCATGATATCAGGTTGAATAAACAAACAGTCAATATAGTGGTCACATCCACCAGCTGGAGTGCCTTCGATCTTCCGCCCAAGTCCCTTGCTTTCCCATCATGAACTTCTACCCATAAACCATTGCCTGGACTCATTATTGTTTGATCCTTTCCACCTGTGTGCCATTATCTGGTTAGCTCTCCTTATTTATGCCCGGTTCTTTCTGTCACTTGTTGCAAAGTCTTGTTTGTATCGCATCGCAATTTGGAGCACTGTGTTCTTTGGTCATCTGGCTGGTTTCTTGGATTATTCCTGTTTGCCTGTGATTTGGACTCAGTCATTGTGTGGATTGTTTGCCCAGTGTTTGTGATCTCTTGACCGTTGTTTGAATTATGACTTTGGATTACCCTAATAAAATTGTGTTTCAGAGCAGTTCATGACAATAGTTATCATAAAGTTACTTTTAAAAATAATGGATTACAATATTGCGTCACTTCAAAAGTAACTAATTGCATTACTAATTAAATAATTTGGTCAGTTTGTGTTACTTTTTCTCACATGGGCTGAGCCAAAAGTGAAACAAGCCTCAGGCAGAAGAAAACGCTAATTCAAGTCTGGACTGTAGCGTACAGCTCAAACAAACCAGTCTGGATTGTGGAAGAATAAGTCGCGTCAAAGAGTTTAACACTTACATGACACAACATAACATTTATTAACATTTTAAAGTTGGTATGGTTGAATTGGATAATTGAACGTCAGTGGCAAAGACATTGGTTAATAAAGTGAGATTAAATACATGCAGCATATTTGTGTAATTTTACCTATAATGAGTGAAAAATGGTTAGGAACACTTGTTACTGCATCCCTCTGCAATTAACTGAAGATATTTTAAGGAACTAAGCCTTTGAAAGCGGCTGACGAGCACCTCAAATGAACTCTTCACCTTTGCCATGGATTATTTTTAACTGTGACGTCCAGATCTGATTTACATCTGCAGCAACATTATTTTTAGACACGGAGCCGGTAGGCTGGCACTCTGTAGGGAGTGTCATATCCACCAAGACCACCTGCCTGGAAGTAGCCATCTATAACTCATGTAGTTCATCTGATCCACTCAATCAACACTGTTCCACTCTCTTTGTGTTCAGCTCACAGATTTCAAAACAAGATGTCTGAGCAGATTGCAGAGTTGGGATGCATTCCATATCAGTTCAGTTGATGCACTGAAACTAAATTCATCAATTAAATCACTTTAAATTTCAGCACCAATTTACGGATATAGCAGAAGATCCCAAGTGTTCAAACAAAGCAATGAAACTTAAAATGGTATCTTAAATCCAGCTTACACTTCAGCAAAACTATAAAAAGAGTAATTGTTATAGAAATAATATGCTTTATACACTGATTTCCCGTTTTTAAACAACATGTGCATACCAGAGGCAGAAAGCCAGATTGGTGAGCTGGTCCACTACTGCAACAACCTTAAGTATTGGAGCTTTCCTTATTGTTTGTATTATAACTGCTGACACAATAAAATGTGATTTTAGTTGGATCTGTTTGTCTGTCTTTAATTTTGCTCTGTTACTGTGATATATGTGTGAATTATCATGTTACTAGTAATGTAATAACCAAAGTTAGCAGTGCTGCATTTACTGGACAGCCGAATTTGCTTTTATATTAATTACATTACGCTTTATGCAACAGACACCACCACTATGCTACTAGCCTACTACACAAAACCACCAAACACATTTTTTTCTGCCTCCTGGTTGCATGTGCAAGCAGTGATGACATTGCCAATAAATCCATTTATATAAAGCTGCAGTCTGTAGTTTTTTCTCTTTTGTCGCCATCTCTGTTCGAAATCTGCAATTGCAGTTATTCGCGGAATTATCTTTATACGTGAGTTGTGCCTCGGCATGGCTCTGCGCAAATAAATAAACAGCTGTCAGTCACCGCGCCGGTGTGGATACTGCCATTCAGAATCACAGACTCTACTTTTTGGAAGTATGACCAACTTAAACCAAAGTAACATCCACTTTTGTTCTGATCAACTAAGGGAAAAAAACATTGCAGTGTCATTGTCACTGTCCGTTTGAACCTTTCTGGATTGATAAGTTTAATTCAAGTGTTAAATCAAGTGTTGTGAGAAAACACTATAAATCTCCACCTCTAACATCCTCACACGCAATATAGCCTACTAGCTGAGACTCTTCTTTATGTGTACAGATGTGACGTAATGACTCAGGATAGCCTACTGAGCTGAGACTCTCCTTTATGTGTACAGATGTGACGTAATGACTCAGTATAGCCTACTAGCCGAGACTCTTCTTTATGTGTACAGATGTGACGTAATGACTCAGTATAGCCTACTAGCCGAGACTCTTCTTTATGTGTACAGATGTGACGTAATGACTCAGTATAGCTTACTAGCCGAGACTCTCCTTTATGTGTACAGATGTGACGTAATGACTCAATATAGCCTACTAACCGAGACTCCTTCTTTATGTGTACAGATGTGACGTAATGACTCAGTATAGCTTACTAGCCGAGACTCTCCTTTATGTGTACAGATGTGACGTAATGACTCAATATAGCCTACTAACCGAGACTCCTTCTTTATGTGTACAGATGTGACGTAATGACTCAGGATAGCCTACTAGCCGAGACTCTCCTTTATGTGTACAGATGTGACGTAATGACTCAATATAGCCTACTAACCGAGACTCCTTCTTTATGTGTACAGATGTGACGTAATGACTCAGTATAGCTTACTAGCCGAGACTCTCCTTTATGTGTACAGATGTGACGTAATGACTCAATATAGCCTACTAACCAAGACTCCTTCTTTATGTGTACAGATGTGACGTAATGACTCAGGATAGCCTACTAGCCGAGACTCTCCTTTATGTGTACAGATGTGATGTAATGACTCAATATAGCCAACTAGCCGAGACTCCTCCTTTATGTGTATAGATGTGACGTAATGACTCAGTATAGCCTACTAGCCGAGACTCCTTCTTTATGTGTACAGATGTGACGTAATGACTCAATATAGCCTACTAGCCGAGACTCCTTCTTTATGTGTACAGATGTGACGAAATGACTCAATATAGCCTACTAGCTGAGACTCTCCTTTATGTGTGCAGATGTGATGTAATGACTCAGTATAGCCTACTAGCCGAGACTCTCCTTTATGTGTAGAGATGTGACGTAATGACTCAATATAGCCTACTAGCCGAGACTCCTTCTTTATGTGTACAGATGTGACGTAATGACTCAGTATAGCCTACTAGCCGAGACTCCTTCTTTATGTGTACAGATGTGACGTAATGACTCAGTATAGCCTACTAGCTGAGACTCTTCTTTATGTGTACAGATGTGAACGTAATGACTCAGATATAGCCTACTAGCCGAGACTCTTCTTTATGTGTACAGATGTGACGTAATGACTCAATATAGCCTACTAGCCGAGACTCCTTCTTTATGTGTACAGATGTGACGTAATGACTCAGTATAGCCTACTAGCCGAGACTCCTTCTTTATGTGTACAGATGTGACGTAATGACTCAATATAGCCTACTAGCCGAGACTCCTTCTTTATGTGTACAGATGTGACGTAATGACTCAGTATAGCCTACTAGCCGAGACTCTTCTTTATGTGTACAGATGTGACGTAATGACTCAGTATAGCCTACTAGCCGAGACTCTTCTTTATGTGTACAGATGTGACGTAATGACTCAATATAGCCTACTAGCCGAGACTCCTTCTTTATGTGTACAGATGTGACGTAATGACTCAATATAGCCTACTAGCCGAGACTCCTTCTTTATGTGTACAGATGTGACGTAATGACTCAGTATAGCCTACTAGCCGAGACTCTTCTTTATGTGTACAGATGTGACGTAATGACTCAATATAGTCTACTAGCCGAGACTCCTTCTTTATGTGTACAGATGTGACGTAATGACTCAATATAGTCTACTAGCCGAGACTCTTCTTTATGTGTACAGATGTGACGTAATGACTCAATATAGCCTACTAGCCGAGACTCCTTCTTTATGTGTACAGATGTGACGTAATGACTCAATATAGCCTACTAGCCGAGACTCCTCTTTATGTGTACAGATGTGACGTAATGACTCAATATAGCCTACTAGCCGAGACTCTTCTTTATGTGTACAGATGTGACGTAATGACTCAATATAGTCTACTAGCCGAGACTCTTTCTTTATGTGTACAGATGTGACGTAATGACTCAATATAGTCTACTAGCCGAGACTCTTCTTTATGTGTACAGATGTGACGTAATGACTCAGATATAGCCTACTAGCCGAGACTCCTTCTTTATGTGTACAGATGTGACGTAATGACTCAATATAGCCTACTAGCCGAGACTCCTCTTTATGTGTACAGATGTGACGTAATGACTCAATATAGCCTACTAGCCGAGACTCTTCTTTATGTGTACAGATGTGACGTAACGACTCAATATAGCCTACTAGCCGAGACTCTTCTGTGTGTGTATGTGACGTAATGACTCAGACATGCTCGAATCTCCCACGGAAATCCACCAGTACCACTCGAATTAAAAACATTGTTAAGCTTACCGTTTTGAATCAAGCTAAGGCAAGCAGAGAGTTTTGAACACTGGCTGGTTATTTACTTGCTCAAATATATATTTTGGATAGTTGTTAACCCCCAAAAAAGTTATCGAACTCTAGCTTTAACTGGGAAATGAATGTAATGCTTAATTGCATACAATCAATGAATGCATGCTTAATTTAATACTTAACACATGAATAGTCTGCTTTTTCTCTCATTTAAGTAGAACTCAAGTAGCCTACATCTTTATATGTAATGTCATAACTTCTATTGCCTTTAAAAATGGTTAACTTACTGCCAAATGTACTGACAAGCATTATAAACTAAAATATACTTTAATGGCATTTTTTTAAATTTGTATGTCATGTGTTTAATATTATTACACATTTGTAATGATGAAGTTTATCTTTTTTTTATATCCAGCTTTGGCTAGTTTAAGATGTGTTTTTTCAGCAGGGTTCCTGACATGAAATGTGTTTGCAGTGCATTTGCGCGTTCATGCATGCACAGGAAGTGAAGGATGACAACGCTCTTATTTGTTGAGAATGCCACACAATGAGCCACAGCAGGGGACACAGAGACAATAAGCAGCCGCGTCTCTATTGGGACAATAAGCTTTCTCCTCAGGGTTTAAATGTGAAGTAGGACAGAAGACTGAAAGAAGAAGACTTTTTTTAAAGGAAGAGAAAGAAACCTGAATACTAGATAAAATCCTTTCTTTCTGTGCTTTTGAAAGGCCATTCTAATGATTTGGCACACTGACATAAAGTGACAGACTTTCTTTCCTGCAAAAAAGCCCACAAACAAAGAAAGCAAGAAATTATGCTCCATAGCGGTCCCTAGTGACCACAGAGTGTAAAAGCATTCTTCGTATAAAGACTTCAGTCAGAAGTGCTCACAGCAGCCTCCAGAGAGCAGCAGCACACTTTAACACAGGCACAGTTTAACACTCACACAGAAACCTGCAGACGAACACACACACATACACAGGCACGCACAATCCTACACAAACACACTGACAAGCACAGATACATATAGAGCTCACAGTGTACACATTCCTCAAATGATCCAGGGACCTTTCAATATAAGGGCTAAAATATTTCAGAGTCAAAACTCGATCTTTGAATAATAAATAAATGGAATACAAGACATCTTAGAATAGGCCTGTGTGTCTGTGTGTTAGCCTTTCTCAGTGTGTATTCTTCAGTTCTTCAGAGTTAGTGGGTGAAAAAGCTATAAGATCTGCGTCCAGAGAAATGTTTTTGTGTGTGTTAAATGTAGACACAAAGCAGCTCCACTGTGATGCATACACTTTTAATAACCTCAATAATAATAAAAATCTATCTTGGTAAAAAAACAAACAGCTCAAGTCTGAACCTACAAGCAGGATAGCAGTGAATATGGCCAGAGCTTCAAGAATGTTCTCCATTCATAATTTAGGGATGCGCTGATATACACCCAGCTACATAATTTTGTTATAAGAACGTTCTCCAAATATTCTGTTGGTTCTGGGAACGTAAAAAATGTCAAGTTTCTTGTTGTTAGAGGAACGTGTTTTAAAAGGTATAATGTTCCTCAAACGTCTTTAAACGTAATTTTCAATAAAAAATTCAACATAACAATGTTGACTTCTAACATTCCAAGAACATTAAAATGTCCAGTTTCCTGAATGTTATTTCACAGCGAAACTCAAGACTGTTAAAGACTCAAGAGTGGTAAAGTGTTGAAATTTGAGTGTTAAATTAACACTGCAGAGTGTTAAAGTTAATGTGCTACAGTATTTACGTTGTTGATTGCATGATGATTGTACATTACTGAAGACACCTGATGATAACAGGCAGAATCACTGAAGAAAACTCAGATATTAGTCACCATTATGGAGATCAGTGTTTGGGTTGGTTGGGCAGTTGACCTCTACATGTTAAACTTTAGATATTGTTTAGCTGATGTACATGAGTTTGGATTTAAATAGGCAGATGTTTAAGCATCAATGATTGGATCATTATTGCAGTGATCATTATGTTTCTAGCATGTTGTTTGGAAACAGTTCTTAACGGACACATCATGGCCATATTTCAGGATGACAAAGTCAAGTTTCATCAAGCTCAAATTGTCTTGATGGAAATAAAAGTATTGTGATGTTTTTCTCACTCCATTAAGAGGTGCATCAATATTTGGTCAAGATCTTGTATTGACAATGCAAGAGTCCAGGACTCTGTAAAGCCTCCTCCAGCACATCCCAAAGACTTTCGGTAAATGTAAGGTCTGGACTCAGATGTGCCAATTCATGTGTGAAAATGATTCTTCATGCTCCCTCCCAACCATGCACAATTTGAGCCTAATGAATCTTCGACACTGTCATCCTAGAATTTGGCCATGATGTGTCTTCCTAAGTGGTTGTTTAATATATTAAAAGCTAAACTCCATCAATTAGGGTGAGAAGAACTGTATGCACATACAGCATACAGTACATGATTTATGAGTGATTCTATAATTGAAGATACTTTTGCATTTCAGGTTCAAGTTCAGGGAAAAACCTGTTCACCAACAGAATTATTTTCCAGAATCTTATTGAAAACATAATCTTTTTTTTATATAAACCAGTGCTTGCAAAACAAAAGTTGCATCCTTTTTTAGTTTTTTTTCTTTACTGTAGTACTGTGTCAATTCTGTTTGTCAAATATGTTACTAACAATTTTTTTTAACAATTTTAAACTTTTTAGCCCAAAACTGTAATTGCTAGCATAAATGCTAAGAGCACATGCATAGCACCAATGAAATCACGATTAAAAGACCCACTGTGTGATCGGTGATAAATTCTGTTTTCAAATTCTGTTTTCATTTCCGTTTTACAAAATGAAACTTGGTGTAAGAGCTTTTTAGATTCAACAACTTTCCATGCTTCAGATCTTATCTGAAGCATGGAAAAAAGAGGGAAAGTGACATAATTTCCTGTATCTTACATAGTTGTGGGAGATAATACCACCAATTTAAAGGCAAAGTATTAGCCTAGAAATCTGAGCACTGCACCTAGCGGCAGCAAAAATTATTTTGCAGCCAGTGTGGTCTAGCAATAGCCTGGCATGCCAGACTTACATCAAGATGTTAGGTCTGGAAACTCTTAATTGACAGGGCTCAATCCGAGAGGCGGGATAAACGGTTGTCTTTCAAATTCTCTCTGCATGCAATTGGATAGCGCTAAAGCCAATCAGAGCAACGAAGAGGTGACGTACTCAGCGGAGCAAGTTGATATATTAAACTTTTACCGTATCTAGTCCAGCTGTCAACATTGAACATGGAATCCATCCCAAAATAAGGGATTTTTTAGTTCCTGCATCTGAGGATGAACGACATAAAACCGAATATGTCCGAGCTGGCTCTGACCGTTGCAACTCTGTCGTCATTTCTTAAGCCCGCCCGCCGACTCTATACACAATGTGATTGGCCCTACCAGAGTTGGGGTTTTCCAGCTAAAACGTCTATGGAGAGTTGCTAGACCGCGCTTTGCTGCAAAATAACCCCAACTCTGGTCAGGCCAATCAAATCGTATATAGAGTCAGCGGGCGGGCTTAACATAATGACGAACAGGGATGCAATGGTTCACTGCTACTTGAAAACGAAGAATGACCGCTGCTGTCGAACAGCTGTCTTTCGATTCAGCTTTGACTGCTACTCTGGACGATTTGAACTTAAGCTTTTATTGGAAACCAGAACAAAGAACGGCACTTGAGTCAATTTGCCGACTGGATACGGTAAAAGTTTAATATATCAACTTGCTCGCTGGTGGGAAAAAGCATGGGACTCAGCCGTCACCTTCTTTATTGTTCTGATTGGCTTTAGCGCTATTCACTTGCGTGCAGAGATAATTTGAAAGACAACCGTTTATCCCGCCCTCGATTGAGCCCGTCAATCATTAGTTCCCAGACCTAACATCTTGATGTAGGTCTGGCATGCCAAGCTAGCAAAGTGTAGTACGGTAAAAGAATTGATGCACAATTTATGAACACATTTGTTATAAGATTTTTATGTTGTAGAAGCAGGGAAATTACTATTAAGGCTTTTATAAATAAAATAAACTAAATAATACCAAAAGTAAAGAAAAGTAAAATAAAATAGTTTGACAATTATACAATTGCACAATCATACATGTAAAAAAAAATATACATCGACTAATTTGGACATCACTACCTATCTTACGACCAATTCTGTATCGAATTTCACGAATGATTAAAAAGTGGCTAATTCCTATCGACCTCACTCATACAAATTCGTAATCATTTTGTCTGAAACCCACGTCATGGGTAGGTTTAGGGGCGGGGTAAGGGTAGGTCATTCGGATGAATTCATATCGAATTGGCCAATTCATAAAATATGTACGTTTTTAGCATAATCGAACTAATTCATACGATTGTAGGTTGGTATGAATTGTTATGAATTAGCCACCTCGTAAAATTTGTACGAATTCCTGTGAGATCGGGCTGGACATCATCAAGAAATCATGATTTTTAGCTACTGTATGTAAGACACTTTTTACAGAAAATATTATGTTGTTATGATGTATCACATCTTGTGATCCATGCTAATAAGTAAAAATGAACTGATTAAAAATATAACCATTTGAAAAATTCAGAAAAACATAATGACTTCGGACACCAAATGACCTGCAATTATAGAATCACCCATATACATAGTCTATATAATGATATAATCATCATTTATGAAAACTACATTTGAGTTATTGTGATAAAATATAATATAAAATATATGTCTCCATAATGTATTGTGATTTCACAGGTAATGTGCAGATCTGCTAAAAAAAGAGTCTTAAACTCTGCATTTTACCCAACCGTGTGTGTGTGTGTGTCAGGCCAGGACTGATGTTGTTCCCTAGTCTAGCCTGATTTGTTGCAGTCAAGCTCACAGAGGACAGAAAGAGCGATAGAGAGGTGGAGAGAGGAGGGAAAATAAAGAGAAACAGCCTCAATTAAATGATAACCATTTGCTCTTGAGCTTTCCTTTACAGAGCGAGCGAGAGTGAGTGAGATTGTTCATGGAGGTGAAGCGGAAAACAGGCAGTTAAGGTTAAATCTCATTCAAAGAAAATATGTGCAGCGGTTTATTTTCAGGAACAGCATAAATTGCTTCCCAGAAATAACGGCACAAAAAACACAAGCTATTCTATGTGTGACTGTAACACAATCACAAACAGTTCACGTCTTTGAGTTTTCCTACAGTAAGTTATAGGACAAAAAAAAAATCACACAAAAAAGTGCAACGTTTATGATTTACCATTTGTTTGCTCATAATGCTATGTCCTCTTTGGCTCTTGTGGCACTCACAGCACATGGGCTACATAAATGTTTAACTAGGGCAAAAAAGTGTGCTCATATCTGTATAGAGAGAGAGACATTTTGATGGAGCCTGTCCTATTTTAGAGTTTCATCATCATTGAATCTGTCTGTTGATTAAACAGTCTGTCCGTTGCTAGGTTACAGAGCGACACTAATAGGAAAGGAAGAGGAAGTCTGTAGGAGGGCCAGAGATAACGAGAGCGAGAGAGACAGAGGGAGAACGAGAGATTTTGACTGAACTATAATGACTTTAAGTAAAAGAGACAGGCATCTAAAAAGAAAGGATCGGGAGAGTGGGAGGATGGAGATAAAACAGGAGGGAGAGGATGAACAGGAAGCTGGAGCTGAAGTGAAGGCTCCCTGCATATAAATGAAAGATGTCTAATGTAAACGGCAGCTAAATGAAATATGGGGAGACATAAGAGATCTGAGCTTAATGAGAGTTGCCGTTACCCAGCATGCCTCACGGGTGGCATAATTCACCTTGATCATTTACAAAAATAGGTTTGTATTGTTTTTTTTAATTACATTTATGGGTTTTCTTCACACTAGTTTACTTAATTTGTCCACTAACAATGTCCAGCAGGGAACAGACACGCATCACATGAGTCATTTTTTTCTGAAAGTCGTGAACTTTCCAATTTTTCCACCATATAAAATATCAAGTATTGTGTTTAATAATACTGTAATGGTAATGACTAATTTGTCTAATTTCATGGATACCATTTAAATACACACACAGTTCATTTAATTTGACAAATGGTCTATAAAAATACTCTGTTCACAAGTGATATACCTCTATATTTCTTTGTTTTCTTCACACATCACACCTCGACATATTTTAAGATCTTATGTTAACAGTATGTTATCTTTACAAAACTTTAAGTTGGTAAAGTTGTTGAAATGACATCACAAGGACAACTTTCATTTTCACATAATAAATATTTAAATGGTTTATGTTGAAGCTTTAATTAACACAGTCACATTTTTATCACATATTTTTTTATGGTTTTATACTAAGAAAGAAGTCTAAAAGTTAAAAGGTGGTTGGAATGGAAAGTGTAGGCCTACATAATAAAGGTAAAAAAAGGTTTTTACTTTTAATGTGACCTTCAATAAGAAAAAAAAGTTTTAATAAAAGAATAAACACACATTTGCTCTCATATTACAATTGGTCTTGTTGTTTTTTCTTGTTTATCCATCATTATAAAACGGTTAGTTCGAATCCTTGATTCTGATTGGTCAAGAGCTGTGCTTTATTCACGATAAAACACGGTTACGACCGCTTCACCCAACGGTTCTATTGATCGCTGTGCAACACTGCGGTTCTATGTTGTTTTTATTTGAGCTTTCATGCATTTTACACTTTGGAACGTTGTTGCTGTTCACACTCGGGGACTATTTTTTCCAGCGGAAGGTAGGCTTTTAGTGATTTTACTTCAAGAAAGTTGCACTTATATTGTTTTTTACTTTAATATTGTGTGGCAACCGTTTTATAAAAGCAATAAGATACTCGAGGCAAGTGCTGTATCGTGAATAAGTAACGGCTAAAGGGTTGCAGGCACTCCGCTTCTGTCGTGCCTAACAAACGCCCTTCAGCTGTTACTTATTCGCCTCTTGGACCTTATTTCTTACTCATACCACAATCTGCAGATAGAAAATCTTCTCCTGACACAGGTTATATTATCCTGCCATTTCAATGAGTGCTTGACAATAGGGGTGGGAAAAATTCGATTTTCATGCATCGCGATGCGCACGTGTGACGATCCTGAATCGATTCACAAATATCCCAAAATCGATTTTCCAAAAAAAAAAAAAAAAAAAAATTATATATATATTTATAAAAACGTAATATTGACGGAACGTGAAGACGGAAGTGCAGTGACCGGACCGTCTGACGCGTGCACATAACAGAGAAGCGATGGCGCACAAGATCCAAACACCCTCCTTGTTAGGTTAAAAGCTGACGTGTGGAAATATTTTGGCTTCTGAAGTTGAAAGAGGGAAAGGAACTGGGCAAGAGCCACGCTAGTTGTAAGCTTTGTAGAATAAAACTAACGACGGAAACACATGACAAATATGACAAGCCATATGACGCGTTTCCAGCCAGAGGAGGAAAAACACTCGGCTGTAACGGTCGTTATAATATTAATGTACTACAAGTAAGTTAAAGTTATGCTCCTAGTTCAGGCACACGTTTATTTTCCTGTTGGTTCTTTGGAATGCTAATAAAATATATTGTACGTTAATTCTTTATGGGTCATTACTTTGTACATTTAAAGGAAAGTATTTATAGTCGATTTGTAACATTATAAATGTCTTCACTGTAACTTTTGATCAACTTAATTTAATTTATCCTTGATGAATAAAAGTATAGATTTCTTTTTCTTTCTCCCAAAAAATGTAAGAAAAATTCTTACCAACTCCAAACTTTTAAACTGTATTATTTAATGTTACAAAAGCTTTCTATTTCAGATAAATGCTGTTCTTTTGAATTTCTGGGTGATTCTCTGAATTGGGTGCCCTTCAAGCCCCCCAAACTTGCTTCAAAGATTTTCAATTGAAGGAAATCACAAAATGCATTTTAATGCTGTCAATTAATAGAACCAGGTGCCTTTGCATTATAATGCAACACAATTGTTCAAAAAATTATTTAAAGATAATGGGTTGCCTAAGTAGTAGACAACAAGCATGTTTGCATGTCTTCACCATTCATCATTACATTTTCATTGAATATCAAACAAATAAAAAGTGCAATTAATACCAAAATGATGCTGCTGCTAATATAGTCATATGTTGGTCTAGTGTATTTTTGTTTACTGTTGTAAAATGGAAAATCAATAATCGCTAATCGAGAATCGTTAATAATCGAAAATCGACTGTAATCGAATTGGGACTTCAATATTTGTAATTGAATCGAATCGGAAATCAGACAGATTAACCACCCTACTTGACAATTGCAAAAATGATCGTTTCAAATATATATTTATGTTTACAAACATGCGTTTAGAGACCATGTCATGGGTTTTAGCATACAACAATAACCCATGGTGTTAACAGCTACTGTATGAAGCAGAAATGAACTGTCTCTTTTTGTTTGTTCTCATCTTCACCATCTGTTTTGACCTCTTTTCTGTTGCTTTGTTTTTTCTTTTTCTTTCATCCACATCCTCCAAACCTTTCGGTCTCCTTGTTCTGATCTTTCCCCTTCAATCCATTCACTTTCCCTCCAAAATCAACACTTTCCCTTCCAAATCAACACACACTCACACACAAACACGGGGCTCCTGCCAACAGTGCAGCCCATGTCCAGAATGATTTCATATTTCAGCTCAATCTGTCAATGTAAAATAAATTGTGTGTGTGTGCGTGTGTAAATCTGCCAGCAGCTCTGAGAGTGAGCTCAGTCCTAAAGCAGAGACAACTCCAGGCATAACAATACCCATCTCCTCTGATTTATGCCACTCTCTATCCCTTAACAAACCTGCAAACGTCTGCACACTCTCCAGCAACGTTCATCTACACTTAAAGTCACCATGAAATCAAAATGGACAATTCTTATTTTTTTATGGAAAATTGCAGTATAGGCCTATTTTTTTTCGGAAATGATTTATCCATGCATATCATTTTTTTAAATTCATAAGCCCTCAGTTTATATTACAGTTCTTTCCAATTGCTTACACACTAAAATGACATGCACAGCACACTTATTTAAACGGACACACAGAGAGCAAAACTTCTTCTCAAGTTTCCAAAAGTCTAAACACATTTTCTGCTTTACACACATTTTGTATTTCAAAATGCCACTTTTGAAATGCACTGAACACAGTTCTCTGCATAAGACACAACAATCTGAATAAAGTCACATGTTTGCCATTTCAAAACACTGTGATTCAAAATGACACTACATGAGCTAATTGGCCGATTACATGTGCCACCTGGCCAAACACCTCAAAGGTTTTGTAAATTGTGTTAAGTATTTTGATAAAACCAGACTAGTTTGCAAAATGTGTGTTAGCAATTGGAAAAAAATGTAAATCAAAATAACTTTCTCTTGCAGCTACGTCCCTTCTATGATGACCGGCATGAGAGCTGGACAACCTGTCACTCACATGAAGATCGACCAATAGCAAAACACAATCAATCAATCAATCAATCAATCAAACACAAATCAAACATCCAATCAATTCCCAATGGACAAAATCAAGACATTTTTGACCTCACATTTTTTCACTCTGATATACACTCACCGGCCACTTTATTAGGTAACCCATGCTAGTAACGTGTTGTAGCATTCCTGACTGGGAGTTCCTCATGGAGTTTGGTCCATATTGACATGATGGCATCACACAGTTGCCGCAGATTTGTCGGCTGCACATCCATGATGCGAATCTCCCGTTCCACCACATCCCAAAGATGCTCTATTGGATTGAGATCTGGTGACTGTGGAGGCCATTTGAGTACAGCAAACTCATTGTCATGTTCAAGAAACCAGTCTGAGATGATTCCAGCTTTATGACATGGCGCATTATCCTGCTGAAAGTAGCCATCAGAAGTTGGGTACATTGTGGTCATAAAGGGATGGACATGGTCAGCAACAATACTCAGGTAGGCTGTGGCGTTGCAACGATGCTCAATTGGTACCAAGGGGCCCAAAGAGTGCCAAGAAAATATTCCCCACACCATGACACCACCACCACCAGCCTGAACCGTTGATACAAGGCAGGATGGATCCATGCTTTCATGTTGTAGACGCCAAATTCTGACCCTACCATCCGAATGTCACAGCAGAAATCGAGACTCATCAGACCAGGCAACGTTTTTCCAATCCTTCTATTGTCCAATTTCGATGAGCTTGTGCAAATTGTAGCCTCAGTTTCCTGTTCTTAGCTGAAAGGAGTGGCACCCGGTGTGGTCTTCTGCTGCTGTAGCCCATCTGCCTCAAAGTTCGACGCTACTGTGCGTTCAAGAGATGCTCTTCTGCCCACCTTGGTTGTAACGGGTGGTTATTTGAGTCACTGTTGCCCTTCTATCAGCTCGAACCAGTCTGGCCATTCTCCTCTGACCTCTGGCATCAACAAGGCATTTCCGCCCACAGAACTGCCGCTCACTGGATGTTTTTCTTTTTCGGACCATTCTCTGTAAACCCTAGAGATGGTTGTGCGTGAAAATCCCAGTAGATTAGCAGTTTCTGAAATACTCAGACCAGCCCTTCTGGCACCAACAATCATGCCACGTTCAAAGTCACTCAAATCACCTTTCTTCCCCATACTGATGCTCGGTTTGAACTGCAGGAGATTGTCTTGACCATGTCTACATGCCTAAATGCACTGAGTTGCCGCCATGTGATTGGCTGCTTAGAAATTAAGTGTTAACGAGCAGTTGGACAGGTGTACCTAATAAAGTGGCCGGTGAGTGTATGTCACAATAGAGAAGAAAACAGCTTCTGTTTTCATGCCGACTTTAAGCTCACACTAAAACATGCCATAATGATCAAAATCATCAGCTTTCATATGAAAAATGAAGAGTTTGGTTCCAAAACGCGATAAACGCCATTTTTAAAAATGAGTTACTGCAAAAATCTGACTTTTCAATACCGAACCAGATACAAAACAATGTTTAATTTTACGTAAAATGCGATATCCGCCGTGTTATTATGTAATGTTTTCTCCCTTTCTTTCCAAACCGTGACAAATGCCAGTCTCCCTTTTCTGCAAAATGCGACATATCCGCTGAACCAATCACAATCGCACCATTCCACGCAATGTAAACAGTAACGGCAGCACTTTAACTACACCCAGCTTCCTATGTTTTCTAGGAAGCTAGGTTTTCTTTTGTCCTTTCGATTAACAAACAAACAAAAAAAAAGAATAATTCTGACAGCATTGGTGAACCTGCGGAGGGTAAGGCATCTTGCATGGGTAACGTGACCTCGAAATCGAATCATTTACGTGAGGAGATTAAGAAGATGAGCCACTCGGGGAGGAGGAAATGCCGGCTGTTGCTTGTTCTCACACGACAGCATCAAACTTCTGTCACGCTGACACACTGACCCCAGGGGATCTTTTGAAAAACTTTCAGTTGTTTTATTCAAAGTCAACGAAAACCGAGCAGGACCGAGCCATTTTACAGCTGATCGCCGTCAAAAAAGCTCAGCGGCGACATCCCAAGGTTGACAACAGCGATATGCAGAAGTAACGTTAGATCATGCTTAATAAATCATAATTCATGATGATGTGCTCATCTTAGTTAATGTTTTAATTAAGGTGTTGTTCATCCATGAAGTCATGAATGAAAAACGTTGAACTGTTAAAAAAAAACGTTGTTAGTTCCTGATGATAATATTAATGTATGAATGAATCGAATGCATAATTCATGCATGATTCATTTATCCATGAATTCATGATAATTCATGACATGTACCCTTAAAGTGTTACCAAATATTGTTATATTAAAGCAATGGATTTATAGTATGCACAAGAAATTCAATGTGTATACATTTTTATTTTGATTAATTGCATTTTGAAAAAAAAAATTAATGGATTTATTGCATTTTGGAAAAAAAACTATCTGTTTTTATAATAAATCTTTGAAAATCCAAAACCTGGATTTAAGTTTTTATTGATATTATAACCTACAAATGCTATGTGAAAATTTGAAACTTCATCTTCATCTTCCCATTTTCTTGCTAAAGAAAACACAGTTTTACTTCATCAAATGGATTTATAGCGTTTCTGGAACTCAAACTCTTCAAATATTCTTGCTTCAGTACAAGCTGAGCTCAATTGACAGCATTTGTGGTATAATTTAGACATTTTAGTACAACACCACAACAATATCGGTTACAGAAAGACACACACGTGTTACAAAAATCTATCGTTTCAACATAAAGCCACTAGACAAACAATATTCTATAGTATACAATATACATGAATTAAGATACTTAGTTGCCATGACAACAAAACAGCTAAAGCCTTAAAACTAATTATTTTACAGCTCAAATAATGGTCAGAATAATGTAAGTGATTTTATCAAATTATAGGCCTAAGCTTCACATTTTAGCTATTACAGTTTTTCTTGATTGCTTCAGCACATTTCTGGAAACTCTCTCAAACTATTCTCAAAACACAATCCATAATCGCCCACCCAATTCCCCAAACATCCTATTTAACATCCCTCATAGCCACACCATGGACAAAGACATGGACAACTAGCAGTGGCACTGCTCTGTCTCTTTGGCCTTGTCCTTCCCCTTCATCATCCTCTTCCTCCACTCCCATCTACTCCTCCTCCTTGTGTCCTCAACCTCTTCCTTCATGTTTTTTTCTGGATCCATTCTTCCAAAACCCAATGAACTGACTCTGGGCATTTTATCTATCTATTGAAGGTTCTGATTGGTGTGTGATTAGTGTTTCCATTTGTGTACCTGTGTGCTAACTGAGCTGAAGCTGTGTGGTGAGTGAACAATGCCAGTGCTTTCTAAATGACAACATGCACTGTATGTAGGCAGTGAGAAATAAAGGGATTTGTGTGTAGAGTTTTGTTCAACAAATCTGACTTATGTGTCAAAACAGGGGAATGGTGTTTAGTTTAGGGAAACGGGGTGCTTTTTGACAAACTGGCTGTTATGTAAATTTTTGTTCAAAAGCCTGGTTATAATTTTACAAGCAATCAAGAAAAACTGAAAATGCTCCAAAACTGCCCCATTCACTTCCATGTAAGTGCCTCACCATAGCCTCTTTTTTTGGATGGACAAGTCCTAACTGAGCACAACTCTCCTTCCCTCCTGTCTCGTCTTAAGCTGAGGAAGGAAATGTTCCTTGAGCACCAAATCAGGATCTGGTGACACTGAAGAGTGGAGTAATGGCTGCTGAAACTCAGCTTTGCCATCACAGGAAACATTTGATTGAACAAACACAGCCTTGGTGAGCATGAGAGACTTCTTCTGAAAAACATTAATCTTACAGACCCCGAACTGTACAGGCTTTACTGTAAGTATCTTTAGAATTAGAAACTGATGTTGGCTCTGATTGATTGTGTTCTGATATCAATTTCCTTTAACAGACAAGATTTAGGGTCTAAACAGGATTGGAGAAATGGTTTCACCATAAATCAGATTAAAGCAGATTTATTTATTTTAAACATTAATGAGGGACGAGTTCGAAATCTGAGCACAACTCTCCGTCCTTCCTGTCCAGTATGACAAAAAAACATTCAGATGGGCCACACTGCCACATACACACAGACTCACTGGACCCATCACTCACACACATGTATACATACACACACTTCGTATGCAAGCCTTTCCGGCTCTGGCAGCCAAGACAAGCTGTTGACAGGTAACAGGCACAGCCGTCACTAACTTCATTGCACCCTCACCTCAAGTTCTCTCGCTTTCTCACTTTCCCTCTTTTCTGGCTCTGCGTCGCTGTTCTCCACCCCCATTCATCCTTCTTTTCGCCCCTTTCCCCTCAATCTTCCCAAGAATAAAATGATAGGTAGACAGGTCCTGTGTTGTTGTAAACACTAGCCAATCTGCCAGCGTTCTGTGAAGAATGAATCTTTTCTGACTGACACACAAAAACATGCTCGGACAACACCTGTCAATTTACTCCCACATCTACGACATATGGCTAAGATAGATGAATCACGATATATCAATCAGGAGACATGTTTCAGATAGGTGAGTGACATGTGGGTTTATAAATGTCTATTGAGATTTTATATAATTCATAGTTAGTACCGCCTTTATTATGATATGATCATAATACTTCAGAAGTTGTTTTTTTTGTTGTTTCTCCATTGGGATATCGATTTATGTGATTCATATTTTTATTTGCAATTAATATTGTGATATTTGACTGTTTAATTAAGGTATCAACTCTTATAAAACTTTATAAGAAAACTTTACTATCTCTAAATGTATTAATTAATGATCATACTTACAAATGTGGTGTGAATGTTCAAATCAACAAAGCAAGTATTTTAAACAATATTTTTTCAATGCATTAAAATTAGTGACGGTATAAAATGCTTTTTTGTACATTTAAAAAAAATCAGTTTCAAATAAATTTCCTTCAAACTTTCTATTTATCAAAGAACCCCCTCTCAAAAAAAAAAAAAAAAAAATTGGTTTTCAAAAAATATTAAGCATTGTAGCTGTTTTCAATATTGATAATTAAAAAATAAAATAAAAATTTGAGCATCAAATCAGTATATAGGAACGATTTCTGAACGATCATGTGAAACTGAAGACTGGATAATGCTCAAAATTCAGATTTGACATCACAGGAATAATTAAAAATACATATTAATACTAATAAATAGAAAATAGTTATTTTAAATTATATTCATATTTCACAATACAGCTATTTTGCTGTATTTAACTAAATGCAGACTTGGTGAGAGATTAAAAAACCAACAACATTTAAACAATACTGTAGCTCTTAAAGGGGTGATGAACTGAGAAATCTAATTTTCCTTGAGCTATTGACTTCTAACAGGTCATCATATTATAAGAATATCCTGTAAGTTTCAGAACTGAAAATGTCCTTGTTAATCCAATAAAAACTTTTATTGACACCAGGCACAGCAAACAACGCGTTTTTCAAAGTGGGGAACTATGACGAAAAGAGGATAAAACACTCGCAGCAGAAGATCAACGCCTACTTCAATACGGCTGGTTTAGCCCCGCCCACCGATTTGTGCATTACACGCATAGCTAAATAACATAGGCCTACCTCGTGATGACAAACCGTATCGAGCTACCGAGCGAGCAATACAAAATACTGTGCAGTGCCTGGTTGTGGAAGAAGACAGTCGCTGCATAAGCTTCCTCTGGATACCAATAGGACTACATCGGTCTGTTTGCTTCATTTCACTGAGGATTGTTTTGTAAACAAGACTGGATTTGCAGACCGATTAAGATTAAAGAACAGTGCTGTGCTGTCTATATTGGATCTGACAGGAATTGTGCAACACACTAGGCTGGTAATACCAGACTCTGCTACTTCACTTAGCGGAAGTAGGAAGTCTTGCGTAGTCAGGCTAGCAACACTCTGGGTCGAGCATGTATGGGCGAATCATTCCAGATAACCATTTTTCAACATTGGACGTCATCAAAACAACTGCACCGACGAGTGAGTTGAAACTCATTATAATATGCAAAACTGTTATCCACTAGGGTTGGGTATCGGTTGGGTTTTATCCAATACCAGTACCTACTCGGTATTTTTTAAACGGTTCCGGTGCCTAAACGGTTCTTGAAAACGATACTTAAGAAAACAAAACCGCACACACTTTGTCAAAAAATAATACCCCTTTATTTACAGGGCCAAACTGGACACAATATTAACTTACAATATAAATACAAGTAACATATGGTAATAATAAATAAACCAATATAAAATAAAAGTTCATATTTACATAATATCAAATAAAAAAATATATCAAACAATGTAGGCTAATTATACTGGAGATTAATAGAGATTACTACCAGGGTAATATAATATCGACATGGCTGACAGGTTGCCATGTTTTATCTGGCTTTAACTAGTTGTGTAAGTTATTTTGTCATTTACTAGTTAAGTTAAGCTCTTAGCAAGTTTGATATTTCGTTCCCACTGCGTCTTATGCGCAGCTTTGAGTAAACATAAGAAAGAGAACGTCTCTGTGTAGCCCATGTTCTCTGAATAGGAAATTGACACGCTGCTGCCGCTGTCGAGTATCTGCGCTGCTTTTCGGGCAGAGAACTCTGAGGAGCAGATGATGCGCACGCTAATATAATATGACAGACGTGAGCGTCAAGGCGGCGCGAATGGTGATTCTATATCCATTGACAATCGTTATTCTGACGTGTAATTTTACACGTGAAATGCAGCCAAACATTTCACGTGAACATTTCACGTGTGTTTAATCTTCTCGCTGATCAGCTGACGTTTTGGGAGTCTCTCGCATATTGATAACGGCTCCCAAATGATCGCAAATTAGTTCAAATCTCCCGGAATCTAGTGCGAGCGAGCAAGCACGCGTGCGAGACAGATCAGACAGTGCTTCAATAAAACGTATAGTGCGCGCACGTCAGAGCCGGAGAGTGAGACAGCGAGAGACTGCGTGTGTGCGCGCCTATGCCACCGCATGCCCCAGACTCAGGCATCGAAATCAGGCACCGAATGTTCACTCTGATTCGGTCTGGTTACTACCGCTTACGTCAGAACCGGTTCCCTGATTAGAACCGAGTTTCGGTACCCAACCCTATTATCCACTCACAGCAGTGGGCGTTTACTTCCAAGTCTTCAGTGCTGAGACTCCTATAACAACCGAGCGCTTTTGAGCTAGGCTCAAAACTAGGGTAGAAAAATAGCTATTACTTATTCATTTTGATGTTTGAATGCAAAAACCAAGTGAACGTCATAAGTTGACCTCAGACAACAATATAATAAAATTTAAAAAGCCAGTTCATGACCCCTTTAATCGACTCAAACCATCTAAGACCATCATAGAATTAAACTGATGATTTTTTTTTATCAGTTGATAAAATGACTGATGATGTCACTCTGATGATATCAATCAAAAAATAAATGCAGGATTCTATCTACACATGACCTACATGGGATTGGAGACCAAAGATCACCAACTTTAACATGAGTTTACCACAAGTTTTCCTGAAATAAAATTTTAGGAGCGTTTTATGGCACTTATCTGAACGTGTTGAAACTCTTTAATGAAGCTATATGGTTATTTTTGTATAATTGTTAGCCTTTGACGTCTGATTGGGCAACAAGTGATATTAAGGGGCCATTTACACAAAAAGTTTTTGTTAAAAACAGTGTTGTGTTGTTCATTTACATGACAACAGTGTTTTGGGGGTTGAAAATCGCAAAGTGCAAGTTTCTGAAAACTGTCATTATCATCATGTAAACTACAAAAACATGAATTTGTGAAAAAGTAACTTATATGTCCATGCGCATTATTAGCCCGTCTCTATCCCAAGGCATGTACTGCCGCTTTTGCCAATGCATAGACATCCAACACATGGCACCCTTTAGCATCAATATGAGACATAGATATATATGGGCCAGAAGGTGCCCCTAGTGGTCGAACCCTAACACTACCCCAGACGTAAACCTAACCATAACTCGAAGCGTGTTATATTGACGCTGAAAGGGTGCCATGTGTGTTGGATGTATACGCATTGGCAAAAGCGTCAGTATATGACGCCTTGGGATAAGAATGCACTGGTATTACTGTTCAGTCTTTATCCGTGTTCTGTTTCCTTACAAAGTGACATCGCCAACTACTGGCCTGGAAGAACAATACAGCATTTTTAGTAATTTTCTGGGATCTGTGTGAACAGGGATGATTTTGACAACGTTGTCATATATACTGGTAAGGAAAAACTTTTACGTTTTTAGTACATCGTTGTTTTGAAAATGTACCCTAAGATTCTAAACATTTTGCCATGTGTGTCTATCGTCTGTACTGTACTGTGCAGCATTGTTTGAGGTACTTTAGTACTCGGCACAGTGAGCACATTATGACTATTAGACCACACTATTGTTATTGTTTAAAGTCTTGGTTAAAGTATTGAACCAATGCCTGCTGAAACTTTATTGAAGATACTCTTTTAGAAAAATACAGAGCCTATGAGCTGTTACATCACAAAGAGGCAGAACAACAACTGCCACAACTTTGATCAATCCAAGGCCGAATCAAAACTGTCAAACAAGCTTCTCGCTACTAAGACTCTTTATTTACTCAAACTTGGACACATTTCAAAACTAACATGATTTTTAAAACTTAATCTGCACGACGATCTGAGGATTTCGGGTTTGGTCTACTGAGAGATGTTTTGTTGGTTTTACTGATGAGAATTTTGGAGAAGAGCACACGTCTGCCTTGCGGGCTTTTGCTTTAATCTTATTCCAACTAGCAATTTTAACACAAGCCATCTGCCCCTGAGCGATGGAAAGTGCAGATACAAATATAAACGAGATAAAAATAATGACAAAAGGAACAATTAACTCATAATGAATACAAATAACTTTCATGTGCATTCACTCAAAGTCTGTTCATGATTAGAACTTCACTCCTTAAGGATTCACACTGTGAATAGTTTTATCTCAATTTACTGCATCAGTTATTAATCGGCATATAGAGAATCCAGCCTTATCGAATACTATGAATGTTTTGTCAATATTAGCCCATTTTACGCAACATTTGCTTTTTCCATTACTCTTTGAATGAAACCTTTGGAA
>JAQIUQ010002360.1:272500-372500 GCA_030378365.1 Hybognathus amarus | reverse complement strand
CCCTCTGTCAGAACAATGTTGAGAGAAAAAAAAGAGATTTCATTCGTTTATCAAAGCCACATTCTCTTATGTGATATCTCACTCTCTTCCTTTTATCCACCTCTCCAGGCAATCACAAAGCCATGTGTATGCGTGTGTGTGTGTGTGCAGGGAGCTTCTGGCATCCTCTCTCAGTGTGTGTGTGTGTGTTTGTGACAAAATTAGTCCCGTAAACACACTGGTCCAAATGACACGTCCTGACACTTTCATCTAGAACTCATTATCTGTCACACACACACACTGTCCAGCCTTCCCTCATCTCAGCACCCCCACCCTCATTGATCAGGGTGTTTGTTGACGTGTCTGATGTTTTATTCATCTTAGATTTACAGTGTGTTTGCAGAGCTGTGGAAAGGGAACTGATTTTATGCTGATGGCTTTTGATGAGACAGAGCCCCTGCGTGCAGGAGGAGGCATGAATACATTCTCTTCGGTGGGGCTGACTGGGCTAAACCTGTTAATACTGTGTGACTGTATGTTAGATTAGACCTGGTTCGGTGCCGTATCAAAGTTCAATACTCCATTCGTTTTGTTTATAAGCAATGGCCTGCATCAGATATTGAGGTCAGATAGTAGGTTGCAGAAGTCACTCAAACCAATCAGAAAGCAGAGTGATTTATACTGAACTCGCCCGCAGGGAAGGAAGAAAATATTCCACCCACAGGACGGCATTGTGCAGACATGCAAACACCTGCGAGCGTAATGGCACGTACAGTACGCCGGTAAACACCACCGCTCCTATAATCTGTATTACGTATCTTAGATGCACAAACAGGAGCCACACAAACACACAGCCATTTGAAATGTCAGTCCCCTCAGGGAGCGCTTTTGTGTTGGAGGAAAAAAATATGGAAAGATTTTTTTTAATGCCACACTGTAAACACCCTTGACATAACCTCTGAAAATCCAGAGCGGCTAATTAAAACCTTTATTCTGAAACACAAATAAATCAAAACATATGGATTACTCCTGTAAACTTCAGATGCAGTCAGTCAGTCATTATTGTACAATATCATAAAGGGGTTTGTTTTGCAATAATGGGCATCTGACTGTACATATTTCTGCTTAGTACAGGGCTACTCGCCACATAAATAAATACACACTGTAAAAAATAATCGTAATTTTAACAGTAAAAGACTGTAAAAATCCTACAGTGCAAAACTGTTAATTGGTTAACAGAAAGTTTCCATACTATATACGGTAAATAACTGTGATATATTTTTTACTGTAAAATACCGTTAAATTTACAGTTTTTGAAAGTGAAATACAACAACTCCTTGTATAATTTACAGTGCAAAACGTAAATCGACATTCCCACAATTCCCTGCGTCACACTTCACATTATGCATTTTTGTTGAAATAACTGTTTCCTCATACTTTTCTTGTTTTTTTGTTCCTAATCAGTTATGTACATTAGGGTTTTATGTTAATTTAATGTTGTTAAATTAATATTTATTGCATTTTAAAATTTCATGTGTGTTACCATGATGGTGTTTAATGTTTGTGTGAATGACACTGTGCAGCTTCTTTATATAGGTACCTTCTAACGGAAGACAACTTGTGATGAGCTTTGATTGCTCATTTAACTTAAATCACTGCTGTGGTGATTGATGGTTGTCACTGTATTACAATGATGCAAAACAGAAATCAAATTATCATAAAATTATCATATCAACAGATTTCAGTAAATTAAATACGGTTTATTACTGAAAAGGTGATTACGGTTTATTATTGTAAAACTAATGTTGCCAGCATTATTCCGTAAAAATTATGGGAGTTTTTTACAGTGTACATGAAAGATTAGAATTATTAGTAACACTTTAATTTAGGGTCCAATTCTCACTATTAATAGTTGCTTGCTTATTAGCATGTGTATTACTAGGCTATTGACTGTTTATTAGGACTTATAAAAGCACAACAATGCCTTATTCTCAATGACCATATTCTACATCCCTTAATCAGACCCAATACCTAAACTTAAAAAATACCTTCTGACAACTAATGAGCCAACGCTGATCTACGAATTCTACGATGTCATAAAAATGTGGCCAATTCATATGACCTCACTCGTACGAATTTGTATCGACTTTGTCTAAACCCACATGATGGGTAGGTTTAGAGGCGGGGTCAGGGGTAGGTCATTTGTACGAATTCATACGAATTTGGTATTTGGTAACTCGTTAAATTATATACGAATTTAGCAAAAAGTTTACTGAATTTGTACGATTGAGGTCATATGAATTCGTAAGAATTAGCCACTTCGTAAAATTTGTATGAATTGCCGTGAGATCACCCAAAAATTAAATTTCTGTCATTAATTATTCACCCTCATGTTGTTCCAACCCTGTAAGACCTTGGTTCTATCTTTGGAACATCGAATTAAATAGCCTGGGTTTCCCCATTCTGCCTTGCCGCAGCGCAATTTTTGTCACGCTGCTAGGCAGTCTGGATACCATGAACCAAATTTTCCCTGAAAAAGGGAACCAATCACAGAACGGGGATGGAGCACAGGCGTATTTGATAGTACGTACAGGCGCATTTTGATAGACATTCATAGCACCCAATAATACCGGCTCTAGGCATTTGTAAACCACGCCTCAAACACGAGAAATTGAACATGTGGTTTCCAGACCACTTTTCATTCTCAATGACACGTGGTCTGGCGTTGAGTCAGGCTACGAATTAAGATATTTTTGATTCAATCTGAGAGCTGGATCACTCCTCCCAGCCCGTTCTAATCCCAAATTATATATATAATTCATGTATATATAATAAATGTAATATATAAATCATGTATATATATGTATATCCGCCATATACAACGCTTTTGCAAAAGCGTAAATATTCAACACATATGGCGCGCCAAATGAGACGTAAAAATAAATCGGGCAGAAGGCGCCTCCTAGTGGTCTAACCTTACCCCTACCCCATACCTAAAACTTAACCGTCTCATTTGGCGCTGAAAGGTGCCATGTGCGTTGGATATTTACGCTTTTGCAAAAGTGTCAAAATATGGCGCCTTGGGATGAGAATGCGTTGCTCCTCCATACTAGTCCATAGGCTTCTTGAGGAATTGAAACTTGCTGGCCTCGAAAAGTTATTAAAGACATTGTTAAATAGTCCAAGTGACTACAGTGGCTCAATCTTAAGTTTATCAAACAACGAGAACACTATTCGTGCACAAAAAACAACAAAAATAATGACTTTGTTTCAACTATTCATTTACTTCTCTCTCTGCCTCAAGTCTTACACTAAGAAAAAATATCCATGATAATGTACAAAACAAGTGGCCTAGCAATTAACACAGGAACAATAAAATTAATACTGATGTCATCTTAAAATCACTATGGACAAGTCTTGTTTTTTATGGAATATTGGACTATTTATTATAGTCAAGCCACCTTTATTTATATAGTGCTTTTTAGAATAAAAAGCAGCTTTAAATATAAATGATAAGTAAATGATTTTAAATTATGAACATCAAAATAACTCCCCACCCTCTTGCAATGACGCATGATGATGCGTCTTCTGGCACGAGGGAGGGACAACCTGTCACCCACATGACATCACAGCGATAGCAATCCACAACCATCCAATCAATTCCCGATTGATAAAATCAAGTCCCACCCTGACTTTTTTCTTGTTTGAGAGGCTGTTTATACATCACATAGGGAAGAAAAGACTATGGCAACTTTCCGTTTCACGCTGAATGTGTGACGTATCCAGTGTAATCCACTTACTGTTCCAAATACTTACAATTTAGCTATAAAACAGTTTGTCATGCTGCTCAATATTGCAAACTACTATTTGTTATCATATTACTTAAATTTATGATCATGTCACACTGGTTTGTGCGCAAATAGTTTAACCATTTGCTACTGCAGAATTCTGTGACTGACCAAAAAGTCTCATGGCACTTTACTTTATTAAAAAAACTAGTAGTGGAGCCCATACTGAAGAAACTGTCATCATCCATTGAGCATATTTCAACAAACAAACAAAAAACAAACAAACAAACAAAACAACAAACATTCTGCTGACACATCCGTCAGTGGACTAGAGGAGCGGAGGAAAAAACATGGAGAATTGGCACTAGAGGGCAGCAGGATTGTGGGATTGTGTCAAAAGGACACAATATGTCAAGATGAAAGAAGAAACAAGAACCTTTCCTTCTTTCACAGCTCACTGCTTGAACAACTTAATTACCATGACTTCTCTTCACTTGAGGGGCTTTGTGTGAAGAATGTCGCACGTGTGTGTGCTCTGATGCACCCATTGAAACAAGCACATCACACCTACACATCTTATTTAACTTGCTTATGAATTTTTGTCATATTACCTATTTTTATGAAAGTATCAAGTGTAATTCACAGACAGCTCCAGTCTATCACAGAAGTGCTATTACACATCACAAAAGGTGCAGGAAAAGGATAATATGAGGAGTAGAAATCTCACTGTGTTAAAGCTGGCCTTTCCTCATGTCTGTTCTCTTGGTTCTCTTCATATCTGTAGGGCTTTATACAATCCACCTGTTTATTAATACTCCATATGGTTCTGAACCTGCTTTTCTCAATTCATATCCAATCATTATTTCATTAAATCATGTTATCTTAACACTGTTTATGAAGCAATGTTAAAAATGTTGATTTACTTTTCTTGCATGCAAGACTGTAAAAAACAAAAAAACTGTAAAGTCTGTAAAAATGCCTGTAAAGTCTGTAAAAAGGTTAACAGTAAATTAAAACAGTAAGGTAACAACTGATATCTACGGTGGCGTATTGCATTCACTTGAAGAAAAAAAAATCTACTCTGTTTTTCTGAATTAACGAGTTAATTTTAATTCAGTTTAATTTTCAGTTTCTAATTTTAATTTGAAAAAAAGTTTTTGCTCTGTTTTTCTGAATTAACGACTTAATTTTTCATGAGAAAAAAAGTTTTTGCTCTGTTTTTCTGAATGAAATTTTTTCTTATGAAAAATTAAGTCGTTAATTCAGAAAAACAGAGCAAAAACTTTTTTCTCATGAAAAATTAATACATTAATTCAGAAAAACAGAGAAAAAAATTTTTTCTCATGAAAAATGAACTCGTTAATTCAGAAAAACAGAGCAAAATTTTTTTTCTCATGAAAAATGAACTCGTTAATTCAGAAAAACAGAGCAAAAAAATGTTTTCTCATGAAAAATTAACTCGTTAATTCAGAAAAACAGAGTAGATTTTTTTTTCTTCAAGTGAATGCAATACGCCACCGTAGAATATCTAACTGTAAAATTTTATGTCATTTCTACAGTAAAATACTGCACCATGTTTGGAAGAAAAAAAAAACCATCTTACAATTTACAGTAAAACCTAAATTGTCATAATACCTATATACAACATATTTGATGGTTTTTAATTTTATGTTTCTTCTTAGTTTTTTTATATCAGCACAATGTATAGTGTTAGAAACGTCCTAAAATAATTCAAAGTAGTATGCGCACATCCAAAAAAATCGTGATCCATCACATCTGATCTGATTATTTGACTCATTAACCCAATAATCCAAGAAAAAAACAAACACAATGACCAGAAAAATCCAAAATAGTTACCAATAAATACAAAAAAATGAGCCAACATAAAAATGTTGAGAATGAACTCCAAATAAAGACCAAATAAAGATTTTTATTTATTTATTGTTGAATATTTTGGATTTTTCTGTTCATTGTGTTTTAAAAAAGAAAAAAAAACAAACAAACCAATAAACAAAAGTCTCTCAAGAAATTTCTCTCATCCTTTTGCCTTTCTTTTTCACAAATGAAAATGATTAATAACTGTAAAACCATGAGCATATGAATGATCATGATATTTTTAATTCCAAGCGCTTCTGAAACAAAATAAATAGTTAAACTTTTTGAATAGTGGATTAATTTACCATCAGAAGCTGTAACACAATCCACAAATTAATCGCGTATGCTTAACATTAATCTTCTCTGCTTATATTAAATTCTATTGAATACAGCCTGATGATTAATGATCTGTCCTGCTAAGGTTAAAGGTTTAATAACAAGTATTAGAGATAGTGACCCGAGAGCTAACTTATATCCCACTCCTGTCACTATCTGCTCCTGTTTTCCATCATGCCCATCCACTGCTGAGCCTCTTAACCCCAGGTTACTCCATTGGGAAAGTTTTTGCAGTTGCTCACTTGAAATGGGAAATGACTATGCTCTCTTGTAATGTAGAGAACATGGGTTCAGTTATCCAAGAAACAAATGTTATACGAGACAATAAGAACCATATGTTATATACAAGCTCAAGTCATTCTAACAGAAATGATTAAATATCATGTTGTTGAAAATGTATTTTTTACTGTCTGTATGTTAGAGTTCCAGAGACCCAAATGATGTCCAACATAAAAACATCCAAAATAAAACATATCCAAAAACATATTTCAGTCTTACAGAAAATCTTAGCATGTGGAAATAATTGTATGCTTATTAAAATGTAGTTTATTTTAAGATACATTTCTGATGTTGGACATTTCATGTAATTAATAAATGTTGTTTATAAGTCATCTTCGGGAAAATTAGGGACAATTAAACACTTAAGTTCAGTGTAAAATTATGTTTTTTTTAGCTATTAAAGGGGCCTTAGGGCCTCTCAGACGTGCACCAAACAGAACATAAGAGTTAAACATTGTGTGTTGTGCAGGTTTGCTCACGAAGAAAGAGAGAGATAGTGAAAAAGAGGGATTACATAGCATTTACAAAGACAATATGCTATGCTCTACACATTTAGCCCCTGGTCAGTGGTAATCTACTGAGTTATCAGACTCACAGTGGATCAGCTGTGGACAGATTAAAGACAGAGGTTATCCAGACACTCTTGTGTCTCTATTAGGGATGCTCCGATCAGGATTTTTGCAGCTCGATCGAGAATCGATTTCTTGTCATGGTGATTGGCCTCAGAATTACAATTCTACGATTTCTAATGCTTAATTGACTTAATATAAGACAAATAAACAAAATGGAACAGTTTAATGCAGCTCATAAGGTTTATTTAAACATTGTCCAATACTGTGGAGGACAAAATAAACATTTAGTCTCCTAAAATGGAGAAGTCTGATGTAACTTAAACATCGTCCAATAGCAAGTCTGAGCAGGACAAATAAAAAAATAAAAAAAATCAAACAACATTTAAACTCCTAAAAAGAACAAATTGAAGTGGTTTGATACAACTCATTAGGTTTAATTAAACATCGTTCAATGTTAAAGAGAATAAAATAAATAGAAACATTTAAACTCCAACATGGAGAAGTCTGATGTAACAAATAAGGTTTAATTAACCATTCTCCAATATAAGTATCACGACGTCCTCGCGCGTCACGTCATCAAATCGCGATCGGTTTGTAAGATCGGCCAAGTTAGTGAGTACGATTTCAAGTCAAAAATTGTTATGATCAGCCAGATACTTGACCTCTGGCTCGATTCAATTCGGAGCATCCCTAGCCTCTATCATTTGATCATCATTCCATTTCATTCGCACAGCGGATTCATAATCAAAACAGAAACATGATAACAGCATGCTGAAGTCCTGATGATGATGGCCTTATTTGCATACCCATTAACATACATCTACATAATGCTCACTGTAAATGGAAACACCAGGCACACACACATTGAAAAAAAGGATAATCAGCAGACCGGAGATTTTCAGACTTCCAAAAAAAAAAAAATTCAATGTTCTGAAATATTAAATCACTATCAGTTATGCAAGATTACTGTTCCATTAGCATCACTATTTCTAAACATCTTCTAATGCTCAGTTTCTAAAATTCTCCCAAGTGGCAATATTCATAATTTTCAGCACATCTGCTCAGTATATACAGAATTTATGCCATAATAATAAGACAAAAATGGCTCTGTAGCGGTTATGAAATAATTTGCAACCCAAGCTTCGCTCTCCTGTCTGATCCTTCTCTATCAAAATACACTGAATTATTGACAGACAAAAACAATCAAAATTCAATGGAAAATGTATGTACGATAACATGGGGATTGAACCTCTATCCAAAATCTCTCTATTTTTTTTATATCTGTGTATATATGTGTTTCTCTCAGAGAGGGAATACGTGTTTTGATATTAACTAAGCTACTGACACAATATTCTTATGAACATCTGGTCTCAGTGTCCATGAATTGATAAATTTATTTCAGGACACGAGAGAAGTTATACAGTAAACTACTTTGTCTCATAGCCAGAATTTATTATGGTCAAAATTAGGGATGCATGATATATCAGCCACCACATCGGTATCGGCCAATGTTTGTTCATTTTTTGTTAACATTATCGGCCCGATAATAAAATTTGGCTGATATACATGAAAGCTGATAAATAATGAATTATTTCCTTCAACACTTGACACTTGAGACCAGTGTTGGGGAAGCTACTCTGAAACTGTAGTTTGACAAGCTACAAACTACTTGTAAGTTAAAGTAGTTTAACTACAGTCAGCTACCCGTTTAGAAAAGTAATTAGCTACACTACAAGTTACTTTCAAAAGTAGCTAGCTACATTGAAACTACTACTGCTTTTTTGAACAACGTATATTATAAATAACTGAATTAGTCTCTGAGGAATGTTTTAGGTAAAATATTTAGTGTTTAAAACAAGGCAATGCAATTACAATTTCAAAGAGTATTGTTTTATTACACAACACTAAAATATCTCTGACTGTTTGTCAAAAGTGCAAAATTGCAACAAATAGCCAACAGCATTGCAAGAACGAAATATGCATCCAATGTAAATTGCATGTAGAACATTTTCTCAAAAATACTGATTGATCTTGGACAAATGAGGCCATGGGAATTAACGTTAGTCGTTTCTCCATCCTCCAAATCTGCCGTCACGTCTTGCTATATAACTTAATCATAACATGGGTGTGTCAACCCACTTCTGTACGTCAGTGAACCGTTAGCCGCAAGATGCGTGATTAAACAGGTGGCAGTAATGGCAAAAAAAATTAGTTTGTAATCTAA
Organism: Hybognathus amarus; assembly: GCA_030378365.1. Classification (NCBI taxonomy): domain Eukaryota; kingdom Metazoa; phylum Chordata; class Actinopteri; order Cypriniformes; family Leuciscidae; genus Hybognathus; species Hybognathus amarus. The sequence goes on along the minus strand of JAQIUQ010002360.1, from coordinate 363,447 downwards.
CAAGAAGAAGAATATCCTTGCATCGCGCAGATTCGCGTAGGTTTGACAATGTAGCAATGTAGCTTTTGCTCGCTGACTACCGCTACTTGCTGCAAAAAGTAGTTAGCTACTGGAAAAGCTACACTGTTTAAAAGCAACTGAGCTACTGCCAAGCTACTGAAAAATTTAGTTAAGTTAGTAGCTACGCTACTTGTAGTTAACTACTCCCCAACACTGCTTGAGACACTTAAGATGTGTACTGTTCAACATGATTGATCTTAATTGCTTGAAATATGATTGGAATCAAAAAGAAAAATATAGTTAAGTGCAAAATGTGCTGTCATATCGGCTACATGAAATTATAATGAGAACATTATAATAGTGTGATTGGAAAATGGATTTTAATTGTGAAAATTTTGTTTTTGCAATCAGGCTCTGAAAAATTATATACAAATTGGATTTAGATTTATTTGCCAATATATCGGTTATCGGCTTTCAAATATAAAGAATTATCGGTTATCGGTCTTGGCCAATATGTTCACATCAGTGCATCCCTGGTCAAAATATCCACTTACAATTTGTTCTAGAACTGCCTTAGACAGAAAGAGCCAATCACTGTGCTCTTCGCAAGTTTATTTAGGATCTATATTTAGCAGTAGGTTTTCTGCTTTTGGACATAAGTACCTTAAATCAAAAGTCTGAGTATCATTCAAGTATTTGATTCCTAAACTGTAGCGACTCTGACAAATTCAGAGATGAAAAAAAAAAACATAACAAAAACAGCTCCTAATGTAAAAATATATTGTCAAAATTGTCAGTTAGATGACAATGCGTTGCTTGTCAACATTTAATTTAGCTTTAAATAGTACTCCTATATCTTGAGCATCATCTACAGCTACTTTTGCATTTTATTTCAATTTAATTTTACAGGTAAAATTTGTTCAGAATGAGAATTTATTTCATCATTATGCAACATATTCTCATCCCAATTTGGCATATAACTGACGTTTTTGGGACGCTTTTGACCATTTGTCAGATACAACGTTTTAGGGCCCCCTTAAACGTCGGCAGATGATTACTCCGGGTCGTCATACAACTGACGTGTACCTTTAATCGTCAGTTCAGGTGACGAGTTGGGTTTAGGGTTAGGTTTAGGTCTGGGTAGAGTTAGTAATTCCCATAACGCCATCTAGCCTACGTTTAAAGGGGGCCCTAAAAAGTTCGCATATTGACGAATTGTCCCAAAACGTCAGTTATATGACGAATTGGGATGAGACTGCGTTATCATCATTCATCAAAAAAATAAAATAAATTCCAAGGTGCAAAAATTCTACGTAACTCTGAAAACTGGTGGTACCAGGTCGGTGTTCGCACTTATGTTCAGTTAGTTTCGTTTCCATGGACGTTTTAGTTTTTTTCATTCATCACTTTTTCATTTGTTTGAGTTTCCCGCCACTCACTTTATTATTATTAATGACATTTATATTAGAGCCGGTGGAATCTTTTTTTCATTGTGACAGTCTGGTCGGTTTAATGTTTTTTTTTTTTTTTAGATTCTGGTCCCACATGTGGATTTGTAATTGCTTGAATTTGCCTTAGCAGTGATCACTGATCAGGGTCATGTGAACCTTATGCTTAGTATGTTCATAAGATTCAGCTTTCTGAATAATAAGGGCATGGAAAAATAACAGATCACATATCATAAACTATTTCATGCTGGAGCCATTCACCTGAAACTTTTCTGGGTTGTTGCATAGCTGCTCCCTGAATGGACATAAAGAAATATGATGAAACAGAGTTTCAGTAAACAGAACAAGCTAGACTTAACCCGAAAATATTCCTAAAGGTCCTGCATTAACTGGTAGTTTTACTTGACAGATGTTGGGTAGTGGTTTGTGTGTAATGCTATTTTTAGTTAATTTGGAAACACAGTTTAACAGCTATTTAAAGTATAAATGAAATATTAATCTTCTAATAATAATAATATGAGATCTAATTTTGAATAACACTGATGATAAGTAAATGCCTCAAAATGTAATGCAGATTAATTAATGCTATAAATATTGATATTATAGGTGCAATGTCAAAAATGGCTAAGCAAGCTATTTATTTTCCGATTAATACATATTTCTTTTGCATTGTGTGCTTTGCAAGATATGCTTCAGACAGCTTTCGTGCTACAAAACAAATGCAAATTTTTTAAATTGACTGTTGTCCACATGACGGGTTGGATTTGCTTTCACATTTTTGAAAACTCCATTGAAAAATGGTTTGTGCAGATCTTAAACTTTTGGTTTGCGACTTCCAAGTACTCAAGCTACTAGTAGAACAGATGGCAAAGTTAGACACATTTAGACTGCGATAAAGTGTGCTGCCAAGTGCCACATTCCTAGCAAGAGATGTTAGGCGTGCTATATGAAGGGGCAAAATGTGATTTGCAAACAAACATTCAGATTAAATGCAATATATAAACCTCAAATAAAAAAAGAGGAAAAGTAAACATGGCTAACGGCACAGATTCTGTATGTGCACATAGAACTCTTTACTTGCCAATGATCACATTTAACATCTCTTTTTGAGCATTATAATAACATTATAACAATTCACATTAGCAAACAATCAGTAAAACAAATAGGACAAGACAGCTTTTTAAAATGTCTCACATGTATATAAAAAATGTTTATAACGTTTAATTTATACTGACATTTCACTATATATTTCAAATTGAACCTGACAGACCTTTAGTATCGGTTTCTCTCTTAACCCCCTACCGGTCCCTTTTTGATAATTGACATTAAAATGCACTTAAATGGTTGTAATTCAAGAATGCTTTGGAATATATACCGAAGTTTGGTCTTGTTTTAAGGAAAACAATCAGCAGATTATTACTGAAGTGAAAGCACTTGGAAGTTATGGAAGCTATAATTTACAGTAAATCAAATATAATCTATTATATATATATATATATATATATATATATATATATATATATATATATATATATATATATATTTATTTATTTTTTTATTTTTTTTTTTTTAACATAAAATACATATATTTATAAAATGTTTTACTATAAAATTACTAGAAAATGAAAGCTATATATCTAACCAAGTTGTGTTCCAAATTTAAAGTTGATTGTCACAAATTTTGAAGTTCCCATTGAGATTTTGTTTAGGCGTTATATCAAAAATAGCCACCAGGTGCCATTGAATTCCATTGAATTTAATTGTATGCATTCTGCCTTAACAAATTAATACATTTCTATCCAAATATCACTTCTGTCACTAAATATGGAACCTTGAGACTCAGAACCTTCCTGACAATATGTGTTTTGTCAAGATTAGAAGGTTTTGATAATAATTATGAAAGATGATGCCCAAAAGGGGAGGGGCCTAAAAATACTGTTTCCATGGAAACACAACGTCCAATTTCAAAACGGTTTTCACAGGATGAATTCTGAGTTCGTAAGCTTTCAAATGATACCTAATTTATGATAACTACTAAAATGTTATATAATAATAAAAATATATATTTATATATATATATATATATATATACTTTTTAGAGGACTTCTTACCTTACTTTTTAAAATATAATTTTATCTTTTGTTTTATTGACAAATACAAATTATGTTTTATTATGAACATTTAGCACTAAAAAACAAAGTTTCAATTATTAAAAGTGTGTGCGTCGACTTTTTGTGACAAAGGTCAGAAACTCCTGTAATGACGGTGATTTTTTTGAGGCGCACTCTTGTCATAAGTAAGCAATAAGGTATCGAGAGGCTGTGCTGTATCGTGAATAAGTAACAGCTGAAGGGCGTTGTTAGGCACGACGCTAAGCGGAGTGCCTGTAACCCTTCAGCTGTTACTTATTTCACGATACAGCACTTGCCTCGAGTATCTTATTGCTTTTATAAAACGGTTGCCACACAATATTAAAGTAAAAAACAATATAAGTGCAACTTTCTTAAAGTAAAATCACTAAAAGCCTACCTTCCGCTGGAAAAAATAGTCCATGAGCGTGAACAGCAACAACGTTCCAATGTGTAAAATGCATGAAAGCTCAAATAAAAACAACATAGAACCGCAGTGTTGCGCAGCGATCAATAGAACCGTTGGGTGAAGCGGCTCGTAGCCGTGTTTTATCGTGAATAAAGCACAGCTCTTGACCAATCAGAATCGAGGATTCGGACTAACCGTTTTATAAATTTATATATTACTGTTCATTCATAATTTGTAAGAAATAAACAGCACTAAAATATCTATTTAGGAGTCTTAGACCTTTCCAATGATATATAGTTTGTCATGAAATAGATTAGGATTTAATAGTAATATAGAGAAGTAAATTTAGATTGCCCGTATACGGGCAAGTGACAGTTTTAAGTGTCTCCTGTTTGTCTCTAGCAAAGTAAATGTATTGTTCCTATTTAAATCATGAATACTATTGTTATGGAAGGTGGCTGGTTTCCTGAGAAAAGCACCACCCTCCCACCCAAAACCCAGAATAAAACCTTATTTTGCATATACATTTGGAAAATAAAGAAAAAAAAAATCGAGACAAAGTCGGTACACTGGTAAAGTCAGTGAGACTGAATTGAGAGAATTGCTCATACCCACAAACACTTCTTTCAACAAGGCAGATAAAACGCACTTGAGCCTAATTGGCTCGCCTATGAAGGTGTATGAATTCAGTCTCACAGTAATTAAAGTCAGGGAGTGAGGGACAAGAGAAACGCGGAAAGTGAAAGAGAGAGATCACAGGTCTGAACTCTGTTTCTCTATGATGCCTTTGTACAGCTATGGCAAATTAAAGCACAGGGTCATGATATGTAGTCTATGTTGATGGTCTATTGATCTATGGTTTGAAATCCTGTAAAAATATACAATTATTTATTATGATGTTAGAGATCAAATCATGTGTGTCTAATGGATGCATAATCTCAAAAACAAAAAGACAAAGAAAATAAATCAGTTTATTGCAAGAACATTTCAAGGCCTCAATACAGAAAAAAAGGTGTATTCAAAGCAAAAGCTGAATTATGTTACTCACAAAAGCCCTTTTTGATGTCAATGAAGTGGAGAACTGCTGAAACTCATGGAAATAGAATGTGCCAACAATTGACAGTTCTAATGACGTTAGAGATGAGTGTTGTGAGAAGAAAATGTTTGTTCACATATATAAGTGAAGCCAAACATTCCCAACATTATTGTGACGCGATGCCACATTAGTCAATATTGGGATGTATCGGTTTTGGGACTGTCAAGAGTGTCTTCAAAATCCATTTCATTGAGTTCCAGTTTTCACTTCAACAAATTCCATCTTTCAATTAATTATTTGAAATGAATAATGGATAAAGAGCTTGAGCATAAATTAATGTGTCCTCGAAGGACTGCAAATCTGCTTGAATTATGCGATTAGATGAAAGCGCTGTTACATATTTCTTCATTAGCATCAGTGGCGGTTCTAGACCATTTCAGCTGGAGGGGCCAGTTGTACTGTTAGAGGGGCCAGTTACATGTAGACCTTATTGTTGTCAGATCATTTTCTGCACTGCATGCACAGCAGGCATAATCAGGCAAAATACCATGTTTGTAATCATCCAACAATGTATTTGCATTTCCATTATATTTTTACATTTGCATTACATATTCAGTACCAGTCACAGTAACTGTATTTGAATTTCCATTATATTTTTTACATTCGCATATATATTTCAGATACGCAAATTATCCAATAAACTGGCCTTTTTAGGGGCTTTCCTCTCAGGGTGAATGAGAGGATGCATAATTGATTTTTACCTGACATATTTGAAAGACAGATGCAATGACGTACTATAATTATAAAATAAGACATGATTATAAAAGTGACCTATAACATCGATTATGCAATAGACCCCTTTACAGTTGGTAAACACGGTGACGTTTTTATGTGGGCGGAGCTTACTTGCATAATTGATTTTTACTTGACATATTTGAAAGACAGATGCAATGACATACTATAATTATAAAATAAGACATGATTTTAAAAGTGACCTATAACATCGATTATGCAATATACCCCTTTACAGTTGGTAAACACGGTGACGTTTTTATGTGGGCGGAGCTTAGGTGGAGGCAGAACGAGCGCTCTGGCCTGACATCTACACCTACCTTATAGAGAAACTGATCGTAAAGAGAAACTGAGGGCATATAAATCTTTAGATGCCTATAACTATGTGCTGAATGGTCATGTACAAGACTTGTGTACGATCTGCAGTTCTGCCGAGCCAGCGACGAGACGACGACAATGTAAACAGTGACATTACGGTGCGATTTTAATCATGTGAATATTTTCTAGAAATAAAAAGTCCCAGATACAACATATTCATTTTTCATTGATACTAGCACCGAACAACACAATACGATGAAATTTACTCATAATAAAAGTAATTTAAGCTCCTTATTATGTAGCCGAATCTGTGCTGATTTGCATTGGCCGCCTCCAGTTTTCACTTTGTTTTGCCTCCAGCTAGCGCCGTGACGTAACTGCTGACGTCGGTGCAAAAAGGGGTCTATACACTTGAATTTATTTTAGTGCTAATACAATTATTAAGCCTATTTGGAGATTGTATAATGTTTATAATTTGACAATATTATAGTCAGTCATCGTGTGATAACAAAAATATGACTAGGCTTAGAGTAGCTAGGCTACTTGTTCTAAGCAGGTGTTCAGAATAGTCTGTAAAACTGTTGGCTGAGTTACAACACTCATGAAAACTGATGCTAATTTTCTGGGAAACATTCTCTAACATTCGGTCAAGTTGTCATTGTTTTTGTAAAACAAGTTGTGAATTTGTTGTAACATTAAAATAGGAGATCATGACTTATTCTGTGCTCTAAGTGATGCTCGGAGCTCCAGTGGTTTCATCTGTGGATGAACGAACTTTCGGAAGATGTCGTAGCAGAATCACGCGAACAATTCCCGGACATACTTTTTTATTGGTTGTTGCGTTAAATCTTACCCACGATACAACAGTACTCTTTTCTGAATGGCTATTGAGTAGCACCTCTTCTTTTTTTTTTTTTTTTTTGATTGACTAATAAGTGGCAGGCTCGATTGCTGGGGCACGTTCTCTTGTTTGGTGGGTGTGTCAGAACTGAAGTCCAATCAGCAGCAACATGTATATAAAGCACGCGGTATTAAAGTGAGCTCAAACTCAAACGATGGGTTCAAGGAAAGTAATTTACAACTGTGTTCAATGCAGCTCGGTATACCCCAAAACTGAGGATATTAGAAGACATGTTTGTCTGTAAGTTTTATTGTAAAAATATAGGATGTCAACTATGATGTGGTTGTTTATATGTTTAGCTTCATTATAAGTGTATGGCATTTGGTATAGAAATAAACAATGTTAAAGGAGGGGGTTGACTGCATTTTTTCTTTGCATGATTGTATTTATGGGGTGCAATACAACATGTATTGGTGTTTTTCTTTTTTTCTAAAGTCTTATTTTTCATAAACTTCACCTTCATTGTCAGCCGCGCTCTCCCTCTGTCCCCTGAACGAGCGGTTCACTTCCTGATTCTATGAAAACACTCCCTCAGAAAGACATGGTGGGCTCAGATTGGTTAGTTTGGCCCGATGTGTTGTGATTGGCTAAACTGTCGCTCACGTTGTCCGGAAGATTAACGCCCATTACCTTTACGGGCATGTCATGAGCTCCGGTCCAGATGTAAATAGCCGATCAGTTTCAGGCAGAATCAGACCGAGAAAGCCGCAATGAATAGAGCTCAAACAGAACCTCACCACACACGGCTCTTAATAAAGGTTTCTGAATGATAATTTGCTAATTTTTTTAACTTTATACACGTTTGTTTTACACAAATAGCATCTGACTGGCAACAATAGCAACTGACTGGCTACTAATGTTATACTCAAACAGCGTTTGTTTACGTTCTTGATCAAATTGAAAATAACGTCATAAAGCATATATACATGAAAAATACGTTTAAAACATTAGTACTTATAAAAAATTCAGGTCAATAATGTTTGTGCTCTGTTTGTCGATTGAGAACAAAATAGCATAGTCTAACTAGTAGTGGCTATAAAGCCAGCACTGGCATTTTAAAAAAATAAAACACAAGGCTACGTCTGGAATTATACATGCAAATACATTTAAAATGATGAAGTCTTAGCCTACTTACAGATTGTGGCCCAACACTGCTGCCTCTTGTTTTAAAGTCGGAACTGCTTCATGTTTTAGTAACCAGTTTCTTGTTGAATCCGGTGTTGAACTTGCTAGATTACGATCGTCATTTTCAGGAACATAATCAAACATAAATTGTATCCATTGTTGAGGAAGAATAGCATCCATGGGAAGCCCGAACACCTGACAGCTGCGTGAACAACACACTCGACGAGTCCACGTGCCTCAGAAATATGCCGCATGCCATTTTCTGCATATTCTGAGGGAGGGGTTGATGCAAATGAGTAGGTTATGACGTACCATAACCCAGCTGTAGTCCCAATTCGAGTCGTTTTTGTAGGCAATTATACTTCCTGATTTTTAAAAGACGATATCTCTGCTTACACTGAACTTTCAGCGCTGCAACTTTGCAGATACTGTTTGTAGCATGCCCCCGATAAAGGATGAGACTTTTACTGATGGTTTTATGATGTTTAATCCTTATGAACTTTAATCCGTTCACCATATCACCAACGTAAGAGCTGTAATGTATACAGAACATGTACTAATCAGCTAACATTGTTCACATTTACATGCTATATTACATTTGTGCAAAAACTGGCATATAAACAGACAAAACGATCTTGTCTCAATATATCTAAACATACCTTTTGCCTCTTCGGAGGGCTGCAAGTATTAACTCGACGTTTACCATGGCTCTGTATCAAAATTATTGCCGTATAACAAGCTGGATGCTATAACTGCGCTAGACAGGGAGAGCGCGCGCGCTTATCAAAAGCAAAACAAAGCGCGTAGCTTAAGACCGGAAGTTAACCCTTTCAGCACAAAAATTTCAAAATAAAAGTCAATCACTTTTTCTGTAACAAAATAAACTTATGGTTATTTACACTGTTCATGCACCAACAGCAACATTACACACTATTTAAAATGAAAAAAAGTGAAATCACAGTCAACCCCCCCTTTAATTAAGTGCTTTTCCTAAAAATTAGAATTAGGGTATTAAAACAGTACAAATAAAGTCAGTATATGAGGCTAAATAGAAAGTGTTTTAGTCTGAATTAGGGAAATATGTGCTTCCATTTCAGTTTCCACAAATCCCTTCACTCGAATATGGAATGTTCTCTTGTGTTCTGGGCGGCAAGTGCAGTGACTGTAACATCGGGCATATTTCATTAAACACATATTTATACCAGACTTCATCAGGCTCCGAAAAATATTTACAAAGAAAACAAAGAATGGCCTTCTCAGCTGCCGCTGCAACTTCTTCGTCATCAGAACAGTGTGTTCAACGCATCACTGTTTCTGTTTAAAAAACGTTGTGCAACGCTTTGTCGAGGTTGAACCGCAGCCCTGAACTCCAGTGTAGACGCACTTGATTTCCAAAGAAATTGCGGCATATTAAATATATTATAAATAGCTTTTTCGCATGAGAAATACAATGTGTGACGGGAGTGCGTGACAAAAGACCGAAATGAGTGACTGCCATGCTCAATGCATGACACTAAAAAATAATTTCACACTCCACATTTAGGGGGGCCACAAGGGGGTCCAAGCTTGTTGTCACAGGGGCACTGGCCCCCCCAGAACTGCCACTGATTAGCATTTAAGCATTTGGAAAGCTCTCAATCTCCTCTCAGAAATGCAAAAACATAAGAGCTGTGCAATTATTTTGAACACAAATTCTACATTAGAATTTGTGTGATAAAACAGCTGAGCCACTACTCAAGCCACAATAGATCCAAATGGTCATAACTATATCAGCATTAATTTCCAACAGGAAGTCTTGGAAGACTCTTATGGAAGATTATTATTATCAGCAACAAATTCATGGAAGGTAAACCCCAACGCTGATCTCAGACTTGATAAATTTTAGCAACATAACATTATAAAACCTTAGCCATGTTAAGAATTGCATTTTTTTATGTGGGAGAATGAGTGAAAATGACAACCTAATCAGTTTTAAGATGCTACAGTGGTGAAAACTGGAACCCTTCTTTTCTCATATAGTGGGCAAACCAAATTACATATCTAAATTAACCAGCAGGAGGAATTTAATAACGCTGTTGGGCCGCAGGTGGTCTGCGAGTGCCATTTTGGAACACCCTGCTCTATTTTGCTATTTGATCAATGATGTCATCAGTCTTCTTTTGATGTCTGCTGTTGTATCCTTGATAGAGGCAATTACTGATGAGTCAGTAGGTAATATGGTGTGCTAGAATAGGAGCAGGTAGCCGTCTTTTACCTTTTGATCCATTAAAAATGTATCCTCTTTTGCTGCCTGATGTTAAGCCTGACTTAAACCTTCAATAAAGACTGAGCCATCAGAGTCGCAAATGGAGATAGTATGACATCATCTGTGTAGACAACAAGGATGTAAGAGGCGGAGACAGAAATCGGGATAAGATGTCATTTTATTTTTGTTGTAGAATTGATTAAAAGCTCTAGTCATCAGTGAGTCAGTGTGACTAATTAAACCCAAGGGTTCAGAGAATAGAATTACGCTAATTAGGGCTTCTTCAGTGCTCAGTAGGAGAGAAGCACATGTAACGCACACACATGCACATGTTGTGTTTTCATGTTTTATGGGGACTTTCCATTGACATAATGATATTTACGAACCGCCCCAACCTTACAAACTGAATAACATTCCCATTATGACAACCTTAGACATGTTCTTACTAATGGTCAGTGTGTTTAATTAACTGTCACTTGCCCATATACGGGCAACCTAAGTTTACTTCACTATATTACTATTAAATCCTAATCTAGTCATGACTAACTGATATATCGTTGGAAAGGTCTAGACTCCTAAATAGATATTTTAGCGCGGTTTCTTTCTTACAAATTAGGAATGAACAGTAATATATGAATTTATGATAAGAGTGCGCCTCAAAAAAAATCGACATCATTACAGGAGTTTCTGACCTTTGTCACAAAAAGTCGAAGCACACACTTTTTAATTATTGGTTTTTAGTGCTAAAAGTTCATAATAAAACATAATCTAGTATTTGTCAATAAAAAAGATAAAATTATATTTTTAAAAGTAAGGTTAAGAAGTCCTCTAAAAAGTGTAATATATTATATATATATATATATATATATATATATATATATTTATTATTATTATTATATCACATATTTTAGTAGTTATCATAAATTAGGTATCATTTGAAAGCGTACGAACTCAAAATTCATCCTGTGAACACCGTTTTGAAATTAGACGTTGCTGTTACCATAGAAACAGTATTTTTTATTAGGCCCCTCCCCTTTTGGGCATCATCTTTCATAATTTATTATCAAAACCTTTTCTAGACAAAACATTGTCATTGTCATAAACATTGTCATCTCATTGTCAGAAAGGTCTGAGTCTCAAGGTTCTATATTTAGTGACAGAAGTGATATTTGGATAGAAATGTATTAATTTGTTATGGCAGAATGCATACAATTAAATTCAATGGAATTCAATGGCACCCGGTGGCTATTTTTGGTATAACGCCTAAACAAAATCTCATGGGAACTTACATTTTTGTGATATCAACTTTAAATTTGGAACACAACTTGGTTAGATATATAGCTTTCATTTTTTAGTAATTTTATAGTAAAACAAATTTTGTAAAATATTTATTTTATATTCAAAAATATATATTAATAAAGTATATTTTATTTACTGTAAATTATAACTTCCATAACTTTTTCATACTTAAATTTTTTGAAGTGCTTTCACTTCAGTAATAATCTGCTGATTGTTTTCTTTAAAACCAGACCCAACTTGTGTATATATTCCAAAGCATTCTTGAATTACAACCCTTTAAGTTTGTATAGTGCGTTTTAATGTCAATTATCAAAAAGGGGGGCGACAGGTAAAGGGTTAATGAACTATCTGTTTGCCCATTCATGTTCAATAGCTTTTTAGTAGCCACAACTTGGGATGTATATATACAAAGATAAAACTCACAATGAGAAACATTCACTGGAGTGTGACAACCTGCCCTGTACAAAAGAATGAAACTATGTTTAAAAGGGATTCAAAATGCAAGCTGTGTTTCACAGGCTGAGGCACAATCCTTTTGAAAAATGCAGAGACAGGGACAAATAAGAAAGATGTCTCAGCAAAACACATTCACAAAACACAAATCAATATCTCGGGTCCTCCTGTCTGGTGAAAGCATGTGAACAAAGAACTAACCTTTAAAGTCCCAATCAGTCCTCACGCTCCCTTTCAGCCAGAAACTACAGCTCTGTCTACTGGAAGAGAAATGCTTTGGTGACATTTTGAATGTGAGCAAAAGCTTTTGTTCTTTGTGATTATGCGAATGTGGACGTGTGAGTATGTGTGTGCGTTTCGCTCCTGTCAGTATAGAGGCGGGCGGCTATAACAGGGGAAACAGAGTTAAATCTCAGAAAGCTTGGCTCTTTCTCCTCTTCATGCTTGGCTAGTTAACACCTGACATTTGGTGTTGGAGGGGCAATCCCTAAGCACTCATCTCAGAGAGCGAGAGAGACAGAGAAAGAAAGCGAGGACAGGAAAAATGTGGATCAATAGCATTTGTGAAACCTCCTCCAGTTCTGGCAGGAATGCAGATATCCTTTTACTCAAACACTAGAGAGCAGAGGCAGAAAGGACCGTTCTGCATGAGTGACTTTACATCTTCACCAAACAAGCCCCAGATGGGTTAGTCTCAACAGAGAACGCAGACTGTCAGATGGACAGACAGACAGACAGACAGAGCAAGAGAGATTACGGTGCAGGAGAAAATATAAATCAGATACCCAGGACATACTTGATCCACTCAATACTCATTTAGCAATTTAGTTCTACTCCTGATAAGTTACCATAGCAACAGACTTCCACTGCTCCAGGAAAGCAATAGAGCAGCCAGGAAGTTTGTGTTTGGGTGTGTGTGAGCACTAAAGAAAATGAGGTTAAGATGTATATGTATACGCGTTATCATTCCTGAATGAATTGTTGAATTATATTGTTTTAAGGAATCAGTTGAGTGAATGATTTAATGACTCATATAAAGACAGTCAGTTGTAACATAGAAAGAGACAAAATTTCCTGCCTAAAGTTAATATCTTAGAGTAATTTTACAACATTTGAATCAACGTTCCTGAAGTGTTTCAAAGACGGCTTCATTCCTGAACGAATTAGTGTTTTTTTAACAAGTGGAGCGAATTATTCAATGACTGATTACTGAATAAACAAATCACTAAAAATCCTCACCACTGTCTGAAATGCGCAAACAAACTTAGAGATAAGAACTGTGAAAAGTCCCAGTGCTGTTGAACTGTTCATTTATCGATCTTTGAATAGTATCTGTGCCTGAAAATTTCGTTCTTCAAAATTGTATCTTCATTTTAATCAACGTTTCATCAACAAATTTGTCCGGATTGATCAATAAGAAGCAAATATAGTGGAAAGTAATCAGGACAAGGAGGCGCTGGCGTGTGAACTGGAGCGCGTAAATGAACCTCACAGACCTGTATATCCAAAGAAAGTTTGAAATGTGTACTTTTAAACAAAATTAAAAACTAAAAGAAATTGGCTACTCTCTGCTTATAGTGGCTAATTCATATGAAGTGTGCCCTTCTCTCTATAGCCACTACAGCGAAGATGGCAAGTCTGCAACCTCAACTTTATCAATTTATCAACAATTCAAATGTTTCATGTACACAGCAAAAATTCCCAGTGTTAAATTAACAATCTCGGTGTACATATAGGTCCAACTCATTACTTTCGCCAGTTTTTTGCATAGACAGTAAAAGAAAGGTTCTTTGTGGCAATTTCAGGTGTTGCATGATATCTCTGCGCACCGTGTTGTACGCTTCACACTCCTGTCCAGTTGGTGGCGGTAAATGCACCTTTTAGCTTGTTTGCCAACCGCCATAAAACTCCAAAAGAAGAAGAAGAAATTCTTCGTTTTATTTTTTATGTATGCGCGAGTGTTTTATGGATGTGTATGCGCGCATCGGGTTTATATGTGCGAGTGTTTATAGGTGTATATGCATGGAAGTTTACATGTATATGTGAGTGTTATAGGTGTGTCTGCATGGAAGTTTATATGTATATGTGAGTGTGTATAGGTGTGTCTGCGTGCAGCGAGTGTATTTGTATGTAAGAGTGTTTATAGATGTATGTGCATGGAAGTTTATATGTATGCGAGCATTTATAGGTGTATGCGTGCGTCAAGTTTATATGTATACAAGTTATTCACAAGTTTATATTCATTCATTACTAACATAATATGTATTGGTATGAATTTCATATTAGTGTACATGTGTATTTCATGTATTTTGAACATCCAATAGTATATATGCGAGTAATTTATAGGTGTATATGCACGTGTTATGTATGTATTGATAAGCAAAATTTTATTTAAATCTTACGTGGTGCCTCATATGCACTTTTGACATGCACTTTTTAGATTTCCTACTACTGAAATTGATGTACAGTAACCATGTGCCTTCTCTACATTGATCACTTGATGATATTTTAATCACACCTTTCCCCCACAAATATATGTTTATACTTAAGATTTGCATTTGGTCCTGTAGTGATTCTAATTACCAGATGTCACATAGCAAAAGAAGGATCTGTGGTGAGTTTACAATGTTTTGCACCTTAAAAACATGACCGGATTTAGTTAAATTTTTCAAATAAATAAGAAATAGGGAACATAAAATCTAATTTTAACACTAGTGACGCAAAATTCACAGGTTGGATTTAGACTCCATAATTCAACAGGGCTCCAAACTGCATGCAGCATCACAAAAGAGCTCTTTATTATGTGAATTTACATTCATTCATTTAACAGATGCTTATTTCTGAAGCAAATTACAAATGAGGAACATTACATAAGCAATTCCGAAACAAACAGAAATGTGAGAAGTGCTGCAATACACAATTCCAAATGTGAGCTAGAACAGAAATAGAAATTGTGATAGTGGAACAACTGTGAAAGATAAAAGACTCTACCATAAAAATAAATTAATAAAAACTTTCTAAAATCTGAAACTTTTTTAATGATCCATTATTTATTCATTTATTCTGATAGCTTTGAGCTCATCTCATGTTGACTAAATTAACTTTAAGCAGATATACTTTAAAAAGACTGCTTCATAACATTCACATCTGTGGAAACTGAGAAAATATGGATGAGTCATTCTGCAGGGATTTTTGACTAATGAGAATGTCCCGCCACCCCTGAATGTCATCTGACAAGCAATTTTTTTTTGTTCAACTGCCAACTAGCAAATTATGATTTGGAGGCTATATGCTGTTAAAGGCTATTGGATGTTAAAGGGCTGATATGTTTTCCCAAATTTCCTATTTCAAGAGGAAATACCAAACAATCCAAAACAAAGTTCGCGTCGAGTTTGCGCAAATGGCGCGAATTGAGCATTTGGCGCGTTACATGCGAATGATTTAGTTAGTGCTATTTGTGCATTCACGCGTTTGACGCGAATTCGCATCTGCCGCCCGAGTTGAAAAATCTAAACTTTAGCGTCAATTCGCGCCGCGTTAACCAATCAGGAGCCGAGCAGCTTGCTCACGTGGTGAAGTGTCTGGATGTTTCAATAAATTATTTTGTAATATGACTAAATGCCTGGTGGGATTCTTATGCACAACAAAGCAAATATTTGATCACTTAAAGGTCCAATATGTAAGGATTTTGTAATAAAATATCCAAAAATCACTTGCACAGTGTGATATATTTCCTGCAGTTGTGTAATTAAAATATCCCAAAAGTCTCCAAAGTTCTTTTATTTCAGAGAAATTCCAATTTGAAATAAGTGGCCGTTCCCGGAAAAAAAAATGTCGCCTGTAAATGACGCAATATCCGCGCTATCCTCGGCTATCCTCGTTTCCGCTCGTATTGCCATAGCCATGAACTTAACCATGGCGACAGACGCGGACAACTGCATAGTGAGTAACGTTTGGCAGCACCCAGTTCTTTTTTCGTTCAATCATAGACCATGGCAAGCAGACTTTGGGACAAACAAGGAGAACTAGAATGAGGATCAATATCAGCGTGATGTTTCTGAGATGCCGAGAGCTAGCGTCCGAGACGGACTTCCACTCGACAAAGAGCTAGCGTCTGTGACTAATTTGGACTTGACACTGACAGAACTTCACGAGTCACGACTTTACAGCTTTATTAGACAGGTGAGCAAAAGTATATAAAACAAATCAATGTTATAACGTTAGCTTGACATGATGAAATGTTAGAATATGGCCAGTATGTTATTCTTATGTTGATCAAGCTACTAGTTTCGTATCGCAAACAAAACACGTAGAATAATATTATAACTTTCAACACGCATTTAAATGCTGTTTAGTGGGATTGTGTAACGTTATTCCAAGTGGAACAGTGCTGCGTTTCCCTCACAAATTTAATTCATCTAATAAACTGACCTGTGTGAGTAATCCAGCACTTGCGTGTAGTTCAATAGGATGAAATTTCCTTATTCCTTTATATCCGCGGGACTCGCGTGTGTATATGCATCTTATTAGCAATTGCGACCTGCTTCATACCACTGTAATGTTAAACATGAGTGTTTTCACTAATCCTTAAACATTATTAGATCCATCAGCTTGACTGCAAGTCCCATCATTCAGCTCGTTACTGCGTCACATACATTCGCCTTTGTTATTGTTGGAAACGGCGCCCTCTTGTGACCACTAAAGTTACATATTGTAGCTTTAAAACATTATTTCTATATATGAGACATGTTCATTTTGTATTGAATGTTATTCATTCCATATCTAGATTATATGAAATAGTATTATGATGTAAAGACAACCAACATATGTGCATAAGTTCGTGTCTGGACAGAAAAAAAAAAATAAAAAAAAATCACAGGACAGGTTAATAACTTTTGGAGGCTGGCTCTATTTATCATCAAAACAAAAATAAATGACAGCTAGATTAGATAGATGAGGGTGAGGGTGATCCTCGCTCCGATGCGGGACAACAGGTCATCAAACTGGGCGCGTTCACAGGCGGAAGTACTGCTGACAGTGGCCGTCATCCAGGCGCAGCTCCTGGAGTGATCAAATGGTGAAACTCGCCAAACGGTTTGCCTCCGAATGGTCCGGTGGACACAAATACGGCGATGATGATCCCTACGCCACTGTTCTAGCTCTCCAGAGCAAATACAGTGCGGTGAATCTCTCAATGAATGCTCGATCAACATAAACAAAGATGGCCGTCAACGGGTTTTGATGTGCGTAAATTTCGCTTCAAACTATTTTACCCACGTCAGTTTCGCTCTTGACGCACGAATTAACACAAAGTGGTCAAGAGTCACACTAGATGCGGTAGACGCGAATTTAACGTGATATTTGCGTCCAGTGTGAAAGTAGCATTATTCATACAAATTTGTATGATCTCACTTGTAAGTGTTTGTACGATCTGTTTAAATCCTAGTGTCGGCTAAGTTTCTTTTGCACTATTCAAATGTACGAATTGATACGAAGTCACCATCCTGTAAAATACTTATTTTCCTGTGAGATCAGGTTGAAAATACTGTGCGTCAGCACTGGTAAGAAAGCTTCACTTGACAAGCTAAATAAGTGTATCATCCATTACATTGCAGAAATAGTAGGACTATGCTATTCCAAATTCACTATGAGTTATAAAAAACATAAATACAACTAATTTAGCCATCCTTTATGCCATCTTGTTGCTCTGAAACCAATGTATTGTAGATAGGAGAAAGTTTTATTTACAGAATGTACATTGTAGTTTCTCAGTTGTCTGAATTGTACATGGACACTGTGTTGAAAGAGATGCTATGTAGACATGTAGCTCTTACAACTTGAGGCATACTAATACAGATGAAAATGCTCTAGATTAACCAAAGAATATGTGCATTCACATCTGAGTTTGTCTGAGGGGGTTTAAGTTTCCATTCTGTTGGTTTAGTATCCTTTGAGATATGAAGTTATCAGCCTACTATCACAGGGTCTGGGAAGATGGCAGAGGCAGACGTGCTCTTCTTTAATTTAGCATCCTAATTCCCTTGGTGGCCCATTTGCTAGGAGACAGCGGCTTGTGCAGCGCTGCTGGTGAGGATGACTCTCACTCCCGATTTAATGAGCGTGCAGGTTTATCGATAAGCCTTTGGGATAGGTACAAACCCTCTGCGATTTCCGCTGAGCAACCAGCAAGTTCATCTTTTATGCATATTAACAATCGACACAATGAAAAGCATTTTGACCCAGTTTCACAGACATGGCTTAGATTAAGCCAGAATTCAATTCATTCAATTAGGACATTTAAGTAGCTTTTATAAACGTGCCTTAGAAAAAAAAAACACATTACTGGTGTGCATCTAGAGATAAATTGATGGCAGTAACAAATTTTAGGGGTCATATAATGCCAAGTTAATTTGATTATTTAGGGTCTAAATGAAAAGTTTGTAATATACTTGAATTAAAATTCTCATAGTATTGTAAGAAAACACTAATTTTACCTGGTCAAAAACCAAAACCAGGTGTTTCGGTGCATATGCCTTTAAATGACCATTAGCTTTGCTCAACCCTCCAGTACCCCTCTGTTCTACCAAGGGGGTAATCCAATCCATAAGATTGAGCCACTGTAGTCACTTGGACTATTTTAACGATTTCTTTAATAACTTTGAGGCTGTCAAGTTTCAATTCCTCTAGAAGCCTATGGACTAGTATGCTGGAGTGATCCAGCTCTCAGATTTCATCAAAAATATCTTAATTTGTGTTCCGAAGATGAACGAGGGTCTAACGGGGTTGGAACAACATGAGGGTGAGTAAGAAATGAAAAAAATATATAAAACTATAACATTTTATAAAAAATATAAAAATTATAAAGTGACGTCATAGGATGCAATTGAATCTGCTTGAGCCAAGGAATAAGATGACGAAGGAATTGTGATTCTAACCATTATGATTCAAAAGTTATTAGCATAAACATGAATGAAACTTTGGACAGTTGGTGGCACTAGACGGATTGAGTTGAAGACTCTAAATTTGCTATGAAGACTTTTCAGACTGTCCTCTATGAGTGCACCAAATTTCATAACTTTCCCGCAAGCGGTTCTATGGGCTGCCATAGACTAGTCAGAAGAAAAAGAAGAAGAATGGGAACAGATACAATACGTGCCTCTGCACCTTCGGTGCTTGGCCCCTGAAAAACACTACATCTCTGTTTTTATGGCATGCACGTTTTGCAATATTCCATCAGTTCAGTGTTTAGGGGTGCTGTTCAGCACAGACAAAAACCGAGCGAGTTCACAAAGCAGAGGCAGAGGCATAGCTGAACAAGTGTATCAACAGCACTCTCAGAGAATATCCCTGATCTCAAGTTGCTTAGCAAATCTTAATATAACCGTAAAAGGCAAATAAGTAGCATACTGTTGAGTTGCTTTTAAACGTTATTAGCTTTTTCATATATCACAGTGAAAACTGACTTTCTAACTTAGCATTAGCTTTTCTATGCAATTTACATTTTCAAAGTAGCTTCACCTGAACTAATAGATGTGAAGTGTTAACCTGTGCTACATTTAGGAAACACTAAAGTGTACAAATTGTTAAAAAACAGAATACTAGCGTACACTAACATGAAGTAGTATGCATATTTTTTAAAAGAGTATTTATTACAGAAATAATATAAGAATATACTCGCAGTATGTGTAAAAGGAATGTAATGTTTAAGACACTTAATTGCATGTTAATTGCAATTAAATGATATTGTAGGCCTATTATAGTTAAAATTGATATTAAAAGTGAGCTGAAATTTATACTTTGACACACTTAAGTAGGACTTATCTTTATTATTTAATTTCATAATTACTTCTGTAAAACCAAAGACGACAATTATTAAAATCAATAAAAATTCTAATCAAGTATGTGCATGCATGTTAATCAACTCATCAAAACACTTTAAAGTACAACAAAAGATTGTAAAAACATACAATTTAATTTAATTGTATTTTTAATTTGACACTATTACAGTGCCGTTTTAAAAGGTGTAAGTGTTAAGAACTGTCGTCAGTGTACAACATATTATATTTCTGCAAGTACAGTCTTCTAAAATACACTTTTAAGACTTGAAATGCACTACGAGAACACATTCAAAACAATTAAGCACACTTCTTTTTCACAGGAGACTGCATACTATTTTATCTGCCTAATATTTACTTAAGTACAGTACAATATGCAATAATAAACATTAGAAACAACAGCACATGGATTGCTCATTTCCTTACAACCGATTATGGCAATGACTTATAGAATTTAGACTATTTAGCATTTTTAAAACAAGTTGCTTTAAAGTCCCCCTATGGTGAAAATCAAGCTTTAATGTTGTGTATATGTCTGTCTACGTGGTGTTTAACATTTTAAGACAAACCATGTACAAACGCACAAGTCAGCACCTTTGCTAATTATTTTCTCCTTAAAACTCCAGTTTTGTTGAAAGACAGTCTCAATAAAGCGTCTTGAAATCACTGGTGTTTCTGACATTATAAAATACCTTGTAAACATTCACGTCAATGTGTGATTGTCAACGAGTGGATCTCTCAACTGGTGCGAGTGAGTGGAGGCGGGGCTAATTTGCATATTTATAGAACAGAGTAAACTAAATGAGGCAAGGGTGTAGAGTTACATTCAAGCTGTTTTAAGACATGAAGGGAAAAAAAGGATTCAAGGAAAAATAAACTTAAATATGCCATTCGGGTGATCAAAGATGAGTTTTTAAAAGATACGTACAAGGAGAATTTCAAATTTTGTATATCTTTAGGCAGAATGATCAAATAATGCTTCAAGAAAGAGGTTGATTCATCACCCTTGAAATATGAGGTCAAGTTGTGCACATTGCATTGTGAGAGATCCTGTACCATACCAAGCACATGCAGCAAATTTTGCTGTATACAATATTTTTACAGACAAGTGAACATTGTTCAGGAGTGACTCCCTTTGAGTTCCACAGAGGAAACAAAGTCATACAGAATTGGAATGATCACAGAGGATGAGTACTAAGCAGATGACAAAAGTAAAATTTTGGGGGTAATCTAACCCTTTAATTAAGATTTTATGGGACTGCAGCTGTCCTGTATTATATTAGGCTGTAGATAAGCTTGAATCTAGTTTGAGGGTCTCAGTGCTGAAAGGTCTTTGTATTGATTCAGTAAAAATTCACCGCTGTGAATGACCTTTCCTTCACCTTCTCATTTCTTGAGCAGGGCAGGACAACATATTTAATTAGCCTCCTGGTACAGCAGGATCTGGCTGGCTGGCATACATGCACCACACACACACATATGTATGGAGTCAGTTTAAGTACATCAGTTTAAGTCTTTAAACAGCATAAATATGGTCATAAATATAAAAAGGGTGTAAGTCAGTGTTATGGGTGTGTGATAGTTTCACAGTGTAAACTATACTCCAGAGAAATCTGTCATTTAATTAGACAGATGGCAAAATGAGGCAGTGATTTAGCCTCTTTCTTTATCTCTTCTCTTTCTGAAATGCAATCACAAACATGCTGAAAGAAAAGCTCATGTCCTCTCAGGTGTCACACTGCCCTCTGGGGAATGAAAGAGGAAATGCATGCACTGTCATCCCAGACACACACACACACGCACGCACACACACACACACACACACACACACACACACACACACACACACACACACACACACACACACACACACACACACACACACACACACACACACACACACATACATAAAAGAATCAAGAACAAATAAAGATAGCATCAATAGATTTATGCCTGCATATAAAGTTTCATCCATATGCTCTTAAGGCCACATGTGAGCTATATCTTCAAGATTATATTCAAGATTATACTGATGTTCATTCTTGAGTCTCCATGCCAAGGAGGTGGTTTAGGAACTAATGGAAATGAATTGGACCAAAAATCAGGCCAAAATACCAGTTAAGCACCATTTGGGTATCAATAAAAGCTGGTGGTTGTACAGGAATGAATCTCACAAATTGTATCTCTACAGGGCAACTGGGAATGTTGTCACGGAGCCCTGTGTTGACGGGGCCACATTATCCTCAAACATTACTCATCAGGAAAGAAGAAAGATTCTATACTAGATTAGGAAATGAATGAACAAGCCTTCATACAATCACATTAGCATCAACTAGGGTTGCCAACCATTCCGTATAATACATAATCAACACTTTACCGACACATAAAAGTCTTGTTCCGTATTGAATACAGAATGCACTTTGTTCCAGTGTTTTTGAGAATCAATTCCGTGCAAACTGAATTCTAGCTTCTAATATATATGTCAGACAGACTATGAGTGAACGAAGACCTGCTATAATGGAAAATTCGGCGACTTGGCGCCCCTTTGGCGGTCTCTGACTTGTAATCTTGTCTCATTGAGTTGTTTCATTGGTCACACGTCAGAGGCACCCGCACAGCCTAAGCGAGCCAGACGACATATATATGCAGCATGTGCAGCTGCAAATGTAAAACCTGATGAGTTAGTTCAACTCAAACCGTTTGAGGAAACCGATTGCCCTAAATCATTTAAGTTATAATAACAATTTAAGCATAAAAAAATTGATTTGTTTCCAAGTAACTCAATAACTTATTTTTAAGATAAATTGGGTAAATAAAGTTAATAGTACTAATTAGTTACTATAACTTAAATCTATGACGCATACTGTAAACCCAAATAAGTTGGCAGAACTCAAATCACTTTTAATAATATAATCTTATTTAGCTTTAAAAGCTAATCTGCTGACAATAGTAAATGCTAACATATTTGAAACAGTATGTTATAAGCATTTACATGCACAGAAGCAGTTGCTGTATGAGCGTAATAATATAAAAGGATAATTTGCTCTCAAATCAAGCTGAATGCACCACTTGTCACCATGATGGTAACTATCCTAAAGCCAACATTAACAGAAATTCTTCTAAATTAGCATAACAAAACATTAATCACTACTAAATCACACTTAACATTAATCTTACACACACAAAAAACACATATATTGCACTTTATTTTAGCATTTACACTCTCTTTTGAGTGCCATCAGCAAAGCATGCTGGGAAATAGATATCCCAACCATTACAGTTAAACTTAAGTTATAATTAGTAGTTGGTAATTAGTAGTTTATAATTAATAAATAATTTCATAAAACTCAAAACAATGAAACGGTTCAGTTTACTTAAAATATATCAGTTCTGTAAACTTGAAAGAAAAATAAAGTGCTAAATACTTATAAAAATTCATTTGACTGAACTAATTCGTTGAATTTCAGTTTGTCCTACTCAAACCAATCAATTATTTTGAGTTTCCGAAGACATTTGTAGGCTATGATAAGAAAAACTACTAAATTAAAAATATTATTTTTTGCACTTGAAAGAACATTCTAGAAGTCTAATTCTATTGAATAAGTTTGCACAAGAGTACAGAAAACTGTTGTGTTTATTTTTCTTCAAATGCAGTCTAAACCGATGAGTTTTGAATGTTATACGTTTTATTTGTTGAAATTAAAAATAAAACATATTATAAACTAAACAAATCCATGGTTCATTGTTGGCAAAATGATCATGATAGCCTTAATATATCTAGCCTATGTGGTATAGTCTTTGATTAGGCATACTTTGCTATTCTATAAATATAGGCCTAATAAGTTGCATTATGCCATCATATATGAATTTCAGGGGTCATTTCTTCAGTGTAATGTAATTTTCTCCACTTTCATGAAAGTTGGCAACCCTATCAACAACACAAATACTGCCAATGACCGAGTTATGCAGCAAAGCATTTGTGAAGCCACAATACACACAACCTTGAGGTGGATGGACTACAACAGCAAAAGACCTCACCGGGTACCACTCATCTCCAGTACAAATAAGAAAAAGAGGTTACAATTTGCAAGAGCTCACCAAAATTGGACAGATAAAAAGACTGGAAAAATGTTGCCTGGTCTGATGAGTCTCGATTTCTGTTGTGACAATCAGAATTTGGCGTAAATGCAATGAGAACATGGATCCATCATGCCTTGTTACCACTGTGCAGGCTGGTGGTGGTGGTGTAATGGTGTGGGGGATGTTTTCTTGACACACTTTAGGCCTCTTAGTAATTGGGCATCGTTTAAATGCCACGGCCTACCTGAGCATTGTTTCTGACCGTGTACATCACTTCATGGCCACCATGTACCCATCCTCTGATGGCTACTTCCAGCAGAATAATGCATCATGTCACAAAGCTTGAATCATTTCAAATTATTTTCTTGAACATGACAATGAGTTCACTGTATTAAAATGGCCCCCACAGTCACCAGATCACACCTGGTATCGAGAAGGGTTTTGGTCGGTCGGATCACAAGTGGACGACGTAAATACAGGTGTAAGCGAATCTAAGATGTTTTGAGCTTGTTCACTCTCGACCACTTCCAGAGCAAGTCGAAAATGCATTCGACTGGATTACTTTCGTAGTATAAACACTCACGTGGTTCGAAAATGTTCGAACAGCCACAAAAGACCACCTACTCTTTGCCAACTGACCTAATACATAAACATTATGGGAACCGCACTAGCCAGACAGGATTTAAACTTTTTCAGCTGAGGACCCAAGTTTGATTTGAAGACAAAAAAAAAAAAAAACTACCAAGCACAATGTTCTCTCACCATTCCTGATTTTTAATACACACTCACCGTATTCGGCATGGTATTGCAGCTGTCAAAGCTGTTATTTTCCGTTGTCTCCTTTCACGTTCATGTGTAAATTTTGCAAGCTTATTTTGTCAATTAGATCGAAAGATCTGAAAACTCCCTTACAGTTACCTGCCCATATACAATACTGTACCCTCCCCTTGAAGAAATCAGGACAGAAGTGGTTGAAAATGGACAGGAGACAGATTAAAACACCAATGTGTCTCCTCATTTTCCTATGATCCGACTGACCAAACACATCATAATACCAGATGTGAACGGGGACCATGATTTAAAAAAAAAAAAAGAAAAGAAAGAAGAACCTTGCCCTAATAGCACACTACCTGTAACTTGGGATTGGAAACATGATTGTGATCAGTTGGTAAGTGACCCTCAACACTTCTGTCTCAAGTGTCTGAAGGATAATTGGGGTGCAAAGAATCAGTCTTTCCTTGTTATATTGTTTCCTCAAATCTGATCCAAATTTATGCAGAATGACAAGCACAAAAAGGTATCAGGCAATAGAAGGAGATTCAGAGCTTAATGAGAGAGAAACACACACACACACACTTACAAAGAGGATGACCTTTCCCTCTTGATTCCCTGACATTAAACAGCTGTCAGGCAGATCACAGGAACCGTAATTACACTGACACATTCAAAGAGGAATGAGAGAGTGAGATAGCAAGAGAGTGACTGAGACAGAGAGAGAGAGAGAGAGAGAGTGAATGTCACTGGGAGCAGGTATTTTGGCTTTTATCTGGCCTAGGCTAATTAGAAAGCCTTACAAGCCCTTTCAAACCGCACACACACAAACACACACAGGCAACTTTTAATTAAGGAGCCATTGCCTATGGTGACCTTGTAACCCCACCTTTGAATTTCATCTTACAAAAATGTAACCTGTCATTGCAATAAGGCAACTTATCTTGGTTACTAATTTCTTTACCTATCCACCCCTCCAATCCACAGTTTGACTCTCTATCATTCTGTCTGTCTCGTTCTGTCTCTGTATGTATGTGTCTCAGCTGCTGTTGTATGGCTTCTGGCTACCGTATGTGAGTGATGGACACTGACATGGCCTTAAACAGCCTGTGTTCGGTGTACCAGTCACTCTGAGTTCCTGCTTGCTGTTTATGTAGTGACTTTGTGTGTAGTGTTGGGGAGAACAGCTAAAACTAGCAATGTTTCTAATTTAACTACATTTTTTCAGTACTGTGACAGTAGCTCAGCTCTTTTTTTAAAAAAAGAGTAACTTTTCTTATAATTTTTCCACAGGTATTTTGAAACGTATGGCACACTATTGAAGCTAAATATAAATGTGAGGGGATTCATTTGACTACACGTGATACCAATACAGACAGTACTGATAAAATATCTCGCAACTAATGCTTAACTATACAGGGAACCCTTTCATTTGCTACATTCCTATAATTTTAGAGGTTCAAATTAACAACAGAGCCCATTCAACTGCTATTTTCAGATATAATAATTATACTCAAACAAAATATTTGTATACAACTCAGCTCCACATAAGGTAGTTTTCATAAACACTTTTCTTCCTGACATTGTCAATCATTACAAAAATGATTAGAGTACTTATATAAAGTATACTTTCAGACGGTCTACTTCATAAATATATTTTACGTAGAAATATACTTAACTTGACTTATACAGACAGAAAGTCTGAGTATATTAGGCCTATTCACTCAATCTTTGATCGACTTTTTTGATTGAGTAGACTATTAATAAATTTTTACATATAGTTTTACTAAACTAAACTAAAATAGTTTGAAAGTATTGATTTTTAAATAATCATGGCAAACATGGAAGATATGAACTTCTAGGTATGTGGATTGTTAGGCTAGACCAGTGGCATGGTAGCGTGTCTTTCCCACTATTGACTGAATTTTCTGGCAATCCATGTTTTCCCTGTTATACGGTAGGGGCACTGACCTTCGGAGGTCACATTTGTCAGCTGGATACAGTAATCATTGAAGCTGCTTCATTTCAGTAAACCGACCACTACATTCAAAAGTCATTAAGAAATTGCAACAATTTATGCTGCACTAGGAATAACAGTCAACTTATAATGGTTACTGTTCTGAATATGACGTATGCTGCCAACAAATGCGACCTCTGGAGGAGGCAGCCTTCAAAATGAGGAGCCCGTTCTCATCCTTTATCGTCAGATAGAACACTATATGCAAAAACGGCGCAATACTACGCACATGGCACCCTTTATTGTTAATTTCTAAAATGGTTCAGTTTGAATCCTTGATTCTGATTGGTCGAGAGCTGTGCTTTATTCACGATAAAACACGGCTGCAACCAGCTTCATCCAACGGTTCTATTGATCGCTGCGCAACACTGCGCTTCTATGTTGTTTTTATTTGAGCTTTCATGCATTTTACACATTGGAACGTTGTTGCTGTTCACACTCGGGGACTATTTTTTCCAGCGGAAGGTAGGCTTTTAGTGATTTTACTTTAAGAAAGTTGCACTAACATTGTTTTTTACTTAAATAGCGTGTGGCAACCGTTTTATGAAAGCAATAAGATACTCGAGGCAAGTGCTGTATCGTGAATAAGTAACGGCTCAAGGGGTTGCAGGCACTCCGCTTCCCGTCGTGCCTAACAACGCCCTTGAGCCGTTACTTATTCACGATACAGCACAGCCTCTCGTATTTATTGCTTACATAACACGTGCACCCAAGCCGTAATATATCCAATAAATCCTTTTAGCGTAATATGAGACTACCCTACCCCACACCTAAACCTAACCATCACAGCGGGTGTTATATTAACGATAAAGGGTGCCATGTGCGTAGTATAGCGCACTGCTTTTGTCATATAGCGTTCTATATGACGAATAAAGGATGAGAATGTGTTGAAATGAGCTTGTGTTTTGATCATCACTCAGAACCTGATCTGGAAATAACACAGATTTTCTCTGCTGTTTGCTCAAAATGTTGCTTTGTTATGAAACAACCACATTCAAGTATTGATAAAAATAATATATATCAGAAGTTTTTTTTTTTTTTTTATAAAGCAGAGGCTCTGTTCTTTCTTTTGATATATTGCATGTTCAGATATATACAGAACATGACATTGACCATGACATTTTTGTGAAACTTTTTTTGTGAAAAATTATTGTGCTGGCTGTAATTTTTTTATTATTAAAGTACAAGTTAAATAATTATATATACATACATAGAGTTTATACTAAAGGGCAGTGGAATGCTAAAATCTGATATTATGAATGTTCAGGAGTGCATGACATTTATCACTATCGAGGTAATAACAGTGCTGTTCTTGGAGCAGATAAACTTACAGTTTCGCGATCTAGCAGAGATCGCTGCTGCCTAACACTTAAAAGATGCACAGACTGGTAATTCACATATGCTAAAATGCCTGCTATCAGTGGCTGAAGCCTCCATTACTAGCTCTAAAATTAGGTTTTGGAATAAGCAATGGAGGCTTGGGATATGAATGCATAAGAAATTAGTCCTACTCACATCTGAACAATGATTCGAGGTGTGGTAACTATAGTATATGCGTAATAATTGACGATGGCCTGTGGAATTATTTAAAAAAAAATAATGCCAGTCCACTTCGCTTCGTGGCCGCATTACCACCATGGGTGTGCATTATTTTTCCAACGTGCATCATTCATAATTTTCTAGGTCATTCTACGAATTCATATGAATTGGGCAACATAAAATATGTATGATTTGCCAAAAAATGTACACAATTATGTGAGTAAGGTCATATGAATTCGTGCAGATTAGCCACCTGCAAAATTCCTACAAATTGCCTTAAGATCGGGTTGGTTTCAACGGTTACATATAATTATATTAACAGTTTCCATGACTAACTATCAGAAGATCAGCTTGACTGTAGATAAATTACGAGTAGCTTGTAGCTTGACAAGATACAGATTCAGAAATTGCTTTCCCAACACTGCATAAGCTGTTATCAGTCCACCAGGATACAGAGTCTTGTTTACAAGGTACCCGAGAGCTACACTGATACACTGTGATGTTCGTTAGTGCAGAAAAAAAAGTCCAAACTGGCAAAATTATTCTCTCTCTCTCTCTCTCTCTTGAATTTATGTTTGTTGTGTGTGTGTACTGGTGCGTTTTGTGTACATATGTGTGAATGTGTGTTTGACACTCTAGCGTAGCGTGACCACAGAGCTCATCCAATCGATGCCCATTTTCAGAGTATGACCCCGTTACCATGCCACTGACAAACTGCCGGCCCATAGAGGAATGATGTGAGCAGAGTCGATTCTCACTGAACATGCACACTTTACCACACCAACACACACTCACACAATCTGCTGTGAGGATATATATCTCTGGACACTGGGCATGTGTGCACCAGTGTGCCTTTCTTATTGTGCGTAATAGTAGTGCTTGCATTCATTCTTTGAGCTGACACTTTTAGGAAAGTATAAAATGATTAAAGTGATTAATCATAAGGATCCAACAATATAAGCAGGGCCGCACTGCAGAACATTACAGAGCTCAATTAGAAGTGTAACTCCAAAACTGTCAGAAAAAGAATAGACAAGAGTTTGTCTTTGAAAGATAATGTGGTGCCTATATGGTTCTATATAACAGTTATTGGTAACACTTTATTTTACAGTGTCCTTGATGGAGTGGTAATAACTATAAATGATGCATAATTACAAGCAACTAACACTTAGCCAACACCTATTCCTAACCCTAACACTATGGTAAGCACAAGTACTAGTACTTACATATGTAATTAAGCCCAGTTGCCGCTGGTCTCGTAATTTGATTGGCCAAATGGGTTCCAAGGATGCAGTTCAACATTGCAGACTTGGACGTTTCAGACCAGTTTGTGAGCAGTGTTTTTTGATCCGTGGTTTACAGGCTCGGGGAAACATGCGGCTGTGAGGAGGAGGCTGTGAGGAGACTGTGTGATGCAAGAACCACAACCGAACCTGATAATAAAGACCCAGAGGGCAACAAACATATATAGTATTTGGTCAAAACCCTTGAGTCTCACTTAAACCTTCCCAAAAAGAAACAATCTGGAGTGCACTGTCAATGAGTTAGAGCACCACTGCCGAGCCTATAGGCCTGTAATGGCAAGATCAGAGGGACTCTTTAGGGAGGTCCACATGGTCTTCAGGTTTTGGAGCTATATTGAATCCTTCTTCAGTGCATTCACTATCCGGTGGAAAATTACAGTGATATGTAACTAAACTGCATAATCTTCCAAAACAAAGACACTCTTCCATATAGAGCATTTTGTGAATTATATTGCATCATGTTTTATAATCCAATTATTTAGTCTACCTAAACTCCGCCCCTCTACAATCTTGGGTTGTAGAAGGTTGGGTTGCGGAAGTTTGTGAGATTGTGACACCGACTCCCGTATAATGGAAATCATTATGAACATCAGCTATGCTAATTATTTCCCATCTGCCTTTCTGCAGTTATCTCGAGACGTTTGTCCAGAGAAAAATGGTGTTAGTCAGTTCCAGTTTTGTATCCAGCCTCTCACAGGGATTTCGGATGCCCAACGCCTGTGATGGCGATGTTATGGCGATGTTATGGCGCCGTTTTATATATATAAACAATATTTATATTTTACATTTTTATATAAACAATATGAATGTTAGCCAGAGGAGAACTGGCCCCTGACTGAGCCTGGGTTCTCCCAAGGTTTTTTCTCCATCCAATCTGATGGAGTTTTGGTTCCTTGCCACTGTTGCCTTGCTTTTGGCTTGCTTAGTTGGGGATATTTAATATTTAACAATATTATTGATCTGTGTTGTACTACTTTAATGTGATCACTGTGAAGCTGCTTTGATACAATCTGTATTGTGAAATGTGACTTGACAATCGACTGCAAGAATTTTTGATTGCAATGCCCAGATCTCAAAATCCACCTTTTTAGCACCACTCACTGGACTATACACACTGAAACAACTCAGACTTGTAGAAGCAAGCTAAAATGGCATTAGTGAAGTCAAACAAAACTGAGAAATAGTTTAATGGTGAATACGCAAAATTACTTGTTTTGCCAATTATATAAGACCTGGCATGAAAACTCAAAACTGACGAATGTAAAAAATAAAATAACCCTAACAATATCTTGCCCTAACAGCATGATGGGTGAACTGTTCAAACCCTGACACTAGAGCTGTAGAGGGCTGTTCTAAAATTATTCAACCTTAGTTCAGACTCAGGAAAATGAATCCAAAAAATGAAGAAATCTTTGCATGCCTTGATTCAATTTGGCATGATGGATTTGCTATGGGGTATAGTTGGCAATCAAATCAATGCATTCTGACAATAAAGTAAATGTTCAATAGAAACTAGTGCCACATGTTCAGAATGTACAGAAAAGAGTTCCAACTCAAAAATGAGTCCAACATTGTTCAACATTTACATTACATACTGCATACATTAGCAGTGCAGAACAGTCTACAGCCGCTGGCCTCACTCTACAAGACAAAGAAAGCAGATTCCTGCATGCCGATGAGCTCTGCTGTCGGCCTCCATTCAGACTGCAGCACCTGTGGCCTTCAGCTATTCCTATATGTTTGGATCCGTTAAGTGTTGTAGTGTTACTTTTATCAACTGCTCAAATCACCATATTCACACAACGCTTTTCTTAAAGGTGCATGTAACATTTCTTCTAAAATGAATCCCTTTTTTATTGCCTGTGTGTGAAGGGGTTGTAATGACATTACAATTATCCACTTGTCAGGTTATGCTATTACCTCTGAAGGCCAGTATTGCTATTTCTATGTGAAATCTCAGGTTGGATTTTCTGCGAAATCTACCAGATGTGATGTTTTTTTATATACCGGTACTCTCCTTTTGCCAGAGTCTATGCGACGGCACTGCAGCTAACAACATGGAGTCTGATAACACCAAAAAACACCTTTCAAAGGACCTAGTCACCACTTTATTTGAGGGGCCACACACATGATAAAGCCATTGATAGATATGCTTTAATGATGTTAATGATGACTACTGTATTGGACAGAGCCCAAAATAGACCAATCACAGCTCATAGCACACACATTATGTTGACATTCAAATACAGAAGAAATCATTAACTAAGCATTATCTATCAATGACTTCATCATGTGTGTGTCCCCTCAACTAGGTCCTTTGAAACACTGGTGAACAATGTTCTATTAATGGTGGCATAACTTTAAACAAAGAAAACATAATGATCATGTGTAATAAATCATAATCATGATGATGTACTCATCTTAGTTAATGTTTTAATTACAGGTAGTTAAAGTTCATCCATGAAGTCATGAAAGAAAAACGTTGAACTCAGTGTTAGTTCCTGATGGTTCATGAGCTATTAATGCATGAATGAATACATAATTCATGCATGAATTTATACATGAATTCATGATAATTCATGTACCCGAACCGTAAAGTGTTACCCAAAAATGTATCTACTGCAGCTCATCAGGCTCAACACTTAGACTCTTTCGACTTAGGACGAAAACACGGATAAACATCGGCAGAGCATTTGAATTATGGTTAGACCTCCGCTATTTTTGTGATAAATTACAAGTTTTCAGATATGCTGGAATAATGGTAAACGACCATGAAATAGCAAGGTAAACTACAACATATATGAGACATGAAATGAATACAAAAGACTAACAAAAAGTAGGTGCCAGAATAACAAAAAGTAGGCGCTTTCAGGATGTAACTTTTATTTTATGTACTAGATCTACTGTCTAACGTCACTCATCATTAGTATCATATTGTTTATAAAACACATTTCCAGACACGTTTAGTACAGTAATGTTACTTCCTACGATATTACGGTTCACCTATGTTGACACTGCTGATTGTGAAAGATACACGAATAGTTAGTGGCCACAAATGTAACGTTTATCATGGTACAAGCATGGAGCATTAGTTCAACGTCAAGCTGAAAAAACTAATAAAGGTACTATTATTGTAATGTTGCAGTGGGAGTTTACATGAGTTTCCAGACTGTATCTCATGAAATCGGCAATTCGTATTTCCAGTTTTGTCGTGCCATCAACACGACATAAATGCTTTTTAGCGTGTTTATGAACGCAGTTGACTTAACGTTATATTACTGTATATATAATTATATGACCTACCCCAAACCCCTTTCCTAAACCTACCCGTCACTGGGGTTAATACCATTTATGAGTCTTCGCAACGATGCTCCCCAGATGTAGATCTACATTTTGCTTCATTTCGCTCAAACATTTAAAAGCGTAGACATACATGCACACACGCGATAACTCAAAATGCGTATAGACAACATGCCACT
The DNA here is from genome assembly GCA_030378365.1 of Hybognathus amarus. NCBI lineage: Eukaryota > Metazoa > Chordata > Actinopteri > Cypriniformes > Leuciscidae > Hybognathus > Hybognathus amarus. The sequence goes on along the minus strand of JAQIUQ010002360.1, from coordinate 330,267 downwards.
TGACTTGAAAGTGGCGTGTATGTTTGCGCAAAAGTCATGATGTCATGTTGTGAGTTTCCCTTCATGTTCGAGCACACGCAAGAGAGCGAGAGCTCTTGTAAAATTGGTTGCAATCTGAAACATCATCGAATAGAGGCCGCTAAAAATACATATAGCACCTTTAACTGTATGAGAAGTAAGGAGAAGGGAAGTTTAATGCTGTTACAGAAATATTTCATTCATTTCTATTACTGATGAAAATTTTGGGGCAGGGTCACATTACTGATGATCTGTTTCAGAACCTATTAAATTGATTATTAAGCATCACAACTGTTTTCAACACTGATAACAATAAGAATTGTTTCTTGACCACCAAATCATCATATTAAAATTAATTTTTTTGATGTGACTGCATACTGGAGTAATGATGCTGACAATTTAGCTTTTCCTTCACATGAATACATTACATATTTATATATTTCAAATAGAAATAATATTTTACAATACTTTATATTCGATTGTATTATTGTGTAAATAAATGCAGCATTAGTAAGCATACACAATAGGAGTTCTTTTCAAAACCATCAATAAATAAATAAATAAATAAATCTTACCGAACCCCAAACTTTTGAATAGTAGTGTAGGCTGTATTTGGGGTCTCATATGCAAAGTTGCCAAAAAGCAATGGATTTTCACAAGTTAAGATTGTCTAGGCATTTTCATTGTATTTTTTTACAAGTCAAAACTGCAAAAACATGACTATATTGAATAACTGTCACATTTCTGAAAAGAGCATGTCTACTTTGGTTTAACAGATTTAAACTGAAATAATTTCTGCCCACTTTGCTTTGAATGAATCTAGAGAAATAACAGAACTTAAAGGGCAAATAACAGTTAAAAAAATCTAAATGATTAAGCAATCATGCAGCATTAACAAAGAAAGTAGTCAGTTCTCTTTTTATAAAATAAATCATGTCAAGTCATGTCATGCTTTATATTCAATTTATCTATTTAAAGACTTATGTTCAAACCACTGAAGAATAAGATACTGCAGAAACACACCGTAGCTCAGTCAACGGCAATGCATATATAAAAGAGAAAATCTGAATTTGTGTAAGCATATGTGCTGCATGTGTGTTGTGGTTGAGGGTAGATGCACTCTAGATGAACATTGCAACTCATTTCACATGAAAATCTTCTGCTAAGCTATGTGAGAAAACCTGACTGCCTGATTACCAAGCATTAAAAACAGTTTGTCTGCTCTCCTGGCCAAGCTGTGGCTCAAAGGAAACAGCACACTCCCTGTTGCCACTCATACCTCATGCTTTCAGACACACACACACACACACACACCTGCTCTCTATAGATAAGTGAAGTTTCTGGGCAGGCCTGACTCTGATGGAATTCTGCTCAGCCTGTTTGCCAGTGCGCTGCAAATGCTGCCAGCTTACACTCATCCCCCAACACTCTGCGCTTTCTCCTCGACCTCCCTCCTGCGCCTCATCTCTTCATTTCTGCTCCCCTGTCCATCCTCTAGACCTTATTATAGAGTGTAGGGTTGAGAACCTTTCTCAAGACAAGCATGATCAGAGGCTAGAATTACCTTTTGGCCTTACCTGCCAATGGCGGGTAAAATGAGAACTTATTATTATTTCGCTCATACTATTTCTAAACAGCCATGAAACTGCATTTTGGATGTTGCTCCCTGTGACAGTGTATTTGCCAAATCTTTGCCTATTTGTGACAAAGAGCAATTGTCACTCATATATTAAAGGATTTTAAGGTTTATATATTTGCTAAAATAAAGTAAAAAAGAAGATGATTAAAGAATAAAACATTTATAAACGAATTTAGTTTATTAAATATGAAAACTTAAATTAAATCCACGCATATAAAGATATTTGTAAATAACAAATACACTCACCGGCCACTTTATTAGGTACACCTGTCCAACTGCTCGTTAACACTTAATTTCTAAGCAGCCAATCACATGGCGGCAACTCAGTGCATTTAGGCATGTAGACATGGTCAGGACAATCTCCTGCAGTTCAAACCGAGCATCAGTATGGGGAAGAAAGGTGATTTGAGTGACTTTGAACGTGGCATGATTGTTGGTGCCAGAAGGGCTGGTCTGAGTATTTCAGAAACTGCTAATCTACTGGGATTTTAACGCACAACCATCTCTAGGGTTTACAGAGAATGGTCCGAAAAAGAAAAAAACATCCAGTGAGCGGCAGTTCTGTGGAAATGCCTTGTTGATGCCAGAGGTCAGAGGAGAATGGCCAGACTGGTTCGAGCTGATAGAAGGGCAACAGTGACTCAAATAACCACCCGTTACAACCAAGGTGGGCAGAAGAGCATCTCTGAACGCACAGTACGTCGAACTTTGAGGCAGATGGGCTACAGCAGCAGAAGACCACACCGGGTGCCACTCCTTTCAGCTAAGAACAGGAAACTGAGGCTACAATTTGCACAAGCTCATCGAAATTGGACAATAGAAGATTGGAAAAACGTTGCTTGGTCTGATGAGTCTCGATTTCTGCTGCGACATTCGGATGGTAGGGTCAGAATTTGGCGTCTACAACATGAAGGCATGGATCCATCCTGCCTTGTATCAACGGTTCAGGCTGGTGGTGGTGGTGTCATGGTGTGGGAAATATTTTCTTGGCACTCTTTGGGCCCCTTGGTACCAATTGAGCATTGTTGCAACGCCAGAGCCTACCTGAGTATTGTTGCTGACCATGTCCATCCCTTTATGACCACAATGTACCCAACTTCTGATGGCTACTTTCAGCAGGATAATGCGCCATGTCATAAAGCTGGAATCATCTCAGACTGGTTTCTTGAACATGACAATGAGTTCGCTGTACTCAAATGGCCTCCACAGTCACCAGATCTCAATCCAATAGAGCATCTTTGGGATGTGGTGGAAAGGGAGATTCGCATCATGGATGTGCAGCCGACAAATCTGCGGCAACTGTGTGATGCCATCATGTCAATATGGACCAAACTCCCTGAGAAATGCTTCCAGCACCTTGTTGAATCTATGCCACGAAGAATTGAGGCAGTTCTGAAGGCAAAAGGGGTCCAACCCGTTACTAGCATGGGGTACCTAATAAAGTGGCCGGTGAGTGTATACCGAAAGCCTTAAGAGGCCATACATTATTATTTTGGTAACACTTAAGGTTCATTAATTAACATTAGTTAATGTATTTACTAACATTAACGAGCAATAAACAATGCATTTGTTACTGTATTAGTTAATCTTTGTTAATGTTAGTTAATAAAAATAGAGCTGTTCATTGTTTGTTCATATGATTTCACAGTGCATTAACTAATGTTAACAAATACAGCCTTTGATTTTAATAATGTATTAGTAAATGTTAAAATTAATATTAACTACGATTAATAAATGCTGTAGAGGTATTCTCATTAGTTCATGTTAAATTAGGTAGTTAACTAATGATAACTAATAAACCTTATTGTAAAGTCTTGTTTTTTTGTGATTTGACCTAATTTTCTCATGATTCTCAACATAACGAAGTTGTTTTCTCGTGATTTTATTTAATTTTCTCGTCATCATGTCGACATGATAAAAGTTGTCTTCTGTAATTTTAACTAAAGTTGGTTTGATGGACATTCATAAGACATTCAATCTTTTCTTCAACGTTCAATTATTTGTCTGATCAAAATTGTTAATCTCGTTCAGATCATGCATGTAAAGTATAATTACAAAATTAAATAGGCCTATACAGACCTCATCCAAGAGTCCAAGCACCAATGGCCCATGTGAATGTAAAGACTTTAACTAAATTACAACCAACTAATCTAAACACACATTCACAAAAAAATGGTGAGTGACCGTTTAAAACCAGAAGCAGGAAATGGAACTATGGATCCATCTAACTATGAAAAGAACCATCAGCATATCATTTTCAGTGCATCTCATTAAATGTATACTTGCATGGCATGAGAGTGAAGGAATAGCTGACTGTGGCCAAGGTCTGCCGACGCCCATGGGCCCCATTGGGGTCCCACAGACATCAACCCAAAGAAGCCGCAGTAGAAACCAGAAAAAGAAGAGAGGGTCACTGTGAATTTGTCTCTAAAAAAGCCTGAGAAAAGTCCCACCTCTCCGAGTTTGCTTGACCAATGAGAAATGTGTAATTTCCAAGCGGGAAAATTCCACTATTGGCGATCTATGGATCTTTTGTTTCAAGCGTGTTAATTTGCATGTGTTGCTGGATTGGTTGCTAATGAAGACACTATGAAAGATTCTTAATATGTGGTGCAGCTATATCAACATATTACATACTTGATCATTTTAATCTTCAAAGTACCAATTTATAGAGACCAAACATGGTATAGGTGAGGCTACGTTGACCATTGATTCTATTGTAAAATACACAGTATCAAAAAATAAAAGAATTAAAAGACGCAACACAAGATAGTCAATCATTCACAAAATGTTCTTGGATCCATGCTCATTTATAGATCAGTTCATCAATAAATGAATGCAGGAAAGTCTGTTTTAAGGTCTGTAGGTCTTTTATATGGTCTAGGTCTTGACCACATGACCACATTTTTCACAGCAATAAAGCCCTGGCGACTGAAACCTTTCCTGCTCCGTTGTCTCTTTTGAGAGGATGTTTCATTCCTTAGAGTGGGCTTTGAAGCTCATTTGTTAAAAGTAACAAATAGTTACGTGTCTGATTGTCTGTCGTTACATGAACAAAGGGCAAAGCTTTGCCACCACTCATCCACTAGCCAACATTAGTGTTGATGTAGTGTTTACTGTAGCTTTTGTAAGCTCTCACTTTTGTAAGACCGTTCGCCACCCGATCAAAATTAAAATTTTGTGATTGATTACTGTTTGTATTACCATAGTTTCCCAATAAGTATCATGATTAAATGGTGTATAACATTGTATCTCAAATGTATAAGAAAGTGTGAGAAAAAAAACAAAATTCCATGCTTGCAAAGTCTGTACATGAAATCCTTTCTGGACGATCCTCTTGTTTGTTAACAAATCTAAATCAGGCTCGGATTGGGATATAATTTACCCCATCCTTAATGTTTAAACCTGAGCAGATGAAATTCATGGTTATGCAAGAGCGTGTGACATTTCCTAAACATGTGCTTCTATAGCCGCTTTCCGACCAAGTAGTTACAGGAACTTAGTTATAGGAACTGTCCACTTCTAAACAGTTCTAAGAACTACTCTCCCCCAAACTCGGTTTTTCCGCTTGCGTTCGCACTGGCCAAGTGGCCATAGGAACTGGTAGGAGGGGTGACGCAGAGCACGGCGATGGTCTTTATAGCGTAGCGTGGCCACATACAACAACAAAATAATGGACCTTAATAATGGAGAACGAACGGCGGCGTTTAAAGATATGCTTGAGTTCTGTACAGAGAAACACAGAAGACGAAGGCTCCAGCGTAATATGATATCAAGTAATATGATGGAAGAAGATAAAAGAGCAGAGCGCAGGAGGCAAACAAAATGACGGGTAAGTTTAGCTAGCATTAGCAATTAGCTGGTTGAATGAGTTATGTTTGTCTTAATCCTCGTTGTAATGTTTTGCAAAAACACAGCGTATGGCAGACAGCGCTACAAGTTCCGTGTTGACAGTGAGGATGACATAAGTTGAACCAATCAACGTAGACCTAGGGAAAGGGAACTAAAAAAGTCCTTGCTCTAGACTAGGTACTGAAAGAGTTATAGGAACTACGGTCTGAGGAACTAAAAAATCCCCAATTTAGTCCGGTCGGAACACGAGAAAAAAAGGGTTATAGGAACGTTAGGTTCTAGGAACTGCAAAAGTCCCTCCGGTCGGAAAGTGGCTTATGCTAAGCTGTGCCAATCACAGCACACTGGGTCAGCTGACCAATCACAGCACATTTCTTATTTTAGAAGGAGGGGCTTCATCAGAAAAGAAACTGTTCAGGCAGTTTGAAGCCAGACTGGGGAGATGCTATAATAGTGTAAAATATGTGAAAAATAATGTTTTTTGAACAATCAAGCATTAAAGCATATTCTAGTACAGCCCCCAAAACAATCAAGACTTCATAAAAGGCATATTAGGTCCCCTTTAAGTGTGAACATGATAATGAACCACTAAAAACAACCAATACACAATGTGAGGCAAAAAAAAAAAAATAATACAAATAAATATTACTAAGCCACATGCCCATAAACATGCAGACTTGAGAATACATGCAATAATTCATAAAAACGTCTTTATCGGTAATGTTTAGGATGGAGTTGCTGAAATAGCAGCCAACATTGAAATTCGTTTATTGAGACCTTGTGTCAAAAAATGTATCATTCCAAAGAATCTTTAAATGCCTAACCATCAGCTGCGAGAATGAGGTCACGTGTGCCGGTTGCAGAAGCACAAGGTTTTGAGCCTCTGCTCTGCAGCCAAACAGAAGTGTGCAGCAGACAGTTCATGTAGAATTCAGTGGTCTCTCGTGTTGTTGCTACTTCTGAAGACGAGGACAGATGTCTGAGCGTCTGTCGTCCTCCGTCCCTCCTGCATGATTCAGATTTATAGAAAAGCCATCCCCAGATGGGACCGGGAACACTATTGAGGTGGGGAATACCTGCGTGTTTTAATAAATATAAGCTGAGAAACCTCATGTGAACCATCATACACCACTGCAGTGAGCTGAGTTTTGACCACAAATTTTTTATATTCATCCTAGGTGTTTATATAGTGTGATTGTGTGTGCAGATTGTTTAAAGAGGTCATGAACTGACTTTTTAAATTTTATTATATTGTTGTCTGAGGTCAACTTATGACGTTTGCTTGGTTTTTGCATTCAAAAACATCAAAATGACTAAGAAATAGGCTATTTTGTACCCAGGTTGTGAGCCTACCTGAAAAACGGTCGGTTTTTATGTCGCACTGAAGACTTGGAAATAAACGCCCACTGCTGTGAGTGGATAACAGTTTTGCATATTATAATGAGTTTAACTCACCCGTCGGTGCACATGGGGGAAAACGTCCAATGTTGTCAAATGGCAACCGGATTCGCCCATACATGTTCGACCAAGAGTCCGTGTGTTGTACAATTCCTGTCAGATCCAATATAGACGGCACAGCACGTTCTTTACTCTTAATCGGTATACAAATCCAGTCTTGTTTACAAAACAATCCTCAGTGAAATGAAGTGAACAGACGACGATGTTTTACCCTCATTAGCTGGAATGTCATTAAAAATAAAGTTTATCCATGCAGTCCTATTGGAATCCACAGGAAGCTTATGCAGCGACTGTCTTCCACAACCAGGCACTCCACAATATTCTGTATTGCTCGGTAGCTCGAATCCGGTTTGTCATCACGAGGTAGGCATGTATGTTAGGCTACTTAGCTATGCGTGTAATGCGCAAATCGGTGGGCGGGACTAAACCAGTCGTGTTGAAGCAGGCGTTGATCATCTTCTGCGGGGGTGGTGTTTTAATAACTTTGACGTCATATTTCCCCACTTTTAAAAACGAGTCGTTTGTTGAGGCTGGTGTCAATAAAAGCTTTTATTGGACTAACAAGGACGTTTTCAGTGCTGAAACTTACAGGATATTCTCATAATATGATGACCTCTTAGATGTCAAAAGCTCAAGGAAAATTTGATTTCTCAGTTCATCACCCCTTTAAGAGTGTGTGGGAGAGTTTTTTTTTTAATTGGTTGTGCAAGGTCTTGCACTTTGCACTTGTCTATATAATGGCAGTGGATAGTGACCAGATTTAAGTTTTTAAAAAAAGGCACAAAAGTATCAATGATCTCATCCAACAACTGTTATATGTTCCAAGTGTTCTGGGGTTGGTGAAAAACAAACTGAAATGTAATGTTTTATTTAATGAACATCCTGACCTTTGCTGTTGGTCTTCTGTGCTGCACTGCAAGTTTGTTTCAACGCAGTAGTTCACTCCAACTCACCCAGAAAAGGCAAAGTTGTGAAAAGTCAAGATGAATAAAATGGATTAAATGAAAAAAAAAAAAAAACTTGTGTGCTTTTTCTGGGTGAGTTGGAGTGAACTGCAATGCTGATAGAGTCTTATGAACTTGCAGTGCAGCACAGAAGATTAATGACCAAGGTCATGATTTTATTAAATAATACAGAACATTTCTGTTTGTTTTCACCAAACCCTACTATACCCACATAACACTTGGAATGTATGGTACGTATCACATGGGATCATTTTGTCATAGTTAGAGCTGATCCTGTCCTCCCTGGGGCCCTAAGCAAAATTATGTTAAGGGGCCCTCCTACCTGAACCATTTGCCATTGCCATACAGTCACACCTGAGACCCCAGTTCTCCTACTGCAATCCTTCATCGTTTAGCTAGTACTAATGAAAATGTAATTCCTGATATCAGAAATAGGCATATTTTATATTGATATCAATAATTCACATTTTAAATAGTACAAATTTAATTATTGATATCAAAAATGCATCAAGTGAATTAATAAAAGCTAAAATGGCTTTCCCTTTCGAAAGGGAACTCGCACTGCGTCGATGACACTTTGGGGAACGCCTCAGGCGTGACAGGTGTCTGAAATCACAATCAAATCACGGCAATCACATTGACCGGCGACAGCCCGTGAATCATTAGCGTGAAAGATTAACGAAGCGACCTGGTAGTATAAAAGGGCGCTTTGCAAACATGACAAATCACCTTATCGTCTGAAGGGACTGTGTGTGAAACACAACTCACAAAAACGGAGAGAAAATTAAACGTTCTGCAAAGGCTGATTGTTTTCAGAAGTCTGCAGAGCCCTGCAGTGCCCAAGGTTTTTGACATCGGGTGACAAACATGAGCTGTGCGTTTTCTGCCTGGGAGAAGAGCATGCATGGGAGGTTCTCAAGGGAGCCTGCTCTGCAAGACTGTTAGCATTTTTCTGTAAAAACGCTCCTCTCTCACTCTGGGCCCCTTCTCGAGTGAAGAGGGCTCAGCATCTGGATCTCGTGGTTCAGGTCCTGCTCATGCCACGGCAGAACGGCAGCTTGGATCATGGGGCTCCCAGATGGAGCTTCGTCGTTCACCTTGAGAGGGCTGTAAACCTCTCAGATGACACGACAACTAACTAGAGCAAGCTGCAGGTTGAGGATGAAGATTTTAAACTGACTCTTCCCACAGCTGATGCTTTTAAGGATACGCAGGAGATGGCTGATGAGGTGTATGATCCTGAACCCCCTCAGCCACCCTGTCCAGTCTATGCACAGCTATTGGATTGAATGGAGCACGCCGCTGGCAGGCTGCAGCTGCCTTGGCGACACGCTAGAGGAGAGTTTGTTCATAGCAGACTCAATGATCGGTTTCTCCCGGCTATAGACCACCAGCTCAGGCCTTGGGATTGGGGGTCAGGGATGTCAGAATGGCCGAGCGGTCTAAGGCGCTGTTCAGGTCGCAGTCTCCCCTAGAGGCGTGGGTTCGAATCACACTTCTGACAAACCTAACCTTTGGGCTGGTGATGGCACAGTAGATAAGACACATACCTTTGGTGTGAGAGACCCGTGTTTAAATCCACTGCGAGACACCAATGTGTCCCTGAGCAAGACACTTAACCCCTAGTGGCTCCAGAGGTGTGCGACCAATATATATCATATATATGTCTGACATACAGTGTTGTGCCAGTTCATTCTTAAAAAGAACTAGCTCAAAGTTCAGTTCACACAGATGATAATGAACTGGTTCATGTTCATAGTTATTTTTTTTTTAAGATAGGCCACTATCTTACTCAATAGAACCTCTTTACAATCCATTACCAGCTGCAAATCACTGCCAAAATTATTGTACCAATAAACAAGAGACAATTATTATAGCCAGAAGAAAAATAATGTTGAGATAGAGATTATATTTACCCCTTAAATAATGTGTAATCATGATATGTAGAAATTGGAAACTTCAGTGAAACTTTTATTTAGCCAGCATGAACCAGAATTACCCAGGACTTTTCAAAAAAGGTATTTTCAGGTTCAAAAGATCAGTCTACTGACAAAAATCCAGCATATTCTGAACGGCAGTAACTATGCAGACCAGACCAAAGTAGTCATACTGTCAAATAAGCTTGGGCTTACCCTGCTCAATGTGCAATACTCAACCAACACAATTTCACACCTTCAAAAGGAAGTAAACAGTGAGTAAACGATGAAAATGCCATTTACATTCATTTATAATAAAACAATCTTCCTGATTATATTTGTCTAAAGAAAATGAACAGCTAGCAGCTGAACAACTTAACTTACAACATACAGTAGGCACTCTGATTCCATGTATGGGGCATTTATTATTCATATGACACACACACAAGTAAGACCTGTTTAGTTCAAAAGATCAATCATTATGGCAAAGCGCAGATCATAAGTGATGATACGAGCAGCGCGAGCATGGCCAGATCTGCCTCATGCGTGCCAAGTATGCACACTATTGCGACTCCCACCCTGCCTTCACGTTACTCCCTATCCGTATCTATGAATACTTCGACCTCGTCTAACATAGTCAGCGATAATAGGCAAAGTCTCCACCACAATACTGTCGGGGGGTGGATTCGGCGACTCATAACGGGGGTAGGAGGTAAAACCTGAGTTTTAAAATAAGCGTGAACTGCGCGTGCTGCTCGTTCATTCCTGACAGAGTAAGCGCCGCTCTCATTTGCGTTCATTGTATGAAAAGTGATTTGTTCAGTTCAGCGAAAATATGAACGAGTTCATTGAACGCGTGTCATGCACAACACTGCTGACATATATTGCAATTGTACGTTGTTTTGGATAAAAGCGTCAGCTAAATGAGTGCGGTTTATGTAAATGATGGGCTTTAGGATTGGCCTGATGGGCCTTGGGATCTTCAGGCCTTGGGATGGGCCTATGATGAGAACAATGTTCTGATGGCCCGCCTAGGCTTGGGTAGTGAGAATGCCTCTTTCAGGCATGTAAAGTGGTGGACCCCATGTTCGTATAGAACTATCTGGTGAGTCTTCGCTCTGCATGCTGCAGGTGAGCTGTCTGGTCTTTTTAAGAGTCATTTTCTGTGAATTAAAATTCTGAACTGTATCTCTCTACAGACCTCCATCCCTGTATAGAGCTTTAGGGTCATGTCAAGGTAATAAGGTAAGATAAATTTCCTGGATTGTTAGGGCCCTGAAGTTCCCCGTTACAGTGGCCAGAATGATAACTATGTTAGCCTTCAGGCTGTAAGCCACCTCAGGGTAGAGTAGTTGGTCTCTCTCTCAAAGATTTTTTTTACTTGGAGTGTTGACTGACATTAGAGCTTCAGATAGATCTATGTCCGGCCCACTGGGCCCTGACTTCTTCCTGAGTATCTCGCCCCTCTGAGCTCTTTTGGGTTTTTTAGAAGGCTGAGCGATTCTGCAGCCCCTTGAATGGAACAATACAGATTATATTTTTTAGTAAGGCTGTGGTTCCTCCGAGCCCTCAGGTAGATCTCATGCTTGCAGGTCGGCCATCACCAGGCCACCTCTGTACCTGGCCAAGGCTGTGCCAGGGATAATGGAGACACACTGCTAAAGATAGCATTTTCTGCCCTTTACCCTTCACTTTGTGAATGTAGGTTCCTAGAATCCCTGCATAACAGCCTCTTCCGATGGGCGTCGTTATGCCAAGGCCCGCCCCTCTCTCTGCATTCTGGGGCAACAAGAATAATACAGCGTTGTGCAGGGGATGGTTTATGAGAACATAGTTAGGCCTCAAATAGGCTGCCATGGTACATAATATGTCTTTATTGAGCAGGGTTAGGCCGTCTTTTGCTTCACGGAGAGGAGTGGTTCTGCCTGCCCGACCATGCCGTGCAGAACTAGCTTACGTATCTAGGCCGCCAGTATAGGCTTCACTCGCCTCTCTGAGCTACTGCTCGAGTGCTGGGTTGTAGTTGGGTGGCTCTCAAGTCTAGACCCAATTGGGCACAGATACATTTCTGTCACACCTAGAGCCTCTGGCAGGCCCATCCTGATTAACCCCATGATAAGGTGTGAGCAGTGTTGGGGAAGCTACTCTGAAACTGTAGTTTGACAAGCTACAAGCTACTCGTAAGTTAAGTAGTTTAACTACAGTCAAGCTACCCGTTTAGAAAAGTAATTAGCTACACTAAAAGTTACTATCAAAAAGTAGCTAGCTACATTGAAACTACATTTGCTTTTTTTGAACAACGTATATTATAAATAACTGAATAAATGTCTGAGGAATGTTTTAAGTAAAATATTTTGTGTTAAAACAAGGCTATGCAATTACGATTTCAAAGAGTATTGTTTTATTACACACAACACTCAAATATCTCAGACTGTTTGTCAAAATTGCAACAAATAGCCTACAACATTGCAAGAACGAAATATACATCCAACATAAATTGCATGTAGAACATTTTCTCAAAAATACTGAATGAACTTGGACAAATGAGGCCATGGGCAATTAACATTAGTTGTTTATCCATCCTCCAAATCTGCCGTCACGTCTTGCTATATATATCATAATATGGGTGTGTCAACCCACTTCTGTACGTCAGTGAACCGTTAGCCGCAAGATGCATGATTAAACAACAGGTGGCGGTAATGGCAAAAAATTAGTTTGTAATCTAACAAGAAAAAGAATATCCTTGCATCGCGCTGATTCGCGCAGGCTCGACAATGTAGCAATGTAGCTTTTGCTCGCGCTACACCGCTACTTGCTGCAAAAAGCAGTTAGCTACTGCTCGCATACCGGAGTGACCGATGAGAAGCATTCGCCACGCCATGTAGGACAACTCCAGGTAGCTATCGCACACGCGCACTTTCTCATCAATGTATGGCCAGCAATGTTATGTTTAATGACATGAAATGAAGATAATGTCTATTTTATGTTATTATTGTACTGTACAATTAAGTACAATTGTTGCTGAGTCTGCAGTCTGAAAACTTTAGCATCCGTTAACTGAATGAATTGAGAATCTTACCTGAAAATCCAATAACATCAGCGATTGTCATTCAAGCAGCTGATTTCTGCAAATGAATGCAAAACTACATGTATATTGCAGCATAGTGCGCAATCATACATTAGCAACGATTCGAGACAAAAATAATTTAAATTTTATATAAAACTGTAAATGGCGCTATGTGGCGCAGCAGGATTTTGAACACGGTCCTGAGCCGTTGCTGGGCGCCGTGGACAGATGCCGAATATTGTTCGGTGTATGTACACTTTTAGAAAATAAGGTGTTCGAATTCAAATTTTCTCATCCTGTGTGCAACCTGCTGGACTCGTGTTTCACACTGTATTGGGATTTTAAAAAGTGACATGAGTGACAGACGACACTGGGGCTGTGAGTGTGTGTGCATGCAAATATTTTAAACTCAATCGGTTAACCGGTTTTAACCGGCTAATGAGGCTCGATGGTCGATCAAGAAATGTTTTCGTTTTCGCCATCCCTGAAACCAGGTTGTAAATATTGTGAGACAGAACCATACTTTACATGAACATTTTAGCTGCCTGAAGTAAGAATGTGTGATCTTATGAACTGGAAATTTGAAATATTAAATTTTACTCGAAGTGCAGACCTTTTTTATCTGTGATTTAAAAGTTAACCTAGAGTCTATTAAGATGCCTAGGTATTTTAATTCAGGAACAACTTTTATTTTTCCCTGTCAGCATAAACATCTGCCTGATTATTTGCAATGTTTTATTTAGAAAGAGTACATTGAGATTTATTTATACATTACACATTTATTTACATTAAGTTTTAAGCAGGATTGATTTAGCCATTCAGAGACATGGGCCATAGACTGTGTACGTTTTTCAGCAATTTGTTTTGTGTTTTTACCATGAATATAAATGACTATATCCTCTGCGTACATTTGAATATAGACGTTAGGACAAACTGAAGGGAGGTCTGTAGCAAGGTTCAGGAAGAATGAGGGAGGAACCAAAGAACAATCAGAAATAAAACTATTTAAATGAAATAAACAAGCAAAATACCTGAAACCCAAATAAAAGTAAAATACAAGCACAAACAAAAGCAGGCCTGTTCCTCTCTCGATCTTCACTCCATCGCACTCCCTTTATGTTTCCGTTCCTCTGTGAAAGATGCGGAGACCGGTGTGCTTCATAGGTGCTGCTCATTAGCAATCGCACAACCAGCCTCGCGACATTCTCTCACGTTCTTCGGCCATCCTGCTCGCCACAAGGTCGTTCATATAAAGTGAAAATAACAGAGGCCCCAAAATAGAACCTTGAGGTACCCCTGTGGACATGATGAGGGGCGGTGAGTAGTAATCACTGATCCTGACTGACTGTGAGCGATTCAATAAATATGATTCTATCCATTTTTATGGCATCTGAGAAAAAATTAATTTGCTTAGTTTGGTTAATAATATTTTATGGTTTACAGTGTCAAAGGCTTTTTAGATAGAGAAAAACAGCTCCAACCACGCCACCTTTATCCAGTAATTGTTTGATATTTTCTATGAAAAAACAATTAGCAGTTTCCTAGAATGTTGAGTTCTGAAACCAAATTGCATTGAATGAAAGGAGAATGTTGAGTTCTGAAACCAAATTGCATTGAATGAAAGGAAAATGTGGTATTTAAATGTGTTATTATTTGTTGGGAAATAATATGCTGATTGGTCTATAATTTTCTACTAACAAAGGATCTCCATTTTTGAAAATTGGAACAACCGCAGCTGATATCCACACATTTGAAAATACTGCCTCAATGATGGAGAGATTGACTGAGACACTATTCATGTGTAGAAGAGAATTCAATGAGACGGGCAGACATGACTGCAAATATTTGTATTTCAATAAAAGGAAATGTGCCTTCCAAAAAACAAAAAGAAAATATAAGAATCACAAAGATGTGTTATAAGAAAAGAAAATAATGTTTGTAAAGTGAAGTATACAAGATGTTTATAAGGAAAACAAAGAAAGTTTGTAAAATGAACTTCCACTGTCAGAAGGACAGCTCATGAAGAACCAATCGTGTACAAATAGGAATGTTCAACTTCAGAGGAACAGTTCAGAAGAAACGTTAATAATAAAGATTGAGAAGATTAGATCAGTTGTGCTCCTTTTTTGGAATACTTGAATACTATTTTTTGTGGAATACTTGATGTGGCCCAGCCTGACCCAGACTCTACCTCCAGCGGCTCCCAGTTCAGCCTGACCCAGACTCTACCTCCAGCGGCCCCCAGTTAAGGTGGGTTCAGGAAGCTACTGGCCTCTTGCTATCAGCTCATCTGGTCTTATCAGGCAGCTGCTGAAGGCAAGCTTGCGCCCTGGCTAGACTTAAGTGTTCATTCTCTGCTACTGGTTCCCTGCCGGAAGCTCTTTCCTGCCTACAGCTTGATTTTGCCAACCAGAATGACCATGTGTTCCCCTCATTAAGGGTCACTATGAATATGCGGACTCCTGAGTCTGGTCAGGGCGGTCGTAGGCCTCACGGGAGAATCAGTTAGATCCAGTTAGATCAGTCCTTAGGCCTTCACAGGCCCTACTACAGTGTTTTGAAACATAAACACTGGGTACGTCCATAGATCGAGTAGAGAAACAAATTTGTCACAGCTCTGAAACTTTGGAGACCAATCGACTGGTACCAATCAGGTGTAAAACTGGGGACTTCCTTGAGTCTGAAAGTGGTGTCCACGGATGCCTCCACCTCGGGATGCACGATTGCAAACTGTTCTTTCGCCAGTGGTCAGAATGGGAGAAGCTCCTACACATAAACGGTCTAGAAATGTTGGCAGTTGATAATGCGATGAGGTGCTTTTGTCCCCGAATAAAAGGTTACCACGTCTTGGTCTGCGCAGACAATATGTCATTGGTGGCCTACATAAATCGCCAGGGTGACATCAGGTCCCGAAACCTTTACAGGCTGACGGAACGCCTCCTGGTTTGAGCTTAGCACAATCTGCGCTCATTAAGAGCAGCACATGTTCACCTGAATTTGGGACCAGACAGACTGTCCAGAAACAATGTTCCAGCAGGAGAAGGGTTTCTGCACCTGCAGATGGTCTTACTGCTGTGGGAGACATTCAGCAGAGCGCAGGTAGACCTGTAGACCAGTCCCAAGAAACGCTCGCTGTCCAAAGTTTTTCACAAAGAGCAGGGATGCGCTGGCCCATGTCTGGCCCACTGCCCGCTCTATGCTTTCCTCCCATCTCGCTCCTGCCTCAGGTATTAGAGAGAATCTGGGAAAAAGGATGCTCAGTGCTACTTGTGGCTCCACTCTGGAAAGACCAGGCATGGTTCCCAGTCCTGATGCAGCTGACAAGCACTGCCCCATGCCATGGCCAATACCGATGAGGAAAGACTTCCTCTCTCAGGAAAAGGGCTCTATTTGGCATCATTGCCCGGGACTGTGGGACCACATGCTACATGCATTGGCTATCAACGGGTACCCGCAAACTTTTCTGAGGGAGTGAGGGAACACGATCACGCAGGATAGAGTCCAGTCTGTTTTCTGGCTGGTGCAAAGCCCAAGGCTTAGAGCATCTCATCGGCCTCGTCGTGGACTTGGTCTAGGGATTACCTTGCAGGATATCTGTTTGGTGGCAGGGTGGGCCTCCTCATCTACATTTACATGTTTTTACAACCGAGAGGTTCCCGTCTTACAGGCTAAACTAGTTTCAGTTTAAATCAGTATTGTCTGCCCTGTTGCTTCAGCTCAGAATACTACAACTGCTTGAGCATCGCTCACTGATAAAATTACTCCATGGGCAAAAGTAAGACCCATACCATTACACAGTTCAGGCCGAACATTTTCTCACTGACTATGTGGTGCACTGTTGATGTGATTAGCTCCCTTAGGACTTATTGGGAATGACACTTCTAGACCCTTCTCAGACTCTTTGTGAGTCCCTGGTGATTATGCACTATATGAGCCCGGGAAGCTGCCCTTGGGACTTTGGTGTTGAATTCCAGCAGGCACAGCATTTTACACTGTGTTCCCTTAGCATAAGATTACGCAGTATGAGAGAACCTCTCGTAAGAGAACATACTCAGTTACTAACGTAACCTCAGTTCACTCTAGAAGAAGGAACGAGTACTGCGTAACATTGCCGTGCATGCAACATGCTCTTGTTCGCTTCTGCGATGAAAAACCACATTATATCAGCCCATCGAGCTCTATTTATTGTATCGCTTTGGTGGGAGGTGACGTAGAATGAAAGAGTGATCTGAAGTTACCAAGGGCCTCTCTCGATAGGCTGCTGCAGTTGCTGCAGGACAACCAATAGGCACGCAAGCCACCTTGCCTATGTCTGCATGCTGCTGCTGTAAAGTGTTTTACATGAATAAAAAATTAAAGATAATTTTTGGCTTCAATATCTCATGGAAAAGAGGTTTTCCCCTAGCGTAAGATATTACGCTGTACTCGTTCTCTTTTCCGTAACGTAACGTAACCGAGGTTACGTTAGTAACTGAGTACGTCTTTTTCTTTTTCTTGTCAGTATTGTTGGACAGTTAGTATAAAACAGACAATGGCAGATAACACTGCAAGTCCTAATGATTATGATTATACATTTTGACATATATATGATTTTTTGTTGTTGTCCTGCCTCTTTACATCCACTTAAGACAAAACTGACTGTGTTTACAGTAATATCCCACCAAGATTGGCATTTTAAACATAAAGTGCATTCAAGTGTTGACATGCAGAGCCACATTACATAGTGAGTGCTCTTCACAGAATGAAACGTTGGAAAGCAGCTTGCAGCTGCATGGGCAATGGAAAGAAGCCGTATGTCAGTCACACGGCACTCGGGGAACTGAGCTGATACTCTATGCTGGAATCATTGCAAGAGGTCAAGAATTTAAATTCTGCTCGGATTTTTTTTTAATGTTTTTAAAAGAAGGCTTAATTTTTAATTAAATTTTATTTAATTAAAAATAGAGAAAAACAGTAATATTGTGAAATATTATTTCATATTAAGATAACTGTTTTCTATAAGAATGTATTTAAACGCACTTTATTCCTGTGATGGTAAAGCTGAAATTTTGAAAACATAGTGAAGTAATGTTTCCATTTACTTTATTTATGTTTTTTACTACCGAAAATTCAGAATGCATACTGTATTATTATAATGCATATTCATATAATTATGAATCACAACAACAGTGCATTTCATGTTTTTTTTTTTGTTTTTCTTTTTTTGCTTTATTACTTACTGATTAAATAGTATATAAGACCCTTCAGCACTTCCTTGTGGCCCCCAAGGGGTCCCTGGGCCCTAGTTTGAAAACCCCTGCTCTAGATAGCAGTCAGTGCCTCTCTTACCCATTCTTGGCTAAAGGAAAGAATAATTCTTAATGTGACATATCTTTACATTTTTTAACAATTGGTAAAGGGAGGATTGTTGTTCCAAGAACCACCAAAGGATATTTAGGAACAGGTCCTACTTTTGTAAACAGTCGATGTGAACGCTAGAGAGCCCTATTTTTCCTTTTCAAATGTAAATCATTTAACTGTGACTCTGAAATTGATATTAAAAATGCAGGGGGAAACATTTACAATGGCAAACTGGAAGTGTTGTCACATTGTGAAAATAAGAGTGAAACTGGGAGCATTGTTTGTAAATGTCCTATACGGTCTGAATGCAAAACTCTCAATGATCATCTCGGGTTGTAATGTTACCGCCACAAGGCTATGTGTCTTTGCTTTTATATTCTGCTTTTGTACTCAGGGCAGACTGCAAGCACACAGTGATTGACAGTTGAGTGGATACAGCACCAGTGTTACACACGACATACAAAAGTCTCTTACTCAAGGCTACATTTATTTAAACAAATATATAGGAAAAATACGGAAACATTATTGTAAGGTAATATATTTCATATATAATTTTAATATATGTTCAAATGTAATTAATTCCAATGATGCAAAGCTAAATTTTTAGCATCATTACTCTAGTCTTCAGTATCACATAATCCATCAGAAATCATTCTATGCTGATATGATGCACATTTCTATGCTGATTTGATGCACATTTCTAATTATTATCAAAGTTAAAAAAACAGTTGCACTGTTTAATTTTTTGTTGAAAACGTGACTTTTTTTCCTCAGTAGTTTCTGATGAACTGAAATTTCAAAAGAACACCATTTATTTGAAATCTATATTTTTTGAAACATAGAAGCCTGACTTTAGATCAGCTTTATGCATCCTTTGATGAACCAAAACGTTTGAATGGTATAGTGTAATATATCTTAAATTCATGCTTTTAACATACAGTGGTATTCCTCGTCATGCTGTTTTCATAAACACCAATGTGTTAGAATGTAAAACCCTTATGAGCAAAATCTCTCAAAATAAACAAATAAACATACACAATTACATACACATTAAAACAGCCATAAGTGAGCCCGAAATAAAAAGTCGCAAACACAAACCCAGCAACCCGACCAGATGGTGTGTTTGTGTGTGCGTGTGTGTGTGTGTGTGTATGCATGTATGTATGTGCGTGTTGAAGAGTGTATGTGTGATATTTAGCAATATTTCACCTCCCTAAGAGATAATTTTCAGGGATATTTCCCTCCCTCTGAAATGACAGATTGTGTGTGAGTGTTTCTCTTTATGACAGCGAGAGGGTGTGTGTTTCATTATTTAAAAGTATGCTCCCGTTCACACTGACAGCAGATGAGAAGGAGAAAGAGAGGAAGCATTGCTTTCTGTGGAGGCTGTGTCTATCTTTTTTTTTTCCAAACAGTGATTTGCATTTCAGTGTGCTGCCAAGAAGCATGTAAACACAGACACACACACACGCACAAACACACATTACCAGCAGCACCCTGAACTAAAATGCTGCACTGGAAGTTGAGTAGCAATTAAAGTTTTGGGTATTCGCTTTAAAACATAATACTGTACTGGCTTTTATCGAGTTTATTGCGTCTTAAGGCAGCAATTCAGATTGGACAGACACACAGTTGTGTGCCATCATCCTTCATCATGCCAAAGGATTTATGACCTTTATTGAAATATGTAGACTTTTAAAAGTCAAGTTACATTATTTTACGGAATTTGTAATACAGGGAATATAAATTTGTTTGAAAATCAAACAGAACAAGGATTACAGCAGAATTGCTAAAAGACTTTAAGATTACTTCTTTTCTGAAAATTATTTTACACGCAGGTCATTCCAAACCTGAATGACTTTTTCTGTAGAACAAAACTAATATGTTGTAAAGAAAATTGGTAACAAAGCAAGCGACCCTTGACTTCCAATGTATGGAAAATCATTGTATAATAGATTTTAATAATAGATTTCAAGATCTATTAATATATTCAAAAGATAATAACATTTAAAATGTTATTTGCACATGATGAGCATGTTGTTAAATGGCAATAAAATTCCTTTTGATATTTTTGGTGGGTGATAATTCTGGTTTGATTAAAGACTCATGGCATTGAAAGGAGACAATTCTTAATAATTCTTATTAATTCAGAGTTTTTGTATGTATAATATACATACTACTTCTACAGCCCGTACTTCATTGTCCCCAAGAAAACCAGTGGGTTACGGCCAATCCTGGACCTGCGCGTGCTGAACCACTCCCTTCTCAGGCTGCCGTTCAAGATGCTCACTGCCAAAAACATTTTCAAATGTGTACAGCCCCAAGATTGGTTTGCAGCGATTGACCTGAAGGATGCCTACTTTCATGTCTCCCCGCGTCTTCACGAAGGTCGCCGAGGCTCCCCTCCGGGAACACGGGGTTCATATCCTGAATTACCTCGCTGATCCAAGCTCACTCTCGAGATCAGGTTTGCGAACACAGGCACCTAGTCCTCTGGCACCTAGCCCGTCTGGGCCTTCGGGTGAACTGGGAAAAGAGCAAACTTTTACACCAACCATCAAGGTGGTCTGCGCTCCCGCCGTATGTCACAACTTGCCTGTCACCTCCTCATATTGAGTCAGAAGTATCTGAGGTCCCTTTGTTCCATTTATATTCCTGGAGCCCTGAACCGGTGACTCCATCCCCAGTCGGTCCAGCTGATTTGGGACTAGTTTGGGGATGCACAGATAGATCTGTTTGCCTCTCACGACTTGACCCATTGCGCCCAGTATTATTCCCTGACCAAAGGCACGCTTGGCACGGATGCTCTGGTGCACAGCTGGCCGCAGGGCAGCAAATATGCATTTCCCCAAATAAGCCTTCTTGCGCAGACCCTGCAAGGTCAGGGAGGACGAGGAGCAGGTTATTCTGGTCACGCCGCATTGACCCACGTGGACCTGGTTCTCCAAACTCACACTCCTCACCAAAACACCTCCTTGGCCCATTCCTCTGAGGAAGGACCTCCTTTCTCAGGGAAGGGGCACCCTACGGAACCCTCGTCCTGATCTTTGGAACCTCCACGTGTAACACGTAACAGGTGTGAGTACCCTACCACTAACGGAACCATCACTTCCGCTAGGGCGTCGTCCACAAGACATGTCCATGGGTTGAAGTGGAACCTCTTCGTCAACGAGAAGGAGATGTTCGATCAGTGTCGTGCTTTCCTTCCTTCAAGAAGGGTTGGCGCAAAGGCTGTCTCCCTCCACCCTTAAGGTCTATGTTGCCGCTATTGCCGCACACCATGACCTTATCGATGGTAAGTCTTTGGGGAAGCACGACCTGATCGTCAGGTTCCTGAGAGGAGCGGGGAGACTGAATCATCCTCGCCCTCCTCTCGTGCCCTCTTGGGACCTCTCAGTGGTTCTAACTGCTGTAAAGAGTGCTCCATTTGAACCTTTGCAATCAGTTGAGCTTAAGTTCCTGTCAATGAAGACAGTGCTTCTGATTGCAATGGCCTCCATCAAGAGGGTAGGAGACCTGCACGCATTCTCTGTTGACGAAGCGTGCTCGGAATTGCCTGAATATAAGCTTAAGGTTCCTACCACTCCCTTCCGGGACCAAGTGGTGAACCTGCAAGCGTTGCCCCAGAGGAGGCAGAACCAGCCTTTGCACTGCTCTGTTCAGTATATGCTCTCCGCACCTATATAGACAGAATGCAGTGTTTCAGGACCTCAGATCATCTCTTTGTCTGTTATGGTGGGAAGCAGAAGGGAAAAGCTCCCTCCAAGCAAAGGTTGTCTCACTGGATAGTAGACACCATTGCTTTGGCATACCAGTAGCAAGGTCGACTGTGCCCCCTTGGTGTGAGTGCCCACTCCACCCGGAGTGTGGCGTCCTCTTGGGCTCTAGCGCATGGCACCTCACTAACAGACATCTGCAGAGTTGCAGGCTGGGCGACACCCTACACATTCGCCAGATTCAATAATCTCCGAGTAGAGCCTGTGTCCCTCATGTACTCACTTCAATCAGCTAGTACCGGACCCGCACAGGTATCTTCGCTTGCTCACCATTCCACTCTGCGGACTGGATGCATGCCATTTTTCCTCAGGTGAGCCTCATAAGCCCTGAGTTCCTCCAGCACCCCTGACGTTGGCGCCAGTGTCTATTGCCTGCACGTCAGCTAGGTGCCTCCCGTGTGCATGGTCCCTCCCCTGAGCGATCCCCCACATGTGTATTTCCACTGTAAACCTCTGGGGTTGAAATATTCCACCTGCGGCAAAACAGGTGGCACTGTTTGCCACCACTGGGGCTGAAATATTCCACCTGCGGTTGGACACCCCAGTGATTCCCCATATGCATCCCTCTGGGTCATATGTGTAAGCGAAATCCCATTCGTCATCATCCGACGGAACATCTCCGTTCCCTACTCAGGGAACGAGGGTTTCATCCGTAACCAAGACGTTACTATGAAACAATAATTAAACATAACATCATAAAATAACTGTACACAAAATATTGATTCATTCAACTAAGACAGTCGCTACATATGCTTCCTCTGGATTCCAATAGGACTGCTTGGATAAACTTTATTTTTAATGACGTTCCAGCTGATGAGGTAGAACATTGTCCATCTGTTCGCTTCATTTCACTGAGGATTTTTAAGGTTTTTTAGAGGTTTTATAAACAAGACTGGATTTGCAGACCGATTAAGATTAAAGGACGGTGCTGTACCGTCTATATTGGATCTGATAGGAATGGTGCAACACACAGACTCTGGGTCGAACATGTTTAGGCAAATCATTCCGGTTGCCATTTTACAACATTTTCAAATTTGACGTTTTCAAAACAATTTCCCCAAGTGAATATGATGGGTGAGTTGAAACTCATTATAATATGCAAAACTGTTATCCACTCACAGCAGTGGGCATTTACTTCCAAGCAAGGGCATTGCTAGACAAAGCTCTACTGGGGCACAGGTCCCCCATTGTTTGTCTGGGATAGCAACAGTAACTAAGGAAGACGGGGCTTACCGATAGATCAATTGTTATTAATGATACATTGTTATCACATACAATGAAACATAGTAGAACAGAACACAACAAGGTGTTTATTTTAAGTGCAACAGTGCTGAAGGGCAGGCTGGAGCGATTGTTTTAAAAACACCAGACTGTTAGTTCTGAAAGTTAAAACTTCCACAAAGAAAAAAACGTTCCTTGCAAGCATATAGCGCTGCTGACTTCAGTAACCCAGATGAGCCTCCCTGCCTTATCTGTTTTCTGAATAACAAACCGCTGGATGGAGCTATTGGCCAATCAGAATCAAGTATTCCACAAAGCCATCTAATAACCTAGATTAATACATGCTGTACATTTGTTCATTGTTAATTAATACTTAATAAATTAACTTGATTATAACTTGAACTGTGAATTTAGTTTAAAGGTCCCCTGACATGGGATTATTTTATTATTTTAGTTTCCTGGGTTGCCCTTATAATGTTAGTATTGTTTATATAAAAATTGTCATAATTTAGAAATAAAAGGCATTTTTCCTAGCCTGATTTTAGCCTTTTATTTTAATGCTTTTGAAGGGGCGTGTCTGCACAACAATGGGTTAATAAAAATTAACCTATTGTTTTTTCAGAGGCTCGGATGAATCCACTAAAAAGTCAAATTCTCTGGGCGGCAAAGCAGAGAAGGGGGAAGTTACTGAAGAGATTCAAGATCAGCCCGTCTGCTTTCATTTTCTTGAAGGCAGAGAAAGATAGCCAAAGCTCAGTTTACACCAATTGAAATTTCTAGCCACTGGGAGACCATATACAGGCTAGGGAAACTCATATTAATGTTGAAAAACCTCAGAAAGTGACAATTTCATGTCAGGGGAACTTTAAGAAAATGTTTTTTTTTTCATGGTAAAGCACTCTCTGCCATCTCCCCTCAGACATGTCGATTTCTAAGTTGCGTTACAGTAGCGGAGTGCATTATACGCTTGTCCAGCTGTTGAGTTCGGCCTCTGCTGAGGACATGGGTGATACGGTGCTCCGCACTTTTGGGCAGAAATCCCATTACAGAGAACAGGCTCTCGCCTCAGATGCTCTCCAACAATACTGAAACTCAATATCACAGGGTTACAAGCAGTGTATCATCCACTCACACTCAGTAGGCAATGTATTGGGTGGGTGAGCGAAGCGCATCAGCGGATTGTACCGGAGTTCAAAAGACACAGCAAACGGCCCACCTGAAGTTATGTTTACTGAGAGAGACCGGAATAGGCAATTTGGAGAGTGGCCGATTGATAGAGAGAGAGAGGGAGTGAGTGAAGGATGAAAAAGTAAATCTTTATTCATCTCGCATCGATTCTTCTCTTTTCATCATCTCAGGCAGGAATGTCTCTCTCTCTCCAGTTACAAGTTCCTATGATGGGAAGATCTCCCTGTAAGACACTGTGTTGCCAGCGATGGGGTTGAGCTCAAGGATGGGAAATGAGAGCGCAGCTGTCAGGCTGACTTCTCTTCAGTGCGCCTGCCAACTGATTTCAGAACAGTGACCTGAACTCTCTTCCAGTCAGTCTATGTGTCAAACAAAGCTTTTGATGCCTAATTGAAGCATGTTGTCCTCAAGTGAAATTAAAGAAATAGAAAATACTAAATGCTGTCAATGTTAACGCTCTTCTACGCTGTTATTTTGTCTTTTTACAAAGATGTCTTTAATGCCTTTAGAAAACTGTCTGTTGCAGCTTTACCAGTCATCTAAAAGATCAACAAGGTCTATAATACCCGAAGAAAGCTAACTATTAGCATTTCCATTCATCTCAATGGCAGTTGTTTGGCTGGTGCAGGATCCTCCGAAGCATGTCAAATCTTCCATCTTTGCTCATGCAGGGGCACTTACTTTTGCTGCCAGGATGTTTTGAACCAAAGCCATAAATTATGTTACAAAGTACAAACCAATCTGGGGCTGCAGAAAAATTAGGTTATGTTGCAACATCTACTCAATAATTTAAATTAATTTGAAAACGGAAGAAAAATAAACATGGAAAAAAAAGATCAGTGATTATCAAGATGTTGTGTGCCATAAGAAGACTTGGAATCAGGGTAATATATATTTATATGATACATAAATTAATTATGAATTATAGCTAACCAATATCACACAAGCAAAGTGCTGTTTTTTATGTAAGCACGATTGAAAATGTGTGACTGATTTTATACAACAGTCCAATAGACAAAAAGCTAACATTAAGCGAGTTACATTTTAGCACAACATTGTCTATCTATGCAAAAATTGTTCTAAAAGCCAAAGATGAACCGTTGCAACACCGTGGGGGTTTAGTTCCTAAATGAATCTGAATCTGTTGAGTGAATGATTCTATGACCCAATCAGAGCAATGTTTCACAAACTGATTTGGGAAGGAATCATAATTAAATAATTAAAACATCATTAAACCATTAAAATCATAACATTAAAAACTTTACAATTAATTAATACATTTAAAATAAAACATTATATAAATATGAATAGGTCAGATGCAAAAGCCTCTAAGTGCCATTTGAAATGTTCTTCTAGAATGATAATTTAAATCAAACTTGTAAATTTACTGTATTCAGTAATTTCACTTAAATGAGTATATACAAAAATATACAAGCTTGATAAATATCATTCAAGAAGAAAATTTTAAATGGCACTTAGACGCTTTTGCATCTGAACTCTTCATATCTACATATAAACTCGGAGCTGCGTAAAACGCTGTGGGAATGCCCCTGAAGCACGTATGGAATCAGCCCAATGGAGAGATGGAACGTCATAGGCAGGTGATGTCATCGACCAGGAAACTATGAAGCAACCCAAAAATACAATTGCGAGCTTCTGTGCCTTCAGCAAGCGCTCTGTATGAATCATATATGTCTGAAAGTGTTTTGTCTGTCCTTAGTTGTCACTAGGCAGGAGTTTTTCACATTTATCTATATATTAATAAAATACATATATATGGTGAGCGAACAACTTTATAGGAATTGTGTTCTTCCCTGCTATCGTTATATACCGAGTGGGGATACACACCAACTATGTGTTGTTTGTTTGGGAGTGCAGCATGCCCAGTCAGCTCTCGAGGGGGCCCAGCCTTATTTCAGCCTTCACCTGTCGGATCCAGTGCCTCAGTTCTGGGTCAGGAAGCACGCTCTTCCAGTCCTGGAAAAATCTCGATGTATTCTAACATTTCAGGGGCTAGAATTCATGTTTACACGACGATGCCCAAGGCTAAAGAGATGCATGCGAGCCATCTCTCTTCCAAGGCGTCATCGTCATTTAAAGCACCGGCATTACCCTCCAAGCCACTCAAAAATACATCGGCTTTGGTGAGTAAAGCTTATTCGTTGGCAGGTTAGGCTGCAGCATGCCTGCATACTATGTCTATCTTGCAGGCATACCAACCTGATTTATTAAAAGATATGGTAACACTTTATTTTTATGGTCCCTTTTAAACATTCTGTTGACTATAAGTAACTTTGCAACAAAATGGCAACTAACTGTCATAAGAGTTTTAGTAGACTGTCTGCTAACTCTTTATTGTTATGCTCCTCCAACAGACATTCTACTGACTATAAGTAACTTTGCATCTACATGTCAACTTATTCCATCCCTAATCCTACCAGTCTACTAGTACTCTACTAACACTCCAGTGAGAGTTGGTAGAGATGTAGGTGCAATGTTACTTATAGTCAACTAAAATGTGTTAAAGGGACCATCCAAATAAAGTGAAATCAAAGATATTAGAGAGAGTGAGGAGGTTAGTGCTGAGGCGATTCGAGAGTTCCGTCAGGCAGCAGATTTTTCTCTCTGTGCCACTAAGGAGACAGCCAAGTCAGTGGGCCGTCCTATGGCAGCCCTGGTGGCTACGGAGAGGCATCTGTGGTTGAATCTTTCTGGGATCAAAGAAAAAGATTTCCTTCTGGACAACCCGCTTTCCCCTGCTGGCCTATTCAGTTACTCAGTTGACTTTGTCATTGATAGATTTCAAGAAGAGAAAAGCAGGTGGCGACGTTCCAGAAATTCCTGCCACTCCGTGTTCATGTCTCAGGGACTACTGGGCGGGAGCAGTCTCAGCCATTGACAAGCTCACATAGGGGCACAGCAAAAACAGAGTGTAACCCTAACAAAGTGCATGGATCCAGCGGTGGTTCCACTCCGCTTCCAGGGCATTCGTATCCTAAACTATTTTGGCGATTTGGCTGATTCTAGCTCAATCAGAGCATCAGGCGGTTTGACATAGATATGTCGTTCTCACCCACATCAGTAAGTTGGGGTTGAGGCTGAATACCAAGAAACGTGTGTTGTCTCCATAACAGAGGAGCTCTTTCTGGGTGTTATATGCCATTCAACAATGATGCAGGTGCGCCTGTTGGCTGCTCGCAACGTTTTGATTTTAAAGCAAGTGAAGCTAGGCCAGCCGCTGGCCATGTGGAAAGAACCTTGGTTCCAGTCCCAGGGACCGTGTTGGGATCTCTTTGTCCTCGTGTAATGCTAATCGACTGATGCTTCCCTTACGGGCTGGAGGGCGATCATGAGTGGTCGTCCAGTCCAAGGTCTGTGGCAGGACCATCATCCTTCGTGGCACAGAATTTGTCTCAAAATGTTGACGGTGTTTCAGGGACTGACCACAAGCCGGTAGTCTCTTATATAAACTATCAAGGGGTACGTGCGTTCGCACCCATTATACAAGTTGGCTCCGCCAGATCCTCCTATGGACCCAGGGGAAGCTACTTTCATTGAGGGCAATTTATATCCCAGGGTATCTAAAATCAGGTGGCAGAGCTCTTGTGGAAGAGTTTGTCATGCCAAGGTGGACCTTTTCGCTTCCAGGGAGACACCACACTGTTCATTTGGTTTTCCCTCAGTCATCCAGCCCCACTGGGGTTGGACACTATGGTGCAGGCGTGGCCGAGGTCACGTCTGTACGCATTTCCCCGATTGTTCTGCTCCCAGGAGTTCTGGAAAGGGTTTGCCGAGACAGGGTCAGTCTACTGTTGGTAGCCCCATACTGGCCAGCCCGAGTGTGGTTTGCAGACCTAGTATCTCTCCTCCACAGCTGTCCTCTGGAGATTCCGATCAGGAAGGACTTACTCTCTCAGGTGAGTGGTATGATTCTGCACCCTCATCCAGAGTTGTGGAAACTGTGGGCTTGGCCTCTGAGAGGGCCTAACTCAGTAAGTTCAGGTCTCTCAAACGAGGTTGTTGAGACCATCCTCCACTCCAGAGCTCTGTCCACAAGAAAGTTATATGCCCTGAAGTGGAAACTTTTGACTTCATGGTGTGGTGAACACCAGTTGGACCCAGTTAACTGCCCAGTGGGTGCAGTCCTGGAGTTCCTGCAGGAACATTTCTCCACAGCGTTATCCCCCTCCACACTGAAGGTTTACGTGGTGGAACTAGCTGCTTACCACGTCCCTTTAAGTGGAGTTTCTTTAGAGAGACACCCACTAATAACATGCTTTCTTTGTGGCACTTTGAGGCTGAGGCCAGCAGTTCACACGAGGGTGCCAACCTGGGATCTGGCCATCATAATAGAAGGTCTCTCCCTGGCTCCCTTTGAGCCCATTGAAGAAGTTTCTAAAGATTTCTTCTCAAGAGAATTGGAGACATTCAAACACTCTCGGTTTTTCTCGTGCCTGGTATTTTCACCTGGTATGGTAAACCCTGCATACAAATTCCCCAAAATCGACCGGTTCAGACTCTTACACCGAGCTACGTTCCTAAGGTTCCTACTAAAATTGTTAGACCTATAGTTCTGCAGACCTTCTGTCCTCCTCCATTTTTTTATGTCAGACCAAGTACCTTAATATGCTTTGCCCTGTTTGGGCCATAGATGCCTACGCCCACAGAGCTGCCTACTCTTATTGCGACATGGGTTTTAACATTCCCACAGAGTATTAGCTTGAGTTCCCTTGAAAGGGAACATCTGATTACGTATGTAACCCTTGTTCCCTGCACTCCCTGCATTCCCGTGACCGAATTGCTTCGGCCGATCAGAAGCTGTTGCGGTTGTGTTTTTGGATTGCTTTAGAGTTTCCTGGTCGATGACGTCACCTGCCTATGAATTTCTGTCTCTCTATTAGACTGATTCCATATGCGCTTCAGGATGCAATCATGCAGGGGTGTTCTCACAGCGTTTGACAAAACGTTTCGTTCCCAATATGGTTACAAACGTAACCAAGACGTCCTCTTGTTAGAATCGAGTTCTCGATGTTAGAATTTACTGTAAACAAATTTGCGCAAACTGAAGTTTAGAAATATTGCCACATAAAAATTCACTGGAAATCAATTTAGGATGGTAAAAAAAATTGTTCCTTAATGGAAAAGTTTATTTCTGTCAATGCTTGTAATATAGTCGTATGGGCAACTTTCAAATACATATTATGTTTGTGTGTTTTAAATAGTCTGACAGCCACTGCTCACGTAGTAGCTTTTGGTTTCATTGAATAGTATAAGCAACAGAATAAATGTTTCATTTTTTGTGTACCACAGGCGAATGTTGGCGACACAAGGGAAAATAAATCATGACCGAATTAAATTTTTTGGTGAACTATTCCCTTGTGCAATAATGCCATTAATAACTGTATTTTGCTTATTTTAAATGATGTTATGCATCACTTTAAACAGGGATGAAGTGTTTTTGGATGCTGGATCAATGCAGGACACTCACCAACTAGGCATGTATTGCCTAGAGCGTGATTAAACAGTAATCGGCCACAGAGAGGGTGGGAGTGCTGTGTGTGTGTGTGTGTGTGTGTGTGTGTGTGTGTGTGTGTGTGTGTGTGTGTGTGTGTGTGTGTGTGTGTGTGTGTGTGTGTGTGTGTGTGTGTGTGCGTGCGTGTATGTAGCAATTGTTGAATTCTCTAAGGACGGCAGATAAACAGCAACTCCAGGATTAAGAGATTTGGAATACAAGAAGCAGCCAGCGCTGTACTAATGCAGAAAGGTGCCTGTTTTTGCTTAAAACCTGAGAAACAATGTCCACATCCTGCAAACAATGGCAATGTTTTAATCCTTCTACTTCAGTCTGAGTACCACTCATTAATATGGTAATATCAGTCATTTAATATTTGTCAGAGAATTATATAACTTGCTGTCAAAAAGCTGCAGTGCTGTTTGTGTAAGTGTGTGCGTGTCCTAAAACCACCGTGAAAAGTGCTGATTAGCTACGGCCTGAGAATGATTAATTAATACCAAACACACATTTCTATTTTAAAGTTTCCTATCAATTATTGAGGTAAGATGCATTTTAATGAACTGCGGGTGGAGGTGTGTTTTGTGTGCCGCACACACTACACGTAATGTACTGCATGCAGAAGGTCTTATTAAAACACTTTTCTCTCAGCCAATGTTTATTTGAGAAGTTGAAAATAATGACTTCATTCCTTCTATCTTTCGCATTCCACCCACACCAAGTTTGATTAGTTGTGTGTGTCTCTATGCAACCTCATTACTTCACTAGGTTCATTAATGCATGTCCTTTAGTGCGGCCTGTGTGACTATATGTTGCTTTCCCAGAGTAGGCCTATCTCTGTATGTTGTCTGTCCAGTGGTGTTTAATTGTTTGATTAGGAAAGCTCTAAACAGTATTTCAATGCAAAACCAGCCTCACTATATCTCTAAATTATACAGAGCATTTTTTTTCAGTCTGAGTAAAACTCTATTAATTAAAAGAACTGGCTCCTCTTCATTAATTTTGGAAAATGGGATACAAGGTTGCATTGTAATTTTTTGGTTCACTGAAAAGAACCGTATCATAAGGGTCTTTTGTTCGTGAATTGTGCAACAAGGTTGTACTGGATGTTTTTAATTCACTAAACATAACCAGTTTAACATAATAGTCATATGTTTGGTAATCAGGCAATGCTGGATGTTGTTGATTCACTAAAAAGAACCAGCTCACAAGACCACCAGACATTCCTTACCATTACTTTGTGGTAGCTACATAAATATACTTACCAAAAAATGAAATTGCGCTAAAGATTTAGCAGTAAGGGACCTTCGCTAGGTCAAACTGTTTAGCGAGTTATGATGCATTTAATTTGTCTTCGGAAGTTGGAAATTCCTCTTTACCAATAGGAACTCTAAACTGGGTTACAACTGGTAAACTCTGGAACCAAGCCCTGACTCCAATACGGCTGCTCAGAGCATCAAATGTAGTGAAACAGTAGTAAATTGTTTATTAGCACTTCTGTTTATCAGTGGCTCAAACTCAGTGGTGCACACAGCACTAGTCAATCTCTATTTGTGGAACTTCGGCATTATTCTGTGCAAAATACTGCTTTTTAATATGTTGGTATTTCCAAAGAGCAAGCAAAACAAAGGTTTGCCTGACTGCGCCCAACTTGGTTTTCTGACCTGTTTACTGGAATGGGTCAACTCGTGATTGCCAGCTTCTGAGGTAAATGAAACGCAGCATTAGTTCAACAGAACGCAGTGACGTGTAGGACAGGAAGGGTTGTGTTTTTATGCATCCACTATTTATTTATCCACTGAAAATAGGCAGAGTAAAAGATCCATCTGGATATTATAATAGTCTGGATTGTTCTAGTCAACGTGTCAGTGCAAAAAATACATATTACCTTGAGTGAGAAACAACTAACAAACATGAATGCTGTCAGTAAGAACCATTTATTCTTGTATTCCTCCTTGAATGATGACGTGCATACTGTAGTCTTGTGGCTGAAATCTTAAAGGCTGACGGTTCAAACCCCTCAAAACTTGATTCATGTAGTTTGACCATTGTGTCCTTGATCAAAACAATTCACCTCACCTTGCTCCAGGGGAAATGTCATTGTAATAAGTGCATTGTAAATCACTTTGAATAAACTGTCAACTAAATGACTAATTAGAGTGCTTTTGCAAATTCTTGTGAGGACTACATTTCTGAAAATTTAAACCCCTAAAAAACTTGTGCTTTATCATAAAAAGCTTCATAGAGGCACACAATATTTTATTCCACTTCTAAAATGCCAAAAGGTTAGGTTCAGTGCTGTATGTGCAGTAACAAGTATTATTAGCTTACACTATGAACAACAAATAAATAGGACATCTTCCATGGAGAACTTTAATTTTGGTTCAAAGATGATGGTCAGCATTGGTTTGATGCAGGACTAGCTGATGGACCTAGATTTCCAATACTCAAAAGTAGATTTTAAAACTTCATGCTGATTTGTACTTGGCTTTCTCCAAGATAAGCACAAACTAAGTATGTAGCTTTACAGTAAACTGCTTCTCCACCCATTTACGCTTTTTCCATATGGTGATGTGAACCTTCTCCTGTCCGGCATTAACAGCTTCAATGATACCATGATGGCTGCCACCACAGTGTGGTCTCCCCAGTGGACCAGCACAACAACCGTCCTGAATTCAGCTCGAATAGGGGACATCTCTAGGGTTTTCAAGTGGACACCTTCCGTCCTTAGTGTTTTGTCGACTAGCCCATGACACCTCAAGACGGCTCGACAGTGACTCAATCTCACAATCCCCACTGTCTTCGTTAAAGTAGGTTCAGTAGCAACAGTTCCGTATGGCATACTACCTCCCGCAAAACACAATTTTTGCCCAAAACACCAACCCTCATTCACACAATATACACAGGAACATAATAACTGTAATTACTATGCAAAAAAAAATAAAATAAATAAACTACCAGACAAGTTTTTCAAGAATTCTACAAAACCGTTGCACCAGCCAGAATCTTTTAGCTCAGACCACAGCCAGTTGCTGCTCCTCTCTGCTGCTTCAGATAAGTTCTTTACTGTGCGACGCAACTCTCTGGCCACTGAATCTGACTGTCTCTGAGGAACTGGGTTGTAGAGTGTGCTACAAATCCTCGACAACCCACTTCCACTGGATAAACCTGGACTCTCCATCCTTGCTGTTCTGCTTTAGTGGCCAGA
Organism: Hybognathus amarus; assembly: GCA_030378365.1. Lineage (NCBI taxonomy): Eukaryota > Metazoa > Chordata > Actinopteri > Cypriniformes > Leuciscidae > Hybognathus > Hybognathus amarus. The sequence continues at coordinate 297,107 of JAQIUQ010002360.1, read as the reverse complement.
TGAGCATACCGCAGTTTCTTTCTCTCATATGCCTCATCTACCGCATCCTCCCATGGCACTGTTATCTCTATCAGCTGAACAATGCGTGCTGATCCAGACCACAAAACAATATCTGGTTGTAAGTTAGTGGTGGCAACCTCAGGTGGAAAAATAAGCCGTTGATCGAGATCAGTCAGCATTTTACAGTCCCTGAGCAGCTTCCAGTTGTCCTGGGCGAGAATCTGGTTTTAACACCTTTTCTTGGTGGTCGCTTGCCTGGTGAAGGAATATAGTCTTCTGTGTGTAATGTTTTGCTAGAACAGGTGGCAACTTATTGGTCATGTTACGCTTGCCTTCCAATGCTAAAGCCTAACAAACATTGCAGTACTTGGTCAAGGTGCCAAGTAAACTGACCTTGGGCTAAGCGCCACCTTACATCCTGTCAAAATATGCCTTAATATGGCAGGTGATGAACACAAAGGACAAGAGGAATCCTCTCCTACCCAGAGGTTTAGGCTCTGTTGTGATGGGAGAACATCATATGTTGACCTGGAAACTGATCCTACTCTCTTCCATTGACCAAATGTCTAGCCAGCCCATCTTGCATTGTTCCACACTCTCCCATCTCATCCACTCTCCCTGCTTGGCCTGGGAAATGGCTTTTATACACCTCATCCTCTCCTCCCTGGTTTCACACCTCGTTCGACAAACCATTTCCTCTTTGAGCTGGGCCTGGCTTGTGCCATTTAGGAGGAGCTAAACTGAGCCCAAAACCCCCTCTTCCATGCTGTACCTGTCCCACGATATCACCAATTTGAAAGGCAACCTTTGCCTCTACCACAGATTTCTTTGCTGACCATTTTCTACCAGTTTTTACTACAGGTGCTGCCTCCCTTACGCAGAATTAGAAGCAATAGAATTGTACCTAAAAAAAAACTTGGCATTGGGTCTAAAGCACAGGGCTTAAGTAACAACGGGAAAAAATGATCGGTGCACATTGTTTAAAACGATTGTCCCTATTTTCTTAATGAGTAATGGGTGTGTTTTGGGCATAACATGCAACAAACCAACCAGAGTCTTCCATTACCTTTAAAAGACAGCTGCGTTCGCGCCATGGCAATTTCACTATTTACAGGGCAGAATTTGCAAGCGGAAAGTGTATGCATGCTGTGGACCCGCCTATTGGCGCATATTACTAATGCGCTTTTAAAGAACAATCAACTTCACCAGGTTTCAGTTGGTCAATGGCACAGTCTATTTCAGTTGCCTCAAAATAGCAACGTGGCACAGGATGTTAAAATGATAACAGTGTCAGAGCTGAAACTAGCAAAAAAAAAACAAATTAATACAAAGAAGTATAAAAGAAAAAAATCTTCTGTGATTTTGTTCCTTGTTTTGCTGCAAACGCTGGCTCAAGAGTGAACTTAGCCTTCTGATCTGGTCAGAGACATTAGAAAATGGTGAGGCTGTAGGACACTCGCTACATCTATGTGTGTGTTTTCTGTGTTAATGTAGGATATGAGATTGCTGTCTATGGTTGAGGATTACCAATGATGGAGGCATAAATGAGTAAGTCGTCATTGAGGCTGTAAAGATGGGCTGACAGGTTTAACTTTCGCCTGCTGTTTTATTTAACAGCACAGGGTAGTGTGCAGCCACACTTCACTGTCAAACCAAATCCTCTCTGAATGAGACAGATGGGCAGATTTAGCCCATACTAACAAGAGCCCTGATGGTTTTTACTGCGCATGTGTTTGCGCTGAAACTGAAGAAATAGATGACCTCCGCTTGCCTTTATCATTCTTCTCTCTCTTTTTCCCTCACTCTCTCTTTTTCACCCTGCAAGAATTGCAAGTCTTTGTTGTGAACTATCTAATATTTGTTATCGTGAGATTCCACAGGCGCAGCTTCGGCCCTGCCATACACAGACATAATGAATCCAAATAAATCCCTTTCGCTGGATACTGCCATCCTAGCGCCCATCCTCGAAAGCAGACGAGTGTGCAACAGCTAGAGAAGATGAGCCGGGGGTGGTAGAGAAGGGATGAGGTGGGATGGAGGACGGCAGGAAGAGGGTTTAGAAATGTCTGGGAATTCCAGGTTAAAGCTTTTTCACCCAGAGAATGAGGTCTCATGGGCTTTATGGGTTACATGACAAATCCAATGCAATGTAGCTTCTCCTATCAGTGGCTCTCCTGTCATAGTTCTGTGAATACGTGTTTAGCCTATATCTGGTGCGTTTTGCTCCACTTAGAATATGTTAGGGTCACAGCCACATGGAGTGGAAACATCCATGCAGGAATACTTGTGTTGTGTTCACTTATGAGTATGGCTCCATTTGTGCTGTTTGGATACTGATAATCTCTTATAAAAACACTTCAATAATCTGATTTTTGGGGTCTCTTTTTTGGCCCAAAGTATACAAATTATGACATTACACGCACTCATATCTTTTGAAAACATGCATAACCATTTTAACAAGTCAGGCTATCCCCCAGTGGTGACATCAAAAGTAAGCATCCATGTATTTCACCCAGAGTATTCTAAAAAGCATTAAAGTAATAAGCCTAGTGTATTTTAAAATGTCATAAGGGAACTTGCACAAACTCATGCTCCTCTCATATTTGACGTTTTTACAAACTGTACCACTTTTCCTTTGGCTGCAGATATATCTGACTGACACAATACTTTACAATAGTAAATAATGCATTTCCAAGCACAAAACTTGTATGGAAATTTGACAAAATTGGTCCAAATGATTTCCTCACAAATCAAACTGATTCAGTTCTTGAGTTTAATTCAATCTCAATTTGACACATTTAATGAAAGTTTAATGCAGCTTTTATGTCTTTTGAAGCTTGTAAAGGGGCTGAACGATTAATTCGTAATCGCGATATGATGAAATACGTTACTTTTGTAATCGCAAGAGCTGCGATTACACTGGTCACGTGACGCGAGAGAAAAGCAGTCTGCAAGATCAAGCATCAACTTACCACGCTCACGCGGTCTGGCGTCAGAAAAGAACAGTTTTATTTTTAATGTATGTGATATTGTGTTATTTATTATCTCCCCAACAATCCTGGATCAATTTCAGAATCGAGTCTGAGCTTAAGTTTTTAAACACAGATGCGTGATGAATGCTGCGCGTGCTTTAAGAAACAAACCGTGTTCTACTTGCTTCTATTTTCTCTCTCTCTCGCTCTCTCTCCTCACTCACACACACGCGCGGGCGCACACACACACACACACACACACACGCAACACTGCTCGAAACCTTCCGAAACATAGTAACGTTATTTAATACATTTCGGCATTTAACCGAATTACAAAGACATTCGCAGGCTTCATTGAACAGTGTTTTGCCGCTTTGCTCTGATGTTATAACGTCACTCTTGCAGTGCACGTTCTCTACGCATGGAAATTTCCTTACAAATGCTTCACAGAGGCATTATTTATTTCTTTTGGAATGCAGTTGGCTTATATATTAAAACTATGAAAATCACTGAAAAGGCTGCTTTCATTTTAAAATACTAACGTCGTGCTTTGTGAACGACTCATTGGTTAAATGGTAGTCAATGCCCATTGACTACCATAGTATGTATTTTTTTCCTACTATGGTAGTCAATGGGGATTGAGATCTGTTTGATTAAAACATTCTTCCAAATATCTTCCTTTGTGTTCAGCAGAACAAAATAAAAACATAGAGGTTTGGAACAACAGAGTTAATACTGACAGAATTTTCATTTTTGGGTGAACTAACCCTTTAAACCAACAGGACAAACCACATTTACAATTTCAAAAGAGATATGTGCATTAGTGTAAATGCAGCTTATCGTATCTGCTGAGGGGGAAATCACTCCAGCTCTTGAAAGAAAAACATTCAGACAGCCTACTTTTAAATACTGAGACGGAGACCACTCTTTGTTTATTGCTTGTAATGCTTTTTTTGTTTCTCTTTATTTACTAGCTTTTATATTTGAAGCTATATTATTTTATATAGCCTATTTAAAATTCTTAACATGCAATTGGTTTAATTAAATGTTATATATATATATATATATATATATATATATATATATATATATATATATATATATATATACTGTATACATATATATATATATATATATATATATATATATATATATATATATATATATATATATATATATATATATATATATATATATATATTAAAGTATGTGTTTTTACACATGTAATTAAATACATATTTTAAGTGTTAAGATTAATTAATAAGAAAAAAGTAGATCGTGATCATGAGCTACCTAAAGATTCCCATCCCTACTGTACAATGATTTATTGCTTGTCTTTGTGTCGACTAATACAGAAGGTAAATAACTTTTTTTGCGCGGGGTCCATCAGACTAATCGAAAAAATAATCGACAAATTATTGGACAAAATAATCTTTTGTTAAGCAAAACATTCAAGGGATGATTTTCAAAGAATAATAACTTAAAATATCATCTGAACTTAGAAAATAGTATATGAGTGCTTTTTTTTTTCTTTTGTGAGTTTTACAATCCATGATCCCCATCCACTTTCATTGTGTGACAGCTTGGATATTATCTTAAACTTGTGCTTTTCCATGAAAGAAAAGGGTTGCAACAACATAAGGGTGAGAAAACAATGACAGATTTTTTATTTCTGCGAGAATTATCCAGCTATAATAACCACGCTGCAAGCTCTGGTGATGAAAATATAAAATTAAAAGACCTCCAAACAGAAAACTGTTTAATTAGACTGAATAAGCTGGGATCAATTTATTTCACTATAAATGAAAACAAAGACTTTGAGGGCTAAGGAAGGCATTGATATTAAACCCATGGAACTCCTCATTGACAACAAGTTTCTTCAAAGTTTCAGTCAGAAAATAACCACTTTGAAATATCAGCATAGCATGTTAGCACCAGACTGTGAGGAGAACAATTTGTGTGGACAATATGATCAAAATGATCATTAAAGAATCATTGCAGGTTGAGAAGCTCTACCGCACACCCTACCTTCACCGCAGTCATTATCACAACATTTATGCCACCCGCTAGCGCAAATGCTAATGCTTTTTAATTACGCTATTATCCATCAGGGAGACAGGCCATGCAGAACACAACTGAAGTCATTATCTGATCGAAACCTGGGAGCGAGACAAGTGTCCATCCATCACCTACCAAAAACACACATGGCAGTCTGAAAAGGGCATTTATCTTAAAGATGAAACAAGCTAGAAATACCAAGCACACACATTTATATAGCTGTGTTAATAGATCTAAACATTGTTAAATTGCAATCATTTCTCTCTCAGGCAGACAGAGATCTTGATGAATGCCTTTATTACTAGACTTCTGTAATGCATGAATGCCAGAAGGAAGACTAGGAGAGTTTACTGTTAGTCCCTTCAATGTCTTCCTAATCATTTTAGAATTAATTTAAAAAGTCTTTTTGTGGTGTTCAAACTCCAGATCCAAATATAAATGCATATCTAGCAGCCATATCACCCTGTAGCCCAAGACTGGTTGCCCACTGAAGCTAAGCAGGACTGAGCCTTGTTGAGTACCTCGATGGGAGACCTTCTGAGAAAACAAGGTTGTTGCTGGAAGATGTGTTAGTGAGGCCAGCAGGGGGTGCTAACCCTGTGGTCTGTGAGGGTCCTAACTAGCCAGTATAGTGATGGGATACTGTACTGTCAAAGAATAACGTCCTTCGGATGAGTCATTAAACCGAGGTTCCTTACTTTCTGCGGTACTACAAGCTGCCTTATCCAAAAGTCAAAGGATTTATGGGATAAAAATCTGTATCTCTATTGCCTTTAGTCTTCACCAATAGGGCTAGCCTGATTTACTCCCATCATAATCATATTCTAGTTAGAATGCGAGTCTGATACTGCTCCATAAGGCTTTGATTATGAGGCGTGTAGCCTGTAATGTTGATTTGTGAGAACTAGAATGCAGGTTTGAAATAAACATCATCATCATGTTGAGCTACGCATAGTTGTCAACAGATCTCAACTGCACGCATGGAAAAAGTCGTAAGATAACGAGTGTTCCTTCTTATACTTGATCCTCCATGAGTGCAACCAAAGGAGAAACCACAACGACCACAGGGCTTTCATTGCGTCCCATCTTCTTAGTGACCGACAAATGCCTTGATTGCCGTTCTTTGTTCGTCTTTTAAAATGAACGCGCTGTAGATTTCTTTTACAACAGACGTGATAGCGGAATCTATACATCTCAATTCTCCGGCTGCAGTCATCTTTGAGGGAAACCAGTTCAACCCATGCGCTCTTTGATAACATGAAGATTACGTAACTTCAGATTGCAAAGGTTATATATTTGTTCTTTTCTAATGTAGAACGCAAAAAGTGAGTTTTCGAAGAATATCTTTGCATATCGAGGGCTTGGAGCCAGAGGGGCGTAATGGCAAACTTTACAGGAGAGACAAAACAAAAATTGACCACACTTCAATCACCTGTATTATTAACCTTAGACCACAAACATTGCAAGCACAGGCATACTTACATGAATGAGTATTTAAGTAAAAAATGTATGGCATATTAACACCATGAACATTGTCTTAAAAAAAATTCAAATTTAAAAAATAAGTCAAATACATTAGATATGCCATTTGTTGCTTAACTCAATACATTTTGATCTCAGATAGGTATTTTGTCACCATTGGATAGAGCTCACCGGGACCTTTATTTTGATATAAAGAACTCATATTCGCCCAAAATGTCACTTACGCCCCTCTGGCTCTAAGCCCTCAATATCCACTTATTTCAATGTTGTGAAAGAGAAAGGGAGCTTTTAACCTCTTACAATTCTACCTAATTCCTAAAAGAAACTATAAAAGTGTGTGTGAGTTTCTAATATATACATATATATATATATTGTTTGTGTGTGTGTGTGTGTGTATAATTAGCCAAAAGAAATTGATAAATTAAATACCTGAATGTAAATTCTTCATTTACTGACTCACATTCTTACCTGGAAGGCCCTGGGATTTCCTTTCAATTGGCAACTAGGGTATCTCCGCACCATAGATATCTTTAATGTACTCACTGATTGGATGTAACAGTAGAGACACGGTAGAAAGCAAAGTATCTCTTAACCTCCCGGTCCCCTTCCTCCTCCTCCTCCTTCCTATATCTCGTCCCGCTCTCTCCCTCATAACCAGCCATTCAGCCAAGGATAATCACTTTTGTACTCCAGACAGAAAATGATGTTCAGTAGAGAGCAAAAGCCTGCAAGAGGAAGAAGAGAGAGACACTGATATTAGGTTCCTGCAGTGCATAGCAGGACACTCATCTCCTCAAGTGGAGAAGATGCAGTGGGAGTAGAGGTGTACACTTCTACAGGAGAAATGGGGGATTTATTGACAGAGCTTTTGAGGACAAGTAGAAAAGGGGTGACTAGGGCAGGCAGGAGGGCTTCAGTGATGAGAAGCAGAAGTTTTGCTGTCGAGTACAGAGCTCGATCCCCATGGTTACAGTGCTTACGGCTTTAGAAGCCATGGGGAGTCATGAGTCCAATGGGACTAGATTACCTGGGCCCTCTTATTATTATCTGACCATTCATCTCGCTTTACACTCACACAGACACACGACTTGTGCTTGTACCTGCCCATTTGAGAGTAACCCTCTGATCTTTCAAACTATACAGTGCCGATACCATAGGAAGACGTATCTCACTTACTAGGGCCCATGTTCAGATTTGTTATGTGGACCTTCAGAAGGATTAAGGAAGATGCTGAATTGTGGACCGTTTTATTTTCTCAGGAAAGGTATTCAGGAGACGGACTTGAACTGAGATCGATAAGTCTGCCAGAGGCTTATTTAAAAGGACAAGTGTAAGTGGGGCAGCTTTATCTAGAATGCAGCCTGCATACACAACCGGAAACACGCATCCATGGACTTGAACAACATCAAATTTTTGTCCACAATTAAACAGAACAAGGTTCTTAAGCACCCAGGTCATTGATTGGTATCTTTAAGCGCTTTGTTCTTTTGTAGTTTATGCCAGAATACTCATTTGATGTTTTTTTTTTTGTTTTTTTTTTCTAAGCCTTGAAACTTAAGAGTCATGTGCTTTCCAGTTTAGTTAGTTGATGTTGGGAAAAGGGGGAGATTAGATCTGCCAAAAGCAACACAGGCTCTTTGGAAAAACATGCCTGTGGCAACATTTCTCTAAAATGATATTACACTGCATCTGTGAATGGCGCTAAAAGTGCGTCCAGTTTTATACGATGAATGTGAATCTGGCAACATTTTATTAATTTGGTTGTTGCACTATCATGGCAGCTCTGAAATTAAATCTCAGTGAGTGGAGCTAAAAGGTTAATGCATTATTGTGTTTGAAAATAACGTACCACGCCCTACCCAAAACCTAATATATTAGCTCTTTTCAGGATTTTACATGGCTCTCCAAATTTCAAATGTTGACTGAAAATACACCCTCGAACATGATGATAAAATAATTTTTAAACTATTAGCATACCTGATGTATAATTATGTGTAAAATTAAATAATAAAATGTGTTCAAAATATTCAAGTTAATCAACTAATTAGCTAGCTAAATTAAAAATCACCATCATTGAGAGCAAGATGGTGAAAAAGAAAAGACGTTTACCGATTCATTCCAAATGAAATGGAGGATCAATTTGCACTTGTGAAGAAGTTAGGAGTGTTGTCTCATTTGCAATGAACATATTACATGGCTTAAAAAGTCAAATGTTAAGAGACATTTTGAGACGCACCATCCAGCATTTGCCACAAAAATATCCCTATAGGGAATGCAGGAAAAAAGCTTGCGCTGAGCTTAAGCAAAAATAGAAACCAGACAGCAGCTGCAGCAGCACCAGATACTGCTAGAAACCAGCACTATGACAGTGAACAAAATATAATGCTTTTAATGTAGAATTGTGTGTAGTAGCCTACAGTTAACTTGAGTGTCACTGAGTGACATGTTATTGCCATGTTACAGGTGTTGTATATAACTACCAAAACCAGTGCAAGTTGTATATTACTGCTGTTGTTATTACATAAAAATTCCTAATTTTTTTCAATGCATGAGTGTAAACTTTGTTGTGGCTCTTCTGAAAAATGTCTCTCATTTGTTTGTTTGGCTCTTCTAGGTAAAAAGGTTCCTGACCCCTGAGTCCTAACAGATAGTGTTAACAAAAGCAAATAAGATTGTGTCACATGATCTCATCATATTTTATCCCTGAAATAAAGTTTTTCTGCCTATTTCTTGAAAAATGATGAAGACGCATTTATTAAAGCTACCATGCCATTTTAGCTTGTTTCCACAAGTCTTTAAACTCCTTTATCGAGATGTTGTTTGTGTGAAATGTCTAGTGTTTGTCACTATAAGTGCTTTCAATTTTGTGTGAAACAGATGATCGTGAATTTTCCAATGTTTTATTGCGTTGGTTGTGATGTCTTGAGGCAGTTTGGAAATGAAATATCTGGTGAGTGGTGCTAAAATGTTGATTGCGTTAGGAAATAATGTACCATACCCTAAACGAAAATACATTTGTTGAAGAGTCTTTGAGCTCTTTTACCATGAATCATGGTTCACAGGACTCGTATACACAAGCACTTCACATCACAATGCTGTACCAGGTGAGCTACTGAGCAAAGTAGAAAATCAATACATATTAATGTGGTTGTGTGATGCAAATCATGCAGTGATAAAAGTATTTTAAAGTCAGAAGCATTGTGCAAGGAACCACGTGAAAGTAGTTTTTTACACTTTATTAATCAAAATTCTTCCCCTGCAATTATGGCTTACATGAAAAGAAATTAAGCTTTTTGGTGTTTTTACTATTACTGGTGTTTATGTTTTTTTTTTTTTTTGGTGGAGTTTTAGCAAAAATGTAAGTAGAAACATGTCTCTGATTAGCCTATATAAGTTGGCCTAAAGAGTTTAAAGAAAAAGCACACTGATCACCATGGAAAAGTGAAAATAATGAGGGAAATACTACACACATAATGATACAAACAGAATATACATAACTCAAGAGTGCAAGGAGAAAATAGTGTTTGCCAACAACTCATCAAAGCTTTGGAACTAAAGCTTCCATGTTTGGGTTCGCAACTGGAAATGGTTTGATCACTTTCTGTCTTTTATTTACTAGTTATTTATTTTCTTTTTCTAGGTAGATGAAAGCAATCAGGATCCCCTGTGATCGCAAGCATGCAGGTTACCCAAATCATGTAAGAAGCCCTGCGATGGCAAATAATTAAAACCAGCCCTGCACTTCATAAAAGCCACAGTAATGAGATGCAGTCTCCTGAGCTTCCTAACCAGATTATTAAGCAGTGGTGTAGCAATAATAGAAACCAGCAATCTACTCATGTACTGGAGCTACTTTACATATTTGCAAAATTGCATTAGTCGACAGAATCATGCATGCCCTCCTATTAGCAGCAAAAGCACAAAGTACTTGAATGCAGTATGAATTCTGTCTGTGGGTAAAACAATGCTGTATCAAGAGATACAGTATATATAGTATTAGAGCAGTCAACTCATTCCTGCTCAGGCATGAACACTCACAAGCATGGGTAAAAACAGTCTTTGGTGGGTTAATGGGATTGTCCGCCTGTTATACTGGTAATTTGGAACTGCAAAATAATAGTCACAAGTGAAACTGTAAGCATGATAATCAGATCCTCGCTGATGGAAGCAAAATGAGCGATTCAAATTTGTCTGCAGAACAGTGAAGCAAACAAGCTTAGGGTACATTTACACACCAACAATACTAAAAACAGAAAAGTTTTTCCTTTCCATTTTTCTCACATACAGAAACCCCAAAAAGGTTACAATTAAAACCTTTTAAAAACGCTGTATTATGCTGACAGGCCAGTAGTTGGCGATGTCATTTTGTAAAGAAACACTATGTGCCTAAAGACTGCGTGACGTTTTCACAAATTCAAATTTTTGTAGTTTACATGCCGATAGCGTGTATTATTTTCCAAACCTTGCACCTATTTCAAAAGTTTGCTTTTTAGGCCACTGAAATGCTGTAAATAACATGCACAGGATAACCAATCTTTTAAGCCTAATCTTTTTCTTCCGGTTTCATCCCTTTGAATGGAAACAAATACATAGATGTAGTTCATTTGTACAACTATAATGTACTGACAGTGTACATGAAATCTGTGAAATTCTTATCGATCATTAAAGGGGGGTTGACTGTGATTTCACTTTTTTATTTTAAATAGTGTGTAATGTTGCTGTTGGTGCATGAACAGTATCTGCAAAGTTGCAGCGCTGAAAGTTCAGTGTAAGCAGAGATATCGTCTTTTAAAAATCAGGAAGTATATTTGCCTACAAAAACGACTCGATTGGGACTACAGCTGGGTTATGGTACGTCACTAACCTACACATTTGCATCAACCCCTCCCTCACAATATGCAGAAAATGGCATGCACAATGCGCATATTTCTGAGGCACGTGAACTCGTCAAGTGTGTTGTTCACGCAGCTGTCAGGTCTTCTGTGTTTGGGCTTCCCATGGACGCTTTTCTTCCTCAACAATGGATACAATTTATGTTTGATTATGTTTCTGAAAATGACGATCGTAATCTAGTGAGTTCAACATCGGATTCAACAAGAAACTTGTTACTAAAACATGAAGCAGTTCCAACTTTAAAACAAGAGGCAGCAGTGTTGGGCCACAATCTGTAAGTAGGCTAAGACTTCATCATTTTAAATGTATTTGCATGTATAATTCAAGATACGTAGCCTTGTGTTTTATTTTTTTTTTCAAATGCCAGCACTGGCTTTAGCCACTACTAGTTGGACTATGCTATTTTGTGTCTACGACAAACGCGTACAAACATTATGGACCTGAATTTTCTATAAGTACTAATGTTTTAAACGTATTTTTCATGTATATATGCTTTATGATCTTATTTTCGATTTGATCAAGAGCGTAAACATGCCAACGCTGTTTGAGTATAACATTAGTAACATTAGCCAGTCAGTTGCTATCATTGCCAGTCAGATGCTATTGTGTAAAACAAACGTGTATAAAGTAAAAAAAAAATAGCAAATTATCATTCAGAGCTGTGTGTGGTGAGGTTCTATTTGACTCTCTTCATCGCGGCTTTCTCGGTCTGATTCTGCCTGAAACTGATACTGCAGTTCGAACACGTATTTACATCTGGACCGGAGCTCATGACATGCCCGTTTTCGTCCGTAAAGGTAATGGGCGTTAATCTTCTGGACAACAGTGAGCGACAGTTTAGCCAATCACAACACACCGGGCCAAACTAACCAATCTGAGCTTACAACGTATTTCTAAAGGGGAGTGTTTTCATAGAATCAGGAAGTGAACCACTCGTTCAGGGGACAGAGGGGAGCGCGGCTGACAATAAAGATGAGGTTTGAAAAATAAGACTTTTAAAAAAAGAAAAACCACGAATACATGTTATATTGCACCCCATAAATACAATCATGCAAAGAAAAAAAGCAGTCAACCCCCCTTTAAATGTTTATCCTTAGACCCCATCAAAGCATATTTTTAACTTGCTAGATATGATTATAATTTAATCCAGATTAATATTGATTGCCAGATACGTGTTAGTGTTAAATGGCATGCATTAGTAATCAAACAGACAGCATATTCTCATACAGTATAATCACCTGACTCCAGGTTTTACAATTTAGCCTATACTTTTAGCCTATACTTAAGTTATGACAGTTTGTTCTGTAAAGTAGTTCTGCATTCCAGGATTATACTATTTTATAATTTATGCAAAAGTATTTAATAAATAAACATGATTTATTTATTAACCCTCTGTGGTCGGCTATCGCGCCGGCGCTGACAAGCTCACTTTTTTCTAATCAAGGCAAAAGAGACTCACTCTTTGATTTGGATCTTACATATAAGTGTTGGACATCATTAGATCCTGTTAAGTGTCTATATTTTGTGGATCCACAATAAAAACAGTGTTCTGTTTTTGTTAAATAAAGAAAAATAAACATGATGCGAATTTTGCCTTCTCTCTGTCAGTGAAGTTCATTCTGAAACACATCGAAAAGGAACTGTAACTCAGTAAATACTTGTCATACAGACATGAACGTTTTTTCATTATAAAGCTGAAATTCTCTTCTTTCAAAATTAAGTATTTTATATAAAAAAAAACAAATACTCCCTGTTTATGTAATCCTTATGAAAAGAGAGAGATGTCAATATTTTTCCTTTCAGCTAATTATAGCATATGACGTGCATGTTAATGTGGAAAGTGAATTCTGTTCTATGAAATATCTTCCTGTGGAATGGACTTTGTACATTTCAGATCTTTTTTTATATTCAAACGTCAGCATTACACACAATCTCAAAGTGGACACAATCAAAATGGGACTTCTTTAGAGAGGAACAGTTTACCCATATAATTTGTCATCATTTACTCACCATCATGTTGTGGCAGCAAGTTTTGCACAGACAATAAACATTCAAATTGTCTTCAGAAAATGTAAAGAGCTAGTTCTAATGGCTTCCCTTTCACATTAATGTGTCATAATGTTTCCATTATTCAATTATGCTACAGGCAGATCTTATTAAGATATCAGCATTTAATTCACTGAACTCACAGATTTAAACTTAAGCTATATAAATCTTTGACTAGATAAGAGTGTTGAAAAAAACTGAGAATATATGCTTTTTGCTCTCTCAAGTCAAGTCCAACACTCCTGCCTTTATATTCAAGAGAGAGAGAGAGAGAGAGAGAGAGGTGATTCTGACTGAGAGTTGGCTGTCTAAACAGCACACATGTGGGACTTTACACATTTTTGGCAGGTTCAGATAGAGAAGAATGCACAGCTTGCAGTCCAGGTGTATGTTATAAATTTTGTTCTTTTTTTTACCTCCAACAAACGTGCCAAACTTCTTCACAGATAAAAACCTGTGTCAGAAATGACAAATCCTCCAAAAACCATGAAAGTCACAAGTATATAAAACAAATCCATCTTCCAGAAATATGAACTTTTTATACTGGTTTTGATAGACAGACAGACATTAATAATATGGATATGTAGATGTCAACATTTCTATTTAATAAAATGACATATATCTATCACAGTGTTTACAGTATGCTGTTTGTAGTTCACAAATATGGAGTCTGATTGGGGTAAAGGTTTCACTGCCTCATTAGTGGTAAGGGCTTTTGAAGGAACATGCTTGTTAACATGAAAGTGTATTAGTGGTTCACTCTCAAACCAAGTAGCTGGACATCTGCACCATCAAAGGCAATTCCATACAAACATATGCAAACAAGGATGTAACCTGTGTACCTGTGCCAAACATGAATGGACCTCAAGGCAAGATCAATGAAATAACTTGTTTGCACTTGCGTGATGTGTGTGTGTGTATGTGTTTGTTTGTGAGATCTTTAAGGACCCTGTTGGTGAAGGCTGATTTCACCAGTAATGAGTTTGGTGTATAGAACACACACACACACTTTGGTGCATCTGTCATTATGAGGACATTCCATAGGTGTAATGATTCTTACACAGTACAAACTGTATGTTTTGTCCTCTTACACTAACTCTACCCCTGAACTACCAATCACATACAGTAAAACTTTCTGCATTTTTACATTTCCAAAAAAAACATTGCTTAGCTTGATTTACAAGTGGTTTTCTTCATAAGGACCAAAACATATCCCCACAAGGACAAAGATTTTATATATAGCCATCTTTGTAGGGACATTAAGAAAAGGTTTTATATAGAACCTTAAAAGGTTCTAAAGCACTACGTATTGGAACCCCTAAAATGCAATGCATGAATGATCACAAAATTCAAGATATGGGGGTTTAAAAATGTAATTAATCAATATTACACGAAGAGTGCCATTTCAGTTTTTATCCTTTAAAAATCAGCATGATTAAAATGGGATATTAAGTTACTAAAACAGTTTAACAAACAATAATTTTATTCCAACTGCAAAATGTTGCAGAATAATGTAATATATGAATGAATAATAGCCTATAAAGAACCTTTGTGCCAAAAGGGTTCTTTCTTGTCATTATCATCAGGTCCTTTGCAGTTGAGTAAAGAACCCTATGCTACATAGAACCATTTTTTCTAAGAGTGTAGTAGCCATAATGTAGGGTTTACCAGGAGACACATACAAACACACACACACACATACGCACACAGAGAGAGAGCTTATAAAACTGCCATTTTGCTTTCTCACTAGAGATTTTGGTGTTGACTTGAGATCGATAAACTATGATGTTTTTGACCTTGGGTTTACACTAGAGAACTGCAGCATAGAGTTGTATACTCGTATGCTTAATACTGACATAAAAAACAGGTGCCAAATATCACATTTTTGACTTTGGGCTGCACAGTTCTTTTCTAGCTAGCTAACTAACAAAATAAATAATTAATTAAATCTCTAAATAAAAAGCAATAACTAACTAACTTACTAAATACATAAAAAAATAAATGCAAAAGAATTTATTCTACATGATATCACAAATTATTATCAATGCATGAACCAAACATTTTTTAGTTTTTTGTATTTTTATCATGGATGCATGTTTATCAACTTTCTTCAATTTCCACTGGAAGCAGAATTCCAGTTAAAAATATCAAAGTTAAAGTCAGTGCCCTGTTCATTTTTTTGTATATCACCTTTCATATAGCCGTCTAATATACACAAAAGTAATTTGTGCAAAGTTTCAAAAGATCAACATGCTCGATCAATAGTTGTCTCCCAAAAGAAATAATTCTGAACTGCTGAAATGATTCGTCAGTAATTCCAGTCTTACTTCTTGTTTTAAACCTACAATACATAGCTACCAATTTGTATATTGCCAACCAACGTCTGCTTTGACCCTCAAACCCTGTATTGTGGCTGAGGCATGGAAGATTGGTTCATGTGTCGAATGTTGAGACGATGCTGTTTTCTGTGCTGTGAAAGCAAATCCACTTTGCACGCACTTCCAAAGAAGGACTCTGGCTCAAATTTATATGGTAAAACCGAAACCATTGTTGTGACTGTTCGTATCATGTGTATTTAAGTGCTGAGGAAGCCTCTGGAGCTGAAATTCAGATATCGTTTCAGATAGAGCTTTTCATTTCCAACATGCACTGTTTCATGTTTTTACTTTGCACGAATGTAAACTTTTGTAGAAGATCTCATAATAGGGGCGCTTTAAACTTTTGTCAACTTTGTTGCTGGCAACATTCCCTGTCGCTCATGTTGCAATAAACTGCCATTGCTCATTGAAAATAAATGATTTTTTGTTGCTGGCAGTGAGAATGTGCCTTCACTTTTCGATTTCAAGCTTTGATGCCTGATAATTGTGACAAAAGGCTTTCGGCAGTACTCACAATGGTACTGAACGAGATTTGAAAATGTTTTATTCCACAGATTGAAACACAACATTATAAAAGCAGATTAGCAAGGACAGAGGTGCCATTGAATTAGAGTTTGGATATTATAAAAACATGCACAGGCTTCACATAATATTTGAATAGGTCTAACCAGCTTGTTTAAACAGAGCTAAAAATGCAAAAAAACTGAGAAATATGAAAAGAATGAGATCTCTTTGTATATATTCCTTCTGTTTAAAAAGAAGACTGTAGGGCTATGGGAAAAAAAATCTGTTTCAGCCTTAATGAATGTACTTCATTTGCCAATCACTTTGCTCTAGCTCAAAAGCACTTAACTGCTGGAACTTTTATTGACATGGATGGTTGTTTATGAATAGTTGTGTAATGTTTTTTTTCTCCTTGTCCACATCAAGGTCACACACCAAAATGAAGAACAGACAAAATATTAGAGGTATCTGCACCACCTCCACTGTCAGCTAAACCTTAGCTTCCTTTTTAATCTTAAAGGGTTAGTTCACACAAAAATGAAAATGATGTCATTAATGACTCACCCTCATGTCATTCTTCAAGCCCGTAGAACCTTCGGAAACTCAGTTGAAGATAATTTAGATTTAAGTCCGAGAGTTTCGGTCCCTCCATTGAAAATGTATGTACGATATACTGTCCTTGTCCAGAAAGGAATAAAGACATCATCAAAGTAGTCCATGTGACAACAGTGGGTTAGTTTGAATGTTTTTGAAGCATCGAAAATACATTTTGTGTCCAAAAATAACAAAAACTACAACTTTATTCAGCATTGTCTTCCGGTTCTGTTGTCAATCCACGTTCATGAGTCTGCAGTGGCCGCTACTGATGACTAAGACGCTGCTGACGTGTTATCTGGTGCGTCCATGTATTCGGGTTTAAATAAATGTGATGTGATTCAGGAAAACCCTCAGCCTGGCATGCCAGACCTACATCAAGATGTTAGGTCTGGAAACTCTTCATTGACAGGGCTCAATCCGAGGGGCGGGATAAACGGTTGTCTTTCAAATTCTCTCTGCACGCAATTGGATAGCGCTAAAGCCAATCAGAGCAACGAAGAATGTGACATACTCAGCGGAGCAAGTTGATATATTGTTAAACTTTTACCGTATCTAGTCCAGCTGTCAACATTGAACATTGAAAATAAGGGAGATTTCCCGGAATCCATCCCCAAAATAAGGGATTTTTTACACGACCCACAAACTTTAAGAATAAAACACTAATCATTAAAAGTCTAAAGAGTTTATAACTAGCTACATATGTGTGAGAGAGAAAGACAGTATATATGTGTGCGTGTGTGTGTATGAGAGAGCAAGAGACAGTGCGTCATTAAAAAAAATAATATCATAGAGAATGTTTAAATACTATAATATCAGCTTACGAGGGAAACGGAGGCGGAGTAGTGCTTGCTTGAGATGATTCGGGAGAGGTCCGTGCACCTATACCGATCAGAGCACGCGCTGACACGGAGTAAAGCCTTTATCCTCGACGCCACAGCACGACTGCGGATCGTTTTGCCACAGCTTTTTTGTAACAGCGCGAGGATGAACGACTAAAACCGAGTATGTCCGAGCTTGCTCTTACCGTCTCAACTCTGTCGTCATTATGTTAAGCCCGCCCGCCAACTCTATACACGATGTGATTGGCCCGGCCAGAGTTGGGCCTTTCCAGCTAAACCGTCTATGGAGAGTTGCTAGACCACACTTTGCGGCAAAATAATTTTTGCTGCCGCTAGGGTGCGTCTGAGATTTCTAGGCTAGGAAACCCACCACATGGTGAAATTTGACATATTACAGTTTGAGACCATATTAAAGCAGGGTTCAAACCCTTTCCAAATCTGTTTTTATTTCTTTTATAGTTTGTTTGTAACCAAAGTTATGGTTATCTGAAGTCGGCTGATTGGTATGATTTTCAGAAATGGAATTTTGAGAAAAAAACGGTTTAATTAACGGTCACATCCTGCTAGCGGACGACTCGCGCTCCTTTTTTAAATGCCTTTTTCATATCACATATTTTAGTAATCATCATAGATTAGGTATCACTTGAAAGCTTGAAAACTCAAAAATCAACCTGTGAAAACCGTTTTGAAATTGGACGATTAAGAGGCAAGCAAGGTCTTTTAAATCGAGCAGCTTTAAACTCTGTTGTTCTTTTGTGCTCTGCATCACACCACACGATAAGGCTGGATAAAAATAAATAAATAAAAACTTGCGGGCTGTTGTAGTTCACCCAGGACTGGACTTTATTCTGTTATGTGGTTTATTTTGATAGGTGAACTGTCTTTGTAGTGTTGAGAAGGAGAGCTAAACGGGAGATATTTTGTGTTTTGCCCTCCGCTCCGCCTGCGTGTTCTTAAAGAGAAACACAGTCTTTTCAGCTGGACATTATAAACAAATATTTTTTCTGCATTAAAAGTAGTGAATTTTCACAAGGTATATTCAGAGATGATAAACAAGACGTTATAGAATAATAATTTAATAAACCCCCAATTTTGATAAAAAACTGGCATTCAATCTATATTTAGACTTTACTCAAAACGTACCAGCGTGACATCCATCGGATTTTCCCAGATCGCATCACAAATATGGCTGGGCAAAAACAAAAAGCAAGTCTTCCTCCAGGGACGGTGGGAACTTTTTTGTGAGGGGGGCGGGATCAGTGCTTGAGTCACCATATCTCGGAAAATAAAACGTTTTAGACATCAATAAAACATCTCCTGTTAACTAGTAGAGCATTTAGTTCATTTAAATAAGCGCTGAAAATGTTTTGTTTTTGAAATCAAGAGGAACGCTTGTTGCCGCTGCTCTCAGTTGTATCATATGCATACAGTGTTCTCTGTCAGCGCACAGTCTTCACTCAGACACAGCACTGCGCGCACTTCAATCTATCACCATTACGGAGAATTCATTCATTCTGGTAAAATCACAAAATAAACATGTCCTATGCTCGATATAGACTCTAACCACTGATGGACATATTCTGTTTTCTGTTTTCGAAGATTGTTTTGTTTACAGTGTGCGTCTCCCTCACACTGTGAACGAAGCTCTTTTGCACCCGATAACACGTCAGCAGCGTCACTGAATTTGGGTTGACAACAGAAATGGAAGACAATACAATGTTTAATAAAGTCGTAGTTTTTGTTATTTTTAGACCAAAATGTATTTTCGATGCTTCAAAACATTCTAACTAATCCACTGATATCACATGAATTACTTTGATGATGTCTTTATTTCCTTTATGGAACAAGGACCAGGGCCGGATTAAGAGTTCAGAGGCCCTGGGCACAATGTCTTGTAGGCCCCCTCTTAAGCAGGCCAAATGTATATTTTGTCCAAGGACATTTTAATATGGCATTTACAGTTTTACTGACTTAATGACTTAAAATTAACTTTGTTGAACTATGCTGGAGTAAAGTTCATAAATGGTTGTTCTTTCCTATAGGAATTTGTAAAACTATGTTGGGTGGACCCTTAATATAGCATTTATAGTTTTACTGATTTACTATTCCTCTAGGGGGGTTTGGGGGCATGCTCCCCGCAAGAAAATTTTGTACATTTTAAGGTTAAATGCATCAATCTCGTGCTCTTTGAGAGATCAAAATTAAGAGCTTCAACCCATGAACTGCTCGTTGAACAAAGAAAACGCATTGATTTTGTACCAGGACAATAAACAGGGCTCAAACATCTTTTTAGTTGAGTCTCAGTCTACATTACATTATCAATGGAGTTTTAGTATCCCAAACAATTATTATAATAATGTAATAATTATTTATATAATTATTCCTATGACGTAAAATCCATATAGCCTATACTATATAAATGAAAATGAATATTTCAAAAGTATAATAGGAAAATTTGAATACTTTTGTACTTATTTCTTCACTTGCAAGAAATAAACCCTTGAGCTTGTATTTAGGAGAAAAGACCATCCTGATCGCGTGAGCAAAGTGCACACTTTTCTTTAAATCACCCAGCACTGATGCCTATTCTTAAAGTCTTGTGCTGTTTTATAAACGCAAAAAGCCATGTCGTGATTTCGATTTTAGTTCGTTGGCAAAATAACACGCTAGAGACCTATGTTAGGTTAAACATTTTGCATCGTATGTGTTGGGAAAAGGGAGAAGAGACTTCGCAAAGGCGCGGATTCGAACTCGGGTCCGAGCGCTGCGGATTAAAAGCTCACTCACGCGCTCAGCGCGTTACAACCTACACCACTTAAGCTGCGACGTGTTCGGCGTCTTTTTTAATAAAAAGACAGGCACTTAGTGCAAACATACTCGCCGTTTGATCAAACCATCCCTCGCGTCCTCGAAACACTACCGGCCCACCGGGAGACTCCCGACTCTCCCGATTGCCACTCCGCCGCTGGTGCCCAGGGCCCCTTAGATGTCGTGGGCCCCTGGGCAAGTGCCCAGTTGCCCTAATGGTTAATCCGGCCCTTACAAGGACCGTATACATTTTCAATGAAGGGACTCTCAGACTACAGTAAATCTAAAATATCTTAAACTGTGTACTGAAGATGAACGGAGGTCTTACGGGCTTGGAACGACATTGAGAGTGAGTCATTAATGACATGATCTTCATTTTTGGTTGAACTAACCCTTTAAGAGCACAACAATTTGTACTTTTTAAATTAAAAGCGTAATTAAAAGCTGTCTGGATTTTTTTAAATCAAGGTTACTGAGGGGGCAGCCGAAGCTTTGCTGCAGAAAGAACAGTGGCTTTAAGCTTTGAGTTTCTTTTTTTTTTCTTCATTGAAAAACCTTTTCTGCCTTTGGTTGGAAAAATAATGACTTTTTGTGAAGAGTGGCAAGTGTCAAGAGCTTATTTTGATGCAACACTTCTGAAGGAAAGTTTCCTGAAGCCGTTTCAGCAGATTTATGCACTCACGGTACACATGAACAAACATACACATTTCATGTAGCAGGAAAAGGGAGAAGTGTTTGAAGGTGCTGCTTTTGATCGGGCGACAGGAAGAAAGATAAAATAGACAAAACCGTTTTCTTAGAGCACGCAAAGCAGAGAGAGAGAGAGAGAGAGAGAGAGGAGGAGTGTCATTGAATGACAATTTGATCCAGAGAAACATGTTCTTTCTTTTCTACGCTCTTAGAGATGACACAGCTACTGTATGCCAATACAAACCTGTTGGAAGACAGTCATTATTTTTAGCAATTCGGTTAGTAAAGCACACAAAGCAAACAAAATATAGGCCTACAGTGGTGAAAATCTGAGAAGATGACAAAATAAGGATTTGTTATCCTTACTCTTTTTTTTAGTTTAACCTGTTTTTTTAAAGCTCTTTTGGTTGTGTTGTTCATGACAATAGTTTTTTCTGATGGTGAAGACAACATCAGCCCATTTTCACTGCATTTCATTAGAGCAGTTTTTCCATTTCATTGTTGCTTTGGTAAATAGTGTCAAGAGCAAAGCACTTAAATGTTGAACTGTGAGTCTGTTTATCTTGCAATGTTTCCAGGCACCCAATACAAGTGTTATAATGCGTCACGGTCGAAACTGAATTTATGTTTTAGAATGACATTAAAACTCAATTTTAGCCTACAACAGATGCAATGAAGCCGTATGTCACTACAAGTCAAAATCAAAGTGATTGCATCTTAAAAGCATTAGTATTTAATTCAATGATTAATTTAATTCAAACTTACAACTTACATTTTAAGCAACTAATAATTACATTTGCAACTATATTGCACACACCTTTATTAGGCACACACTCCTACACAGCTGAATCACTTGAAATTTAAGATTTCATTTCCTGCACGGAAAGTCAGAGTGAAAATATTCTGCATTCCCAATTCCATCACAAAAGAAACTACAAACGAAGAAAGAAGCGAAAGGAGCGTCAGACTTCATTCCCATGTTTCCTGTTAAACAACACAATGATCAATGGAACTCCGTCTCCTCTCCAATACCATCCTATCACACAGCTCCTTTCTTTTTTCCCTTGAACTCTGTCTTTCAACAGAGTCATTTCACATCCTCACTTGGTTGAAATGCACACATTCTCTCCGACTCCTGCTGTCTTTTCACGGCTGGTTCTTTCAGATTCGAAACCTGTTAGCTATGCATGATTGATTGAAATGAACAAGAAAGAGCATGTACACGTTCACAAGAGAAAAGACATTGTTTTTGAGCGTGTAAATCATCGCCTCAGCATATGTGTATTGTGTACAGTATATATGCATCTTAAAGTTCTTAAAAAGGAGAGTAGCATAAGCGTAGGCATTTCTGTTTGAGCACGTCCGTGCGCCCGCATGCAAGATAAAGCAGTTTGAAGTCGATACAACTTCAATGTTTTTTTTTTTTCACAGCTGATGGAACGGCACGATGAGACCATCAGTCTGACAGGCCGACCAATCAAAGCTCTTGTTTCAAGACCATCTGCTTCAGGAATGTACTTGCTGGCACTTCACATTTTTTTTCTCATGGAAAATATCAATATTTCATTCTCATTCATACAAGATTTTTATTCTAGCAACCTGTTCAGGTGTTCTTTGATCTGTTTGGCTCTAAGCCCTGTAAGTATTTTCCTCTGAGCCTTTGAAAAGACGCTATAAGTGATGCTAATTCCTTTAGCAGCGGTTTATAATTGAAATGAATCATATTTAATATCCCCATTAACTCTCAATGGTCATCGCATCTACAGTGGAAGATTTTCGCACGTGGCTTGTGGAGTTGACTGCAGTCCCAATTATGGCGATCTGTGTTCTGCTTGGTGTGAAGGTGGTGCCATGCTGGGTTTGTGGAGAACATTGCAGGGCATCTTGAAGTCTCATTAAAAGTACCTCACAGCAGATCCAGAAATAGACTGCCCTTACTTTTATAATACCAGTGCTAAGCGATATGTGAAATCTATATTCACAAATTGTGATATAGTTGCAATTCGCTTATTATCATCATTATTTATTTATTTATTTTTTGTATATGGTGGCCAAAGAAGGACACCTAAGCCACATAAAAATGCATGGATTTATTTTCATTAACCTATATAACAAAATATCAAAATATATTTACATTTGTTTGTAACCCTATTTGTTCATATTAGTTCAACATTTTAAATAGTTGATCTAACAGGAAATATCCAGAAATTGAATAAAGTTAACCCGTTTATGCTCATATCCTGGATTTAAAAAAACGGATATTATACCCGGGGTACCCCTTTTCTAATCCGAATTTTTGGTCATGTAAACGCGTATCGGCATATCCCCATAGTGATTTGTGTTCTGCCCATGTTCTATTCGCAAGGAATCTTGGTCTTTTGAGTAGAGAAACTTCTCAGCGCATATGTACAAAAATCCGTGTGCAGTATACGTAAACAGTAAACGTGGCGAGACCAGGCGAGACACAGCATACTTTTTGGAGCGAGCTCAGTAACGTTACCAGCATGAAAGCGCAAACAAAGGCGATTCGCTATCTGCCCCGAACTGTTCATTATCCGCGTGCTGCTGTTGTTGTCTTAGGATACAGGAAAGAAGAATCATACGCATATTGCGTCTTAAGGTTGTCCGTACATCTAGACGCTAACCGCGTGCACCATTTACATTCGGTATATTGCAATTCCATGTGGAGAAACTCTCTCTGCTCACGCATGTAAACTGGTTATTCCTAATGTTTCAGAAACCCGAATAGGACCTAAACCCGACCATAACCCAAAAATTAGCTGCATGTAAATGTAGTCATTGAAAATAGAAACGTGAGAAAGTCACATTAACCACGCAAAATCAGACCAGAGCAGTCAGATTGATACGGATTTCCAGAAATGTGCTTTGAATATTCTGACATATAAACTGATTTTTGCCTATTCAAACTCGGTAAATCTGATCTAATTTCAATTGCATAAAAAATGTGGATTTTGACTGACTGTCCAAACTACATCTGGTAAGATATGAGACAGTATGAATGCAACCATAGTCTAGTGAGTCTGTATCCATAGTCTACTATGCAATAAGAATCAAATGTCATCAGCATGCACTTGTGGTACACAATTAGAGCAAATGGTAAATGGACTGCATTTATGTAGCGCTTTCACAGACCCAATGGCCACCAAAGCGCTTTACATATTGCCTCACATCTCATGAAGATGCAAGATGAGCAAGATTAATCGCACTTTGGCAATTGTGGTCTTTATGAGTGCTGAAGAAAAGAGGAGGAAGCGAAAGAGGAGAACATGGATGCGGTCATGGCTAGATAAAGAGGCTAACTTCGCATGCCAATTTTGTA
>JAQIUQ010002360.1:162500-270000 GCA_030378365.1 Hybognathus amarus | reverse complement strand
TGTTCGACATTATTTGCAAGATCTTCCTTTTGGCCGTAAACACTATTAATGTTCAAATTGTTGGGAATTAGACAACTACCTATTGATGTGCTGTCATTTCTTTTAACATGCCGTAAAGGACAAACGGTCGCGATTGGATGGTGAGTATAAAAATATCAGGCAGTTGTCGATTAATTAAGACGTCTTGTGGGGTGTCTCTGAGAATTATATTAACCCTCATGTTCTATCTGGGGTTCCTGAAAGAACCCAAGGCTGTTTTAAAAGAGCCTGAAAAATTAAAGCATCAACATTAAAGCATCTGCTTGATACGTTGAGTAAGATTTTAAAAAAGGACTATAATGACCTTTTACAAGGTCTTGATTTTGTTTTCATGGTCTACTGAGAATAGGTTTGGTAACACTATATTGAGGGGTGTGCATAAGGCTGTCATGACACCGTCATAAACATGACATAACACCTGTCATGAACATGAAGGAGTCTTTATGTAATGTTTATGACTGTTGTCATTAAGTGTCATTCGGTAAATTATGACACTTTTAATGCAAAGTTGACATTTAAAATGTCTTTGTTATGACAACTGACATTAACTATGACAACTTGACATTAGCAAAGGCAGCAATGTCTTTGCTATGACTAACTTGACATTAACCAAGAAGTCATAGACCAGTCCAACGTGTTCCACTTTACTTGAGGTAAAAGGGAAATATTAATGACACGGTTGTTAAAGCATTTGACAGTGTAATGACCCTTAATAACATCTTTATAACTAGTACAATGTGTACCCCTTTACTTGAGGACAAGTCAAATATTAGTCACAGTTATAATGGTGTCATGACAACCAAAGTTAAAACCAACCAGAACTAGTGTTGTAGTACTCGAGATCCGGCTTGGTCTCGAGACCGGCTCTCGAGACCACTTTTTGATGGTTGGCTCTGTCTCGGACTCGACCGCATTTGGTCTCGGTCTTGTCTCGGTCTCGGACATTGAGGACTCGGATTTTTTTCAAGACCAGACAAGACCATAACTGTGAAAATATCACTAATTTGCCAGTATAATGACACATTTTTTATGTTAACATCCTTGCTTTTATTATGTAAAACATACTGATTCAAATCCAAGCAATAAACATGACTCATTGGTCATTGCTAATTATGTATTTTTGTTACCGCTGCCTGTCACCCATTCCGCCCTTTCACTCACGAGCGGGAGAAGATGTCTGAAATCTTCGCATTAAATTCGGCTACAAAAACCATCAAGAATATATTTGTAAAACAACATCGAGACGAAAGCATACAGCTACTTGTAAATCTGCAGTGTTCTTTCAGAGACGGTGGACTCGCAAACTTTTATCGTCACTTAGAAAGGAAGCACAAAGAAGTAAGCGGTTCTGTTTCTTGGTTCTGTTAGGTTGTCAGAACGCAAAACATTTCTGTCTTTGTTAATGTCAAGTTGTCATAGACAAAGACATTTTAAACAATGTTAACTTTGCATCTAAAGTGTCAGAGATTTGCCGTAATTGACACTTAATGACAACCGTCATAAACATTCATAAAGACTCCATGTTCATGACAGGTGTTATGTCATGTTTATGACAGTGTCATGTCAGTCTTATGCACACCCCTTCAAATAAAGTGTTACCATAGTTGTTCATGCGTGAATGTTCAACAAACATTATTTTCCCCATATTTTACTTTGTTGTTTCCTGAAACCACAATAACATGCTTGCATCCCACAGATATCATATAGAGACTAGATGCCCTATTGGCTGCTGGGCACTGAGAAATCTGGCAGCCAGTCTTGAATCGGACGTATTCCTATTGTGTTGCATAGCAGCAGTAGATGCCAGAGCACCGTGCAGCATTTTCCTGCTCTAATCGGCATACCATCGCTCGGGAATTTCTTTTCACAAATAACATTTAACATTTAACATTACCTGACTAATGTTTGTATTTTGTGAATAAAATATCCCATGTGTCCTGTCTCAGTAGCTACATGTATGACCTTTGCAGCAAAAAAACCTGCATGAAAATCAATTCGATATTTAGTGAGATATGATTCATTAAACAGCATATATCACCTGCCAAACAGATTACACTGAGCAGAGCGGATGACCAGTTTAAGATGGCCGCCCCATTGCTCGTCTGTGCCAATAGGCTATGTGCACAAGCGTAGTTTCGAACTTCCGCTTTTGTCAGAAGTCGGCATATCAGTTTCCGGTTTACGACTGTTCATCCGCATCCGCTGTAAACAAACAATATAAGTGCTGCTGTTGTATGAAAATAAAAGTAGTTAAACACATCTAAGTTTCTAAGAACTGTAGGTGGATCTATCAACTAACGTCCGTTTCACACATACCCCGTTTGCAGTGTGTGTTGCGGTGCAGGAGCAACGGGTGCTGCAGTGCTTTCACATATGATGCGTTTGCAGTGAATCTCTGATCGCGGCTGTGCCACAAATGCATACTTACTATTTTTACTATTTTTTTTGCGCGTCGCCCTAAAATATCTATTTTGTGCAGCCACTGCGCACGAAGGTTGGCGTTTTTCGGGAAGCAGTGGAAGCTCAAATGGCTGTTAGCGACTTGAAGCAGAGTGGCACACAGCAGTGCTCCACGCACCATGTTAACAGGTTAGGGCTTTCACTTTTCACACCGCTCCAGATGCGGCACATATGCTATAATATAACAGCAGTGCAGCGATCGTTACTGCACCGAATCTATTTCTGCTGTGCTGCATTAAAGTGACATGTTTCGTGGTCAAAATGCACAAAGATTGACCTGAAAATGTAGTAATTTCACCATAAATGCGTTTCATTAAATAAAATGTAGTAATCTCACCATAAATGCATTTAATATACCGGTACTACTATTTTTCACAGTCATCGGAAGACTGTGAAGACCGGGGTAAATCAAGAAAAACATAATGAACAACGCTCGTATCATTCGTGAAAGGAGGTGGAAAAACAAGTTTTGTGACATGCAGGATCTATTGTAGGCTATTTAAATGCAAAAGAAAAGGCATGTGAGTCGGCTGTTTTTGTCAATTTGAAGTTTTAATATAAAATATTTGCCATTTTAATAAAGTAAATTTGACCACTTGCTTGAGCAACTTAATATGAGTAAAGCATGGAATAATAGCCCTTACATACGTGCATACGTCCATTAAAGAGTGTGTAGAAAGAGAATCGTAATGCTGACAACTTTTTTTGAAACAAAAGTTGCAGCAAAACTTCTGGATTTTAAATAAAAATAGTAAGTATGCATTTGTGGCACAGCCGCGATCAGAGATTCACTGCAAACGCATCATATGTGAAAGCACTGCAGCACCCGTTGCTCCTGCACCGCAACACACACTGCAAACGGGGTATGTGTGAAACGGACGTTAGTTGATAGATCCACCTACAGTTCTTAGAAACTTAGATGTGTTTAACTACTCTTATTTTCGTACAACAGCAGCACTTATATTGTTTGTTTACAGCGGATGCGGATGAACAGTCGTAAACCGGAAACTGATATGCCGACTTCTGACAAAAGCGGAAGTTCGAAACTACGCTTGTGCACATAGCCAATAGGCTGAAGCGGTCGAAAGGGCGTCTACCTACTGCATATGATGTCTATGCTCACACCTCTGTTGTTTAAGGCTCAGTCCTCAGTCAGGTTAGAGCCATTATTTAATTTTCGACAAGAAATATAGTAATCAAACCTGCTTTAATATACAAACTCTGCAGGACAGTTGCCCTATAGGACTGGAGTTGCCCATCCCCGCCTTACATGTTTTCATCCACATTAAATTCACCATGACGTCTAACATAATGACGTCATGGAGTAGTAATAACTTCTTCGAAATGCTGCTGTAACGAACATAGCATCTGATGACTACTTCACTGTTTTTTTTTTTTTTAAGTCATTTAGCTTTATTTAATGTTGAATTCATTGCAGGTTTCCTCTTATGTCATTCTCTGGGTTCCATTGGGCATTTACGCACATGCGCACTCTAATTTTCTGTTTACACTAAAATATATAGACTGAAATTTAAGGCCTTTACAAATTCAATTTGAATTACCAATTTAAAATCCACTGCATCTTTGCTTGCTTATTGAACCCAAGAGCATGATTAAAGTCCACATGTCATTCTGACAAGAAATGATGCTTCAAACCACAGGTCCAGAGTACTAGTTCCCACCACGTAAATGTGCAATTCTGACTGCAAATGTTCATTGAACTATTGTTAAGTTGAACTATATTGACAACGACAGCACTTGCGACAATAGTTGGCTAACAATAGTTGGCAACATTTTTGGCAAATGCACCTGTTTAGATTGGCTCTATGAAGTCCCTTCTTCTGAAAAAGTACAATGGGCCCTGATTGGTCCAGTGAGTTGTGATTGGTCAACTGCTTCAAGCACGGTTGTTTCAGAAATGTCACGCTTCTCACCATAACCCGAGAGATTCAAAGACACTACTTACACAACTCAAGACTACAATCAATGTCTTTCGGGGAGGTCAGCAACATTACAGACTAAAGAAAGTTTAAACTGATCGTGTAATAGTCTATAGTCTAATAATAATAGCCTAGGTACATATCAATTAGTGAGAAATAAATCTGAAATTACATAAAATAAAGTTGCCACTGTGACATAAAAGTTGCACATATCAAGATATAATATCCTATTTGTGAGCTTTAAAGTCACATTTTGATCTATAAAGTCACAATTACGATAAATAAAGTTGCATTTCCAAGATTTAAAGACTGATTGTAAGATATAAAGTTACATTTTAATATATAAAAGTAACAATTACAAGACAAAGTTGTATTTCAAGATATAAAGTCATATTGCGAGATGTAAAGTCACATTTTTAGACATAAAATTGCAATTATGATAAATAATTACCTATTTCACAATATAAAGTCTCATTTGGATATATTAAGAAACAATTTGGAGATATAAAGTAACAATTAAGAGAAATTGTTCTGTTGGATTTTGAGAAAAGATCAGATTAAAA
This sequence comes from Hybognathus amarus, assembly GCA_030378365.1. Classification (NCBI taxonomy): domain Eukaryota; kingdom Metazoa; phylum Chordata; class Actinopteri; order Cypriniformes; family Leuciscidae; genus Hybognathus; species Hybognathus amarus. The sequence goes on along the minus strand of JAQIUQ010002360.1, from coordinate 264,998 downwards.
AATGTCTTCATATTAAATGGGTTCTTCCTATTAGGTTCTGATTAGGTCATACCAATTTGTGTAAAATACAGGAAGGGAAAAAAATAGAATTTTTTTTTAGAATTATTTTTTTTTATTTTCTATTACTACTACAAATCAGTGGGGTGGTCTCTAGGAATTCAATCTGAGAAAAACATGAGAGTTTTTTTATTTGCTCTGTCAATGATCTGTTCACTATACTCCTGTTCTAACATTTGGCCTGGAGTAGAGGTCAAAGGTCAGGGTTGGCGCATGAGCTACTGCTGCCAGTAATTTATTTATAATAGTTAATAATGAACTGCTCTGAGTGCTCAGCGTCCTGATTACGCAAGTCCTAATAACTGAGGACAGTTTAAACTGAGGCAAAAACTCATACTCAAACTCATTTCCAACACTTTAACCCAATAAAAAATCTGTTCATGGCTCCATTAAAAAAATCAGCCTTCCTCATATCCCTCAAATCCCACAGCTAAAGGAGTGAGAAGAAAGTTTACAAACTCACTCTCTCTGTCGCTTCACTTCTGTCTATCTCCCTCTATGGGGAGTATCGGCAAAGAGATGAAGCAGCACATAAAGTAAATGTGATTGTCCTCCTCTCTTCTCAGACCTTGTTAAAACCTCAAACATTTTACATTTTGTGCTTAAGCCTGTGGGACAGAGCTGTACCAATGGAGATAAGGTAAATGTATCTGATTGTGTTCGGAGAACAACTATGAGGTTATCAGGTTGGCAGAGAGCAGCTGCACATAATTCTGTTTTGGTGTTTGTGTTTTTTTGTGTGCACCTGCTCTCTTGAACCTGTCCGTTGCCATTTGGTGCAAACTGAGCTACTAGTGGCACAAAGAAAGGTTGTACTACATGGAGAACATTAAGCATTTAACACCCAGCTGACAACAAATGCCGCTGCATTTAATACCGTCACTTTTGGGTTAAACAAAGTTTGGATAAAACTAACGAAAAGTTTGCTTGAAAAATGGGGCACAACACTTCTCTCTTTATACTACTTGGACTAGATATGAACTGGCCATCATGAGAAGTGGAAGCTGATTGGTTGGGATGCATTCCCCACATCCTTTGAATTGGTTAGGACTCAGCGGCAACCTCCCAGTCTCTCTCTTGAAACCAATACGGAAGTGAATTAAACTGAAATTCATCGACTGGTCGCTTGAGGCTGAGAGCAAAAGTGAGTCAAATCTGTAAGTCAAATCTCCCCATGTCAAAAGGCCCAACTTCACAGTAGAAAAAAATGTGTTTACAGCCTGCGTGGCAAATAGTTGTTTTGGTCTATATAGCTAATTTTGCCCTTGCCAAATAGGCTTCAAAATGTATACACCCAGTGGGACCCAGCTGCTTAGCATGGCAGAGTAGTCCCTGGTATAGATGTTGTAACTGCAGTTTTTACAGATGAATAGGCTCTTTCCTTCATTGTACGACTACAAAAAATATAAATAAAATAAATGCTGCGTATTCTAACAAAATACATTTGTCTGCATGCTACATATAAAATAAATAATTGTATTATGTAGAAGGTCACAGATTATAATTTAAGTAGGCCTGCTCCTATAATAATCTTAAATACTAGATAAAAAACAACTACTTCTAATCAAAAACTCTCTAGTTGTGTAATCCATATGAGAGGTGCTTCTCCAGGTGAATCAGACCTCTATAGTACCCATTCAAACCATTCTTGGTTTCCTATAGTCCTAAATCTCTGCCAATGATTTTCCTCAAACCCTCTATTAGGTTATTTTATCGAACTAAAATTGAAAAACTTTGGTGGATGTAGAGAGTCCTCTATCTGATTTACACACTGAATATAAATCACTTCCAAGAGCATATTTCCACTTATTAACATCTTTGATGTAAGAAACAAGCACAGTATGAACGGAGGTGGGATGCGTAAACACTCAATAATTTTAAAAAAGTTTCTCTCTCTTCCTCTTATTATTTCTTATCTTCCCCTCATTGGATGTGAAGTTTCAGGATGTTAGTGGGATCGCAGCTGGTCACCACTGAACCTCTGTAACATCTGTGAAAGCTGAGATCGCAAGATCCATTTGAATTAAAAACACTCGCAAATTGCCCAGATTCTTATGAATTTTTATAAATGACCTATCCCTGACCCCGCCCCTAAACCTACCCATCAGTGGGGTTTAGACAAATGTTAAGACAAATTCGTACAAATTAGCCACCTCGTACTCACTTGTACGCATTGGTTGTGAGATAGTGTTGGCTTGAGCTAGTCCAAGACAGTTTGCTGGTCAGGCAGGTGTAGTTTGCTACTGGTTCTGGGGTCTCATTTATAACCCTAGCGTATGCACAGAAACAGGCCCTGAAAGAAGCATACACCACTTTCAACGCATAAATGGTTCTTTCTAAAAATAAACTTGACTGGACAATTTGTGCACCTGCACACAAACTCTGACCCATGCGTATGAATGTTTTGGAGATGGAGGAATCTGGCGACACCGATGGTGAGCTGTAGTTAAATGTCTTTTAGGTCTGAATGGGGATCAACCATTGAACATACCACTAAAGCTGCCACATTTCAGTGTCTCAGTCAAAAAGCCTCCTGATCCCCCGCAATTTAAGGCGGAGAAGGAACAGGGCTTTAGGCCTAAGTCACTGCTGTTCCTACAGGCTCACTGGGAAAGTGTTCCCTGTACATGGAAGGAAGCGACGCTGTGGACTAAAGAACTAAAGACACTGCCACATTCTGACCGGGCAGTAAATTCATATGGAAGGTCACTGGGGTGACTCCAGCCTATGACGGGGGGGGGGATGGGGACTCAACTGGCCAATGGGAGCCGTAGGGAGCCATACCGTGGACGAATACACAAATTGGATCACCACGCCGCAGCAAGCAAACACTTCGAACCGGGCTCACGGTGAAACTGGCTTCATGAGAAGCGACAGGCCCGTGGAAGTCGGGCTTGACTAAGGTGTTGCCCAGCCCCCAACTCTAGAATATCCGTCAGCGAAGCACTCTGTGTCAATGCCAAGCCGGGAACACACACATTTAAGTGGAGCTCACCAGCTAAGTGGACATGTGCATCTCGGGACCAAGATGAAGGCAACCACATTCAGTGGGCCATCCTTGCTTGGAAACATCCTTCCCTCTCTGCCGACTTAACCAATAAGAGCTGGTCTGAGGTCCTATGGCTTGCGTTTTGCACACGTATAAGCCGCAATGAAGCAAATGGACAGAGAAAGCCAGGGCTGAGCTCACCACCAGGAACCTAGGGTACATATCCAGACTGGGATCTCAACTAGTGAGAGTTAGCCGGCCCGAATTCCAGGCACAAGTTGTTGACCGAGAGCGAGCAAGTCCCTACCCTTTAGTAGAGACCATGCGAGCAGGACAACTGTTTAAAAACAGAATTTTTGCCAGCTGTTGCCAGCAGTGGCTCAGGGGCAGTCTCTGCAGTGCACTGGCACCAAAGAAAAGGCCCAAGAGGATAAAGAGGGGAGCAAGGCTTTTTAATATCCTTGTTCCCTCAGAAACCTGATGGTCAGGTTGTGCTTCCTATGCTTCTGCATCATAATGTGTCTCAAGTAATAACCGTGGCACATCACTTTGAGGGTGGAGGAAAACAGCCTACTCCAACCCATCTAGCAGGAAAGAGAGCACTGAAATGATCAGAACGCTCTCAGGATCTTCTCAATGGAGAGAAGACTCACTCAACGAATAGGTTCCACTTCTATTTGGGCGTAAGCACAACTTCCTCTTTTCAGAGGATTGTTTGCTGAACTTATGGTAACTACCACATATTCCTGCGGTGGCCACCTGAACCTCTGCGTCCAATTAGGCACCTGAATCTCTCCAGGGTTATGTGGGTGCCATCATGCAATCACGCCCAAATAGAAGTGGAACCTATCTTGATGAGTCTTCTCATTGAGAAGATCCTGAGAGCGTTCGGTCATTTCAGTGCTCTCTTTCTGCTAGGTGGGTTGGAGCAAGCTGTTTCCTTGCACCCTCAAAGTGATGTGACACGGTTATTACTTCTTTCTTTTTGGGTCCAGAGATAAACTTAAAAAGGCTATGGGTTTTAGGGTGGTCCTAGGTAATGTTGAAATTACAGCCAAGGAAACAGTTACTTACTTGGGCTGTATACTAGATAATAAACTATCAGGGGAGTGCATGGCCCGAAAAATGATCTCAAAAGTAAGCCAAAGGACTAAATTCCTGGTAAGAATATCCAGCCTCTTAAACAGTAAAACCTTAAAAATCTTGGCCGATGCGCTTGTTCAATGTCATTTTGACTATGCCTGCACATCTTGGTACACGGGTATTACTAAAGGCCTCAAAGACAAGTTGCAGATCTGTCAAAATAAACTAATCAGAGTGATCCTTAAGGTACATCCTCAGAATCTCATCGTCTTCCAGATCATTTCTTAGCCTTGGGTGGCTCAGAGTGGAGGAGAGGGTTTCACAACTTAAATTGTGTTTAGTATATAAGATAAGAAATAATCTGGCACCAAAGTATTTAAGTGATTACTTTTCAAAAATGTGTGATACGCACAACTACTGCATAGGGGAGTTCCACAGATTACAGGCTTTGCCGTTTTAAGAGTTGTGTGGGAAAGTATTCTTTCTGATACTCTGCAGCTGTCTTGTGGAATGGTTTACCATCAAACCTTAAACTGTTCAAGCTCTTCCTATTATTATTTTAAATTTTCAATAAAACATTTATAAAAAGAAAGAAAAGAGAAAGGAAATAGAAATAGGAAGGCATGTAGTAGTATGAATATTTGTATTGACTGCTTGTTTATTTGGGAATCTGACTCTTGTTTTTCATTCTTTTTATTGTGTTTTTATCTCTTTTATTGTGTTTGTATTTTGTATGCCCCCTTTCTTCTCTGTTTAAATGTTATTTTGTCTATGTACTGTTTCTCGTCTTCCATGAAGGACCACAATGGAAACAAGCCTTTGGGCTTTCTTGTGTTTTTTATCCTTTTGAACACTTCATGTTGATTGTTGTTCAATAAAGTTTTCAATCAATTCGATAAAGTTTTCAATCCCGTCCTGAAATGTACTGAGGGGAAGTCAGGAAGGCTGTCAAGGGGAATTAGGTCTGGTTGGTATCAAGTACCTGTTCCACTCCTGACTTAACACAGTAGGTGCAAGCAGAGGTCCAAGGAGAAGGTGATGGTGAGTTGTGACATGCAAGGGAAGCTTAGCGTAACGCAAGGTGGACTGCAACAACTTCGATGCACGAATGCCCATGCAGTTGGAGGCAGGCCTCTGCTTAAGGCCTCTGTTAAAGCAAGCCCTTTATAGGGGATGAGTGAGAAGACCACCCTCGATACATATCCGTGTGTGTTTTGGCCTGATAGACCAGCAACAATGCCATGGTGTGCAAAGAGGAGGTGGCTTGCCTGCAGGCTTTGCAAAGCTCTGACGCCAAAGCCTGACGCGAGCTTACAGGCCTGCGAGAGGAGACAAGCATCCTCCAGATGCAGCGACCGTTGGAGCACAGATGCAGCGGCCATCGGGCACAAGTGCACCTGTGTCGCAACAGACTGCTGCACTGGAGGGACAGCCTCATAACTCTTCACCGCTTAACCGCTGTAGAAACCACTCAGCACTGGGACAGTCTTCCAGAAGAACACCGACACACTCGCTTGTTGTCAAACAACAGCACTCTTCAGAGACATCAAACGTATCGGCTCTCGAAGCGAAAGGCAACTGAGTTTGTGCATCCACTTCCTTATTCATATCCAACACGCATGTCATCAAGCACACCAATTCCATTGGCTCTGTTCAATAGTTCTCTGAGATGATTGGCTCCGTCGCAATTATCCCAGTTCTCAACTGAAAGGGGACTGACGCAATATATAGCCTATCTGACAGCAGATGAAGTAAAACCATAAATCCTCATTATGAGTCCTTATCATAAATACAGTGCATGTTCACAATAACAGTTTAAATAAATAAAATATTGATTTAAACTATGTTTTACTTCTGATTTAAACATTTAGATTAAATATACCATTCGCATGAATGGTGTTAAACACTTAAACTACGTCAAACATTTTTATATTCAATAAATATAAATATTTGTTGTGGATGCAATGCTTTTTAAGACTTTTCATCTGGCATGCTGTGTTTTAATGTTTTAACAACAGATAATTGCTTACATGTTATCACGTGGATGAATAATCATATGCAAATTATATGCAAAAAAGGATATGCATAGTGAAACTAGGCGTTGTAAGCTCCATATATGGTTATTTGGGAAGTGACGCAAGTGCGCACAATCTTCACGCTGACTGGGATTTATAAAGTGAAATCTGTGCAGGTTATGGTTTACACATGGATTTTATAAGTCTCAATATTTTTTTGCCTAACTCATTTTTGGCCTTCGGGCGCACGTTCACTTTGGCTACGATTTCACACTGCAGGCTGAAACGACCTAATTCCATTTTTTTTGCCCATATTGCGACCTGTATCTGATTTTTTTCATGACAGTCTGAACGACACAGATCCGATCTTTTCAAATGCGACCCAGGCCACTTGGGTATGTGGTCCAAATCCAAATATGTATCCGATCTTTTGAAATGCGACTGCAATCTGAACGACCAGGTCACATATATCGCGACACGCACGTCATTGCACGCACCTGCCCGCCGATACACGCCAACTCCAACACGTTTCTGCACTGTTATGGGCCGCCGCAGACGTGTCTCTTCCCGTGACCAAAGTCTGATCGGAGGTGCTCACAAACATAATCGAAGGTGGATCTGGTCATTCGGAAGTTACTGATGAATTCGGTATCAGTGAAGCCACTCGCATCAGTATTCCACCACTCCTGAGCTGCGAGCTCCGGAGTCCGCACCACAAGCTTCTCCATTTAATTTCTTCTTAAAGCGAGAAGATTGTAAGTGTGCTGGCTCTGTTGTGAAAATAAGTTTAATATTGCTAAACAAGCTCCACTGTAAGACATCCATTTAGCTACTTCCGCAAACAAGTGACGGCGTTGACCGTTGAGTACTCTTCTGCGCATGCCGGTCACTTCTGGGTCATTTCACGTTCACACAGGAGATCACAAAAGGTCGCATTTAATTGGAAATGTGAATGGCCATGCAAAAAAATTTGTTCAAAAAAATCGGAATTGAGCATTAAGCCCTGCAGTGTGAACGTAGCCTTTTAGGGTGTACTCACACTAGCCAGTTTGAACCGTGCCCGAGTGCGTTTGACCACCAAAAGCGCGGTTCGTTGACTAGTGCGAGTGCTCCGAACCATGCCCGGGCGCGGCTCGATTGGCCGGCCCTGGCCCGCTTGGAAGAGGTGGGCCAGAGCACGGTTCAGTTGGACTCGGGCGCGGTTCGCATGCAGTGTGAGCGCTAAGCCGCGCTGGAGCACGGAACAGGACGCGTGACGTGCAAACCTCCTCATACGAGCAGCACGATTTCGTGAAAATTTTCGCGACACATCTGTTTAACAACAGGCTGTGAGAGGGCAGTGGACCAAACGACACAAAATTATCCACAAAGAAAACAGAATGATGGACTTCATTGTGTTCCGTTCAGAGAGCGCTCTCTTCTTGTTTATCCCGAAACCGTCACACCATAATGACGTAAGTGTGCTCCGGCACGAATGCTGAAACCCTATGTGAGTGCAGGCCAGCGGGGGAGTGGGGAGGGGGACAATCGGTACTCGGGCCCGGTTCATGGCAACCGTGCCTAGTGTGAGTACACCCTTAGTCAGGATCCTATGCACAGTTTTATAAATGAGACCCCTGGTTTCGAATTATGTACAGAATATATACATAACAAATATAACAAAATATTACTTTTTGGGGTATAAATAACCCTGACATTTCACAACCTGACCTAACTTTGCGTCATAAAAAGGTCTAATTACACTCTTAAAAAATAAAGGTTCCAAAGGAAGGTTTTTACAGTGATTCCATAAAAGAACCATTTTTGGTTCCCCAAAGAATCTTTCAGTGAACAGTTCTTAACCATTTTACTTTATTAGTATTTTTTTTTTTTAAATCTAAATAACTTTTTTTCCACTTTTGTGCAATGGAACGGTTCCATGGATGGTAAATGTTCTCCTTGCCAATAAAAATCTTTATTTTTTAATCTGATAATTTAAGGGATATTCTTTAAGTCCCCTTTCCAACATTTTCTTTCCTGCATGTTGGCACACCATATGAATTTGATTTGGCAAACAGAGGTTTATCAAATATAAATAAGCAGCTCAGCAGTTTTGTTATACGTTTTTCCCTTTTGATGCACAGTTATATCACCCTGACATTTTTTTACTTTATGCCCCCCTCCTAATATTTTAAAAGAGATTTTGGGGGAAAAAAATAAATAAATACAACTCAGCTAAGACCAGAAAGCCAGCTTATTGTTTCATCAAGGAATGCCTACACACACACATTCACTATTTCAGACGTCTGTTCAGGCTCTGTTCTCTTTGAATGCAACTTGAACATTATTCAAATGGCTTCTGATGAGACAGCTGGGGCGATCATGTGAAAGCTGCCCATTGTGTCACTGCAGGACAGTACATGCTTGACAGAAGCAGTCTCCATTCTGTCTCTCTGGTCGGCTATGAAGGGTCAGCCAGTGTGTCTCATACCACAAAAATAACCAAAAGAGGAACTAAGTCCTTTTCATATATTTTGCGCATGTACTGTTCTTGAACCATCTGGAGTGTTCACTGTGGCAAAAAATAAACAAACCACTTCCCCTGATCTCCTTCAGAGTAAAACACACATTATGACCGCACTGCAGATTGGGTGTTCGGATCTTCCCCCAGTACAAGCCACGGCACCAGGAATTCATTTCCTGTTCTTGTCCCTCAAAAAGACTATCACAGCCTCAGGGCCAGCAGACGTACACACACGCACACACACACACAAGAACATGCATGCTCATATATGTAGGGCTCAGGGGACACAATGATGGTTATTAATTTCAGTCCCTGAATAATGAAATCCAGAGCAAGAGAATGGGTTAGCAGGAACGTTCTAGGAGGTTGTTGAGGTCACCGCTGGAGTGAATAAATTACCGCTTTGTGAAAAAGTGACCCTCACACCTTAGTAGTCTGACAGTGGAGTCCATCACTGAGGGGGTTATTTCAGCTCAAACTAGAGCAAAAGTGTGTCGAGAGACAGCAAAAACAGTGCAGCGGGATTCTTTTTGGAGTCACCATTGCTTGGTACCCTGCAGGCATTGTGGGTATTTGACAGCTCTGATGGATAGTGGTAGAGGCAGAGTGTACTGTCATGACTAGAAGTGACACAATCCATAATGTTTCAATCCTGACAACCAACAAAATGGGCCTTTTCAGCATTGTAAATGGGAAATCGCTGGCGAAACTCTGTATGCTGCCTTGTAAACCCGAACAATGTGTAATCACTGTTTAATTTTCATGGTCAGCAGAAGCTTCTAAAAGAACGGCCGGATTGTCAGAGGGTGAAAAATTGGGCATTGACGAATCACTTGTTAGAGAAAAAAGAGCTTCTTTTGTAGCCTTGTCCTTGCAAATTTATTAAAAACACTGCAGTACTGATGATGAATGCAATGAATATTTTCAGAGGTCAGAGTGTTATTGTAGCGCTTATGAAAGACGTTTCTCAAAATCTCATTTCGTGAAAGTAAACATAATTATGGAAGCAAGTCAAGTGAAGAGGTTCATTCCGCAGTCTACCTAGTAATGTATTGGATAAATTAAGGCAAACATATTATAATACTGCATTTATGTAAATTATAAGCTAATCATAAACATACATACCAGCATAAGCATTGAAAGAAAGAAATAGTTGAGGAAAAAAAACAACAAGGCATAGAGATTTTGGAGTTCTTTCCACAAGTCTTAATAATTGTTCTCAGTCTATTTAGTCTTGAATTTGTTTGTTTACCATATTCAAAATGTCTTGCTCAGCCAATAAATTCTTGTTAAGTCAACTGTTATCTTGACTGAGACATTTTAAATAAGTAACAAGTAATTGGCATTCTTATATTTGGTTTCACATTACTTTTAAAACAAGCCTTCCAATCTTACTGTGCACATATAATTCAATGCCTTTCAGCTGTATGTTTTTATCTTGTCCAACCCAAACATTTCCATATAGCAGAGTTAAGTAGTGGCCACATTAACATTTTGTAGACAAAAAAAACAAAAACAAAAAAACAAAAAAAAAAGTTTCCTTGTCTATTCTGCAAATTGCTAAATTTTAACACATTTATTTATTTTATTTTTTCATTTTAACACCGGAAATCTTTCACCCAAAATGTCTCTGAACGAAAGTAAATGTGTCTACACCTTTAGCCAACAATCTTTAAAAACAAAATTCTACAGCATTTTTAGGGATGCGTGTGATAAGTTCATTGATATAGTGTTCATTAATGATCGAATATCTGATTTGATGTATAATACTGATCATTACAGAAAGTGCTAGAGCTTACTTAATATGGTTAAATGCTTTTATTTACAGACATTTTAGCCCAAATTAAAATACATGATCTGACCAATTTGCTAACTAACATATAAAATAAGAAGCATTCAACAGTATTATCATATACAGTACTATGCAGAAGTCGGTAACACTTTAGAATACTGTATCTTACTTACTGCAGAATTAATAAGGAATTATTGACGAACTAATAGGTAATTCTTCATTAACTACTTCTTCACTACTGTTAACTACTAAGTAAGATGTGTTAACTAATCAGTATGTAATATAATTTTATGATTGTGTTAAGTATCAGTTAGTTAATCAATAGCTAATGAATTCTGTCATACCTCCTGAAGAACTACTATTAATTATCTACTAATTAAGGTTCAAGAAAAATAACTAAGAAGTAACTACTGAACAGTCATACAAAACTAACCTCAGATTATTTGTATATTTTATATACAGTACTGTGTGTGTCTGTTTTCCTCAGCATAGAATGCCACTGAGTAAATTCATGTATTTGAGGCAACGACTGAGGGAAACTGAAAATATAGGGAACTTATTAGTAATTAATAAATAAGTATCAAATAATTCTGCAGGAATTACTTAGAAGCTGGAACAGTATTCTAAAGTGAAAATATAGGGAACCCATTAGTAATTAATAAAGAATTATCAAATAATTATCCAGGAATTAGGCTACTTATAATCTGAAACAGTCTTGTAAAGTGAAAATATAAGGAACTTATTAGTAATTAATAAATAACTTTTAAATAGTTCTTCAGGTAATTACTTAGAACCTGGAACAGTATTCTAAAGTGACAACACAGGGAACCCATTAGTAATTAATAAATAATTATCAAATAAGTATCTAGGCATTAGGCTACTTATAATCTGAAACAGTCTTCTAAAGTAAAAATATAAGGAACTTATTAGTAATTAATAAATAATTCTTAGATAGTCCTTCAGGAATTACTTAGAACCTGAAACAGTATTCTAAAGTGAAAATATAGGGAACCCATTAGTAATTAATAAAGAATTACCACATACTTCTGACTCAAATAAAACTTACTGAAAAAAAAAAAAATATAATATAAATAAATATATATATATATATATATATATATATATATATATATATATATAGCCTATATATATAGCCTATATATATTAACGTAATCATCTAAACCTTTGTAAAATACATGACAATTACTTGCGAGAGGTGAAAAAGGCAACAGTGGCAAGGAAACAAAACTCCATCAGGTGACAGGATGGAAAAAAAAAAAAAAAAACCTTGGGAGAACCCAGGCTCAGTGTATGTGGCTACCGCTGATATTGCCGGAACTTGAATGGTGCAAAAGAAGTTTAAAATGTTTAAGAACTAAGTATAATAATAAGGTGTAATATACATGATATGTTTTTGCTTATTTGCAGATCAGAGCCTATAGGTAAATGTCTGAACTTATCTTTCTTATTAGTGCTGAAGAATGACAAACTGACTATGTGTATGACTGTTAATTAGTAGTTACTTCATAGTTATTTTTCTTGAACCTTAATTAATAGATAATTAATAGTAGTTCTTCAGGAGGTATGACAGAATTCATTAGCTATTGATTAACTAACTGATACTTAACACAATCATAACATTATATTACATACTGATTAGTTAACACATCTTCCTTAGTAGTTAACAGTAGTGACTTAAGTGTTAATAAAGAATTACTTATTAGTTCTTCATTAATTCCTTATTAGTTATGCAGTAAGTAAGATACAGTATTCTAAAGTGTTACCATTTTGTTGTAATGTCTTAGTAGGAAATATCAGTTTCCATTTCCAGACATTAATTGTGCCATTATTTGAAATAACCCAGTGAAATTTTTGAATGCACAAGTTTTCTGACAACAGCCAATGCTCCACACGAAGGTCGGACTCACCGCATATCTGCATATAGGGGTTTTTATTTGAATTGGATTCTTTAAAAAGCTGTGCATATTCTTTCATCTTTCTCTTTGTGTCTCTCATATCCTAGTATAGATTCATTGCCTTCCATCCCTTCACTCAGGCTTCGTTAAAACCCTATTCTAGGATCCCATCACATACATGTATGTGCGTGAGACTGAGTGCCAGATTGTGAGGCAGCGGTATGAGAGCGAGGGTGGGTTCTTCTTTGGAAGATTGTCTCTCTTCAAATTCCTCATGATAAGCTGAATGATTAGTAGACACTTTCTGCAGAAACACGCAAGTGTTCTGTTTTTCCTCACCGCCCACAACAGAACTAGAAAGAAACACCCACATGTTAAAGCTGTTAATGGATTCTTCTGAAGTGACCCCAGCCAACAATCTCCAGACAGGCAAGGAGGCTCAAAACAAATACACAACCTTCTATACACTCACTCGAAATATTCCAGACCCCGTTTTACTGCTTTTCCTAGCAATGGGTGCACAGAGTAGAAGGGAACATTGATTATAAGTGAACCTTTTGTGATTAACAAGAAGCTTATCAGTTGTAGATGAATGCCTGTGCCTCCTACTCCATGCTAACAGTCTCTTCTTCTCTCTTGCTGTGTTTGAAATGGAACAATATCATACTAAAATTTTAAAGGAAATCAGTATGTGGTAATTTCCAGATGATATAATGACACTTGCTATTGGCTTGCTCAATACTACCAGAGCTCTCAAGCAGCAGTGCTATTCCCCGGAATGCAATGTTTTTTCTTACATTTCTGGGTTACCTTTAATAAAAGAGTTGAAATACTGCAGCAATACATTATACTATAATATAAACCAGTTTATGGTTTGATACTGCCATTTGATACTGCTATTTACTGCTATTAGATGCCAATGTCTCTTTTCTCCAACAGTCTTTCAGTCTTTATGGAAGACAAGGGTTTTTCAGAGCCTCAAATATGATGAGCTCTCTGGTTAGGGACCCCCAGTCTAAAATGTTAAGGAATATATTATATAAATATTTACATGGATGAAGGCCAATTTATACTGTGAAAAAATGTACGAGCAAAATATTACCAGGAAAATATGGTAACAGTTAAAGGGGTGTGCATAAGACTAACATTACATTACATGACATGACAATGAAGAAAGTTTTATGTATGTTTGTGACTACTGTCATGCCATTCACTCAATTATGACATTTCTAATGCAAATATGACATTGCTTGAGATGTTATGTCATTGAGATGTCATTGTCTTTGTTATGACACCTTGACATAAACCATAACATCACAACCTGTCAGTGTCTGTCATGACAACTTGACATAACTAAGACAGCACAAGCTAAACAAGACTTAACAGATTAATGATCAAACTTGAGAAACTACCTTGCTTTATTGGTTACCATTACCTTAAAGTGATACTCCACTTTTTTAGGGAATAGGCTCATTTTACCACTCCCCTAGTGTTAAACATTTGGGTTTTACCATTTGTGAATGTATTCAGCCCATTTTATTTTATATTTAGAAGAATATCAGTAACCAGACAGTTTCTGGTCTCATTGACTTCCATAGTATATATTTTGTTCCTACTATGGAAGTCAATGAGACCAGAAACTGTCTGGTTACTGATATTCTTCTAAAAAAAAAATAAAAAAAAAATAATAAAAAAAATAAAAAAATAAAAAATAAAAAAAGACTGAATACATTTGAAAACGGTAAAACGAGCCTATTTCCAAAAAGAGTGTCGCTTTAAACTATTAGGTGGTTGGTTTTGACATTACTTTTTAACCACTTTAACTGTCACTGTCCCACAGGTGCGACGTTTGCCACTATATTTTTAAATCAATTATATCTTAGTAAATACCTATTATATATTACAGAGGAACCATAATTTATCAATATGCAACAAGAATATTTTCATACTCATAAAGAGAGTTCAGACCTTTATTTTAAAATAGCAGAGAACATGAAAAATCATGAAAAAATGGTAGATACCTCAGTTTGTTTTCATGCCAAAAGTTCTAAAGATAGCATCCATACAATTATTTTGGAAAAAAAGGACTGAAAAGTTTGAAATATCAAGAAAAAAATAATGGAGGCGCCCTTATATGGGCAGTAATGAATCTGATTGTGCCCTGAGTGAAAAGTTTTGACTGCACTTAACAAAATCTTACTGAAAGCTATTTTTTTTTAGATCAACCTAAAATTTGTAACAACTTGTTCAGATTTTTGGCTTTGATTTTACTGAAGTTTTAGTGTAGCCCAGGTTTTGAAAATATATATTTTATGTAAAATATAAATAATTAATATTTTTACATTGTACATTTCCATAAATTCAAACTTCTATAACTTTTTTTCTGTTTAACTTTCTTAATTTATTTCACTTCTACAAAAATCTGCCAAATGTCTTCTTTAAAACAAGACCAATCATATGTCGATATTCCAAAGCATTCTTGAATTACAACCATTTAAGTTTGAAATGTGCATTTTCATGTCTATTCAAAAAAAGGGGGGGTGACAGTTAAGAGGTTAATGACAAATTCAATTAGTACCACTGTAGTTGAGGTCACGAAAAATATTCATGACAGTTATAATGGCCTCATGACAGCCAATGTCAAAGCCAACCACGTGACAGTTTAACTTAATTTAATGTCAAGTAGTCATGACAAAGACACTGACACGGTCATAAATACATCTTAAACAATGTCATATTTGCATTCAAAATGTCATTATTGAGTGAAAGACACTTAATGACAGGTGTCATAACCATGTATAAACCCTACGTTCATATTCAAGACATGTCATGTCATGGTTATGGAAGGCGTCATGTTAGTATTTTGCACACCCCTTCAAGTAAAGTGTTACAAAAAAAATATATTTTCTAGTAAACTTTAACCCAGCATAAAAAAAAGTTGAATGTATACACCTGAGAAATCACTACGCCTGTCAAAATAATACAATAATTGTGATTTTAAAGCAGAATGAAACAGTAAGTGCAGGTTATTTTTATTTATTTATTTACTATTATTATTATCAGTAGTAGTATTATAGTATTAAAAAATATATTTCTTTATGCATTTTTTTTACATTATTTTTCTCTGAATTTGAAAACCCCTGTGCTGGACTGTCGTTGCAAAACAATTCTAAAACACAAAAGATACAGTGAATAATGTTAAATGACAATATCTCAAAGTCAAGAGTGTCATGCATCTATTTTCTGTTGAGAGATAAGCCATTATTATAAAACCACTACAAACGACCCTGCAACAACCAACAACCTTAAACGGTTGTTGACTGTCAAGTATGCATTTTATCCCAAACAGAAACATGCTTTTTCGGTTTCCGCATGTGCCAGGCTAACATTTTAGAAGATTACAAATGAAAAAGAAGAAATGACACACGTGGAACAAAGGAGGCAGATACAGTATCTCATCATCTAGTGTGTGTGTGTGTGCGTGTGTGCATCTCATGTCTTAATAATTCAAAATAGGGTAATCAGACTTTAGAACGTCTTTGTTCCTCTAATTCCATAGCAACCACATGCCAGAACGTTACGCAGGGCAGAGAGAAAGTCTGATAAATTAACTATAGAGAACTGTGAAGCGCTCTCACACATGCAACCTCTTGAGAATGTGTGAAAGAATCGTGCTTCATTTCAATTCATTCTTCAGCCTCAAAATGAGATTAGTGTTTTATTTCTTTGTGAATATGAATGTGTTTACAATTGCATAAGTGAGTGAGCGCGTGTGTATACAAAAAACATATTTTACACCAGAATATACCCATAGCATCACTACTTGAACAAAGAATGAATTAGTTCTGCCACTGTAACCTATTACACATTCAACATCTTCGTGAACTCTCATGCAACCGTGTTTGTGCATGTCAGCTTAATTGGCTGTGATCTCTGCATGCCTAAAAATTGATTGGCTTTGATAATATCAAGCTCTTATCTGCATATCGTTCTAAAATCGCTCTAAAACACGCTGACACGTACGTTGTCAGAATGTTGCAAGCTGGTGTCATGCCAGTCTGCACAAGGGACAAAATGATTTTTCTTCAATCCGTCTCTTTTGTCTTACTTGAAGCGTTTCCATGCATGAGTGAGAAATAAAAAGGCCTTCATGTTAAAGACAGGTTTAATTAAGAAATGAAGGACAAAGACATGAAAACTCCTTTGATGAATGCATGCCTGGAACTCAATGTGCAGTGACATAGCAGAATAAATAGGATAAATGAATGTTATTAACTTAATTAATTAATGTTATAAATGTTATTAACATTTAATAATCATGCATATGGGGGTCTAATAGATCTATGCGTTTTCAAACACTATGTAGATAACATGCAGCTCCATCATTAATGCAATGTTATGGTAGAGAGTAAGTCGTTTTTGATGCAAACAACAATAAAACTGCATCACAAGGAAATAAAAGCTATGAAATAACCAACCCAATATTTAAACAGACAAATAAATATAATTATATGGATAGTTCACCCCAATTTATTTATTTTTGTTATTTACTCGCCCATTTTTAGATTCAACTCTTCTGCCATAAACACTAAGTGAGAGATTGTACTGCTGAATGATGTACTGCTCATTTATGAAGATTAATAAAGACTGCAGTTATTAAACTTAAAAAAGGACACTAAATACTATTAAATATCCTAAAGGTTAGAAAGAAGATACAAATGTGCTGGAATTCTCTGAAAATCTTGATATCTGTTACTGAATGAATCATTAATTTTTTCAGTGAACAATTCATTTAAAAGCATTTAAAAGGTCAGACTCAAAATTTAATTGTTAGTTCACGCTAAATTAAAAATTCTGTCATCAGTTTACATTACTCGCCCTCATATCATTCGTAACAAGTCTACAAGTCATCTTCAAAACACAAATGAAGATATTTGTACTATTCGATCATCCTTTTTGTCCATCCACTAAAGGATGTCCCGCCCAAGTTCCGCCCCTCCGCTTCCAGTTCATGGGACCTTATTCGGAAAAACAATGCATGGTAGTCAATGCAGAGATAACTTCTCTTTATTCCGTCTGAACTGTGTCCTGGATTACACATATGATGTCTTGTCAATTAAAAGATAATTATGAAAGCCAAGAAAGTCGCAGTTCGTCATAAAACAGAAGAGTAACTTTTAGTTTTATGTGAAAAACCCTCAATGAACTACATCTCCCGGGAGGCGAAACAACGAGCGAGATCAGCTGCTGTGTGTGTGTGCAGTCTGGAATTACACACTCATGACGGGTAACGTTACGATTATAACGGAAGACTATAGAAACAATGACATAGCCTCAGTAAAGTTAGCTTCATTCATTGAGAGAAAATGTGCGCCTTTGGGGTTTGTAGTCTTTGTAATTACGTATTTTCACAGTCTTATATCTCAACAGTTTTACATCAAACTGCGACTTTCTTGACTTTAAAATGTATCTTTTAAATTGACAAACATCATATGTGTAATTCAGGGATCAATTTAAACGAAATCAAAATATTTGTTATCTCTGCCATTGACTACCATTCAATATTTTTCCGAAATAAGGTCCCATGGTGGTCGAGTCTGAAGAGGGAGGGACTTAGGCTCTCTTATAGTGACACTTTTTAAATTTTGTCTAAATCCATCGCACATGGCAACCTTTAGCATCAATATAACATGCACAGAGCTTTGTTCGGTTACTGATTGGTTTAGTTCTAGGGTAGGTTTAGGGTTAGGCCACTAGGAGGCACCTTCTGGCCCATAATTATCTGCGTCTCATTTTGACGCTAAAGGGTGCCATGTGCTAGCCTGGTAATACCAGAACTCTGCTACTTCACTTTGCTTCGTGGACAGAGTCTGGAATGGCATAATAGAGAAGTGTTTTTCTCTCGCTGAGGGGGCGCTTCTCTGAAGTTTAAAATCATTGGTTAACCATAAGCCAATCAGATAAGTTTATTTATGACGAATGTTATGCGCAGACACAGCCATTCGACATTATGCATCGAACTCAAATCTATGATCGAACTTCCACTTTAAACAGGGAGCGGCGCTTTTGTAAGGGCTGCAAAATGTGTGCCAACCGGGAATGAACAATTCACAAACTAGGTTATTTATATGATTTACTGAGCTGCGGCCGCCCCGCAGCATCAGCGCGCCCTGCTCTCACGAGTCATGACTGGTTAATAGAAAGTTCATTTTACTGACTCCCTGAGTCATTCGAGTCATTTCGTTCATTTAAGTGGCTTTAAATGTTACATTTTAACAGCCAAATTCCCCGAATCACATCCACCTACGCAATGTTGATCATATTCTGAATTTAAAAAATCATAATGCAGTAAAAAATTATTTACAGGGAACATAAACAATCACTTTACCTTCCGAGTCTTACGTTCATTTGTCACGTGACATACGCAATGAACAGATCGTTCATGAATCACATATCTGGGACTAATGCAGCAGGATGTCGAAACGAAATATGGTGGATTGTTGTTATTATTATGATAATAATATGATAATAAGAGCGCGCCAGGAGCGTTCACAGCCGAGGAGAACCGACGTTCTTGTCATGGCCGTAAAAGACAGAGAAGTGACGTTGAATGGGGGTAAGTTATGTCCTTATAGTTATGCATATTATGCATTATGGCCAAACAGGTCTGATCCGTCATTACTACAATTAGCCTGAACAAAATTGGGTAGCCTAAATGTGTAAGCTTGAAGTGTTAATATTTTTCCTTGTTATAATGTATGATTTGCAAAAATAAAAATGGCTGCATCTGTGTTGTTGAGAGAATCAAAGTGCATGCGTGTTGTGCAAGCTACATAATGGCCAAGTATGCTGGTTGTTGCTGGTATACGTTGCAAATAGAGGGGCAGCAACATAGTTTTTCGCCTAGAGCGGCAGAAGTGCACGCGCCGGTCCTGGCTGTAAACAATTGATATGCGAGTGAAATACCGGAGTGAACATGGCTGTAAACGACTTTTGCTTCAGTTTGAAAAACCCTGGAATGTTCTCCATAACAGGGCGAATTGCATCCCGTGGCTTGTTTCCCATTTATGCTGGTCGTTTCGGTTTTCGATTTCTCTAACCTACAATGTAAAACTCGGCGCTTAGCGTCTACGTCACGGCTCTCAGCCCACCCTCTGTTTGTTGATTGGCCGGCTGTTTTCAGGCCGGTGGAAAACTGAAAGATAGGCCGCTATCTCAGACTGACTACAGGAGCGAAATGAAATTAGCGGAAGTAGGAAGGCTGACGTAGTCAGGATAGCCATGTGCGTTGGATGTAGACGAAATGTCAAAAGCAGCAGTACAATGGAAGTCTTCTGAAGAGACAAGATAAATGATTTAATATAGGCTTATAGTCATCAATGAACGTAAACATATGGTAAACTGAAGATCAATTGACGTCCGAGAACAAACTTCATTGGGTCTCATGTGTCAAGCAAGTATGGTTGAGCTTCCGTCTCACCATATATGATGTGCTTTATGTATGTGCGTTCACAATGTTGAACAAAAAAAGGATGACAGAATTGATATTGTTGTACTGTATAAACTTACCCAAATGATTAAGTTCCAATGCTTTCCAAATATCTACTTTTCAATCACCAATTGTTTACTCTCCAATAATGGCTCCCTAAGATCATTCAATACTGACAAACATTAAAAGATAAAGTGATAAAAAGAAGAGATTTACTTGCTTGTCCTTGAAGTGCTCTGTTTTAAAAAGAATGCTGGTGTCGGTCTGTTTTTATCAAAATGCGCTTGTGTATCAAGGAGAACTACTACTGAATTTGATGCATTTAGACAATGTCCACATTAACACAGTATAAACTGTCATCAGTTTTTTTACACACATGACTGACACAAATGGCACTGGTTCTGTAGAATATGTCATTTACTAGGAAAAAATCTTTCCAACCGCATGAGTATGTCATCGAAGAGATATAACCGATTTTGACATCTGACAAAAATATGGCTTTCATCTATGGTCCAGAGAGTGTCTCATGAACACATGAAAGACATCACACATAGACACGCACTCTCTGTGAGAACTAATCCTATTTTCAGCACATGAATACATGTGTGCTGAGACATGAAGGACACAGGATCAGTCCTCTTCAGCTGTTAGTGCTGCCCATGTGATCAGACAGACTGTTGCCATGGGGTGCCACCAACAATCACACAAATCACTGCAGTCAGAAAGAATGAGATTGACGGTTGGTTAGTTGAGACATGTCTTCTCATGGACACTCAACTAATGCCAAGCTTATTGTCAACACACTAGAGGATTTGATGGAGCAAGAGACGAGGGAGCGATTTATTATCCTTTGTGCTGTTCCAGATGGTGCAGAACTCTCCAGAAATACAACCCTGCCATATTTACCACAGAAAACGTGAAGTCTCAAACCGTTCATTAGCAACTGGTTTGGGAAAAATGTAAAAGATTATAGTTTAGTTCCATTAATATTTCTCACATTTGACTCCACAATACCACTACAATCTACAACAGCACCACCAATAAAGTCTGATAACTAACTAAATGACTTTTGTGATTTATTTTCTCGATTCAAAAACATAAGTGTAGTTGAATGAACTCTTTAATGAATGACTTTCTTTCTTTAGTCGAAAAGATATTAAGGTTTTTGATGAAAAAAAAATCCAGGATTTTTCTCCATATAATGCACTTTACTGGTAACCAAATGGTTCAAACGGTTCAAAAGACAGTTTCAGTGCAAACTGCAAACTGTTGAAAGGGATTTAAACGATTTCAGACGATCAATAAGGGTCTTATCAAGCGAAACGATCACTCATTTAAAAAAAAAACAATAATTGAAAAGTTTAAGTTTTATAAGCTCAAATGGTCACCTTGCTCTGTTCTGTGATGTACGTTCTGTGACTTTTCTGTTTTGAACTCATTCATCAAAATGAACGAATCATTTTTCCGAGTCAATTCATTCATTTCGTTCGTTGAATGAACCATTTGAACCGTTTGGTTACCAGTAAAGTGCATTACACGAAGAAAAATCCTAGAATGTTTTCTTCAAAAACCTTATTAATTTCTTTTCAACTGAAGAAAGAATGAAATGGTTATCTTGGATGGCATGGGGGTGAGTATATTATAAGCAAAATAGTTGTTTTAATAGTGAACCTAATAGTAGTCCTTTTATGAACCAGAGTCATACATTTTAAAGTTAGTTCTATTTTTTAAGAGCCCTCCAAACAAGGATCACTGACAAAAAAAAAGAACTGAAATAACATTTCCAGTTTAAAAAGCAAATGTTTCAAAGTAAAATCATTAAAGTCAGAATACTGTACATATTCGAAAGGCTGTCAATAGAGAACTAAGAAAGGTGCAGTTACACCATCTACCAGCAGGGGCTTAAAGGCTATGCAAGCCACCCAAACCTGGACTCTTGTTAAGGGACATTTAAAAAAAGGAAAAGAGGGCAAAGGAACAGCAAGCAGAGGAGATGAAGACAATTAGCCCAATGTCTCTAACTAATGATGCATCCTTAAACATGCAACTGGAGCAGATGTGCCTCAAATTGCAACTCTGCAGCAAGTGGTGTGTGAATGTGCACATGTGCAAGTGTTGGCATGTGTTACCTTTGGACCCCAACTGTGGTTGTTTTAGATTGATGTTTGAAAGTAGAGTCCAAATTGGCCAACTACGCCAAACTAGAGGATGCAGTGCCGTAATCCTCAAGGACCGATCAAATTAACCCATCAAAGTCTCTTCTGATAAGAAGCTGGACTAGCACTGTATGTGTGTGTGTGTGTGTTAGTGTCTGTTCTGCCCTAGGTATCACAAAGTGATCGTGCAGAGCGGGAGCATTCCCACAGGATTTTAAATCCTGTTCATGGTCTTGGTGCAGAACTGAGCTCTTACTCCCTCCCTCTCTTGCTCTCTCTCTGATAATCTCAAGTCATGACCACAACCTTCAAACAAAAACATATTTGCAAAACTCCTGTAATACTATCGCAATAGCAGTCAAATATTCAGAAAACTTTCCCCAGAAGCATATGCACATTTGACTACCCACGCACCCACCACACGCTGAGGCTGTTTTCTTCTAGTGTATTTGTCCTTTTATTCAGAGAGCTGCAGTGTTGTATCGGTCCTTGATGCTCTTCTCACCTCCCTTTTCTTTTCTTTTTTTTAAAGCCAAGCAAGAAACAACTTGATACAGCTGAAGCCGACACAACCTCCCCAAGTTAATCTTCTCCCATCTACCATGTACTTATCTGAGGGGAAAAAACAGAGGACATCTCAGAGGAGTTTTATCAAGAGGATGTATACAGAAAGGCAAAGCTGTGATAATAACAATGGTAGTTTGTTTTGAGATAGATCCTGCCATTCAGATTCACTGATGCAGCATATAATCAAGGAGAGATGGTTGTGGGCCGTGATTTACAGTTAGGGATTGCAACAAAGAACCAAAGAAATGTATAAAGATGATGTTAAATACTAAATTAATATTCTGTTAATCATCATCGCATGTGCATTCTTCTGTAAAATTCTTCTTCATCAGTGCAACTAGTGCAGTCCGATTCCCACACAGAACGACTCGGCTCTTGTTAGTGAACCAAACACATAGAGCTTACAAAATAAATAAATCTATGTTAAGAATCAAATCTGTTTAGATACAGATGAATTGTTCAAATGACAGTCATTTTGTCAATTTACTAAAATTATTTAACAACATGTTGTTGCTAGCCAAGGCCAATTAATATTACATTTGTACCACCTCCGAATTAACTGAGAAAAGTCATTAAAAATCTTTACATAAATTGTTTTAAAGCAGCATTATGACATTTTTGACATTTTGCTCTCGGATGCCCCTACAGTTGGGAAACATATTGTCTTCTACTACTGTCGTAAAATCAGTCATGGTTACACTAGGGACAGACTGATCTCATGAAATTGCGTGTGTAGGACACGCCAATTCCTATTTCCATTTTGGCGTGCTATCGTATAATCGCTTTTCAGCGCGTTTATGAACGCAGTAGACTTAACGTAATTACTGCACATAAATGTATGACCTACCTCAACCCGGTTCCTAAACGTTACCCGTTAACTGCATTTATGAGTCTTCCCTACCATCCTAGGAAAAAAATAAATATCGCTCCCCAGATGTATATCTACATTTCGCTTTGTTTCGCTCGGACATTTAACGGCGTGTACATACACGTGGAATCATGCAGACATTAATGGTGTAGACATGCACGCATAGCTGAAAATGCGTATAAATAACACGCCACTTGACTCTGAAAGTGGCGTGTATGTTTACGCTGAAAGTCATGATGTCATGTTGCTAAGGAATACCATAGGGGAATACATGCGTGCATTTGTTGACAAGTGATAGCCCCCAGCTCTGGGGGAAGGAAGGAAGCAGACTACCAGCGTTGCGTGCGAAATGTCTTCATCCCCGGTACATTGGCATATATTTTTTGCATGTCATATGAATATAGTTTCATGGACCTTATTTTTTTTCCAAACGTCAAAAACATCCAATGCAGTCTACATTGGATGCGGTGAGGGACGAAGCGGCGAGGGCCTAAGCTACACAACACATTACCAACAGTAAACTGATCACGCGTTCGTTCTGTTTCTGATGCACTTCACGTTTGCTAGGCGGGGGAAGATTGATGCACCGTACCGGAGTCTGGGGGACTTAGTTACGTTTTTGTGGAGTAGTATTAAAAATTAATGTTTTTAAAATAGTATTAGTTTAAAAAAAAAAAAAAAATCATTTGTTCGCTTATTTTGGCTTACCCCAAAATTTTTATCTCGATCCAAGAGCGAGGACCTCTCTGGATCGGTCGGGCACCCCTCCTCCTCCTTTGGCTCACGCCAGCGAGCTAAAGCTGGACCAATATTGATCCTCGTACAGCCTTTTATTTTGCAACTCTACCTTTTTCTCTTTCTACCGTCCTCCGACAAAACCATTGGCTTCTTGGCTTTAATTGCTGCTTCAGCCATGACAACATACAGATGGGGGGAAAAAACGCTCGTTGGGCTCTCACGTTGGAATTTCAGGAAGTGGGAGAAGTGATGTATGCCGTAAAGCAGTTGAATTTTGTAGTTATTTATGTGCTCGGGTTCCTACCCGCTCCTCAAAGTTACAGAGTGCCAGTAAAAGGAATACAGACCACATCAGACTATGGCAGACCTGTCATTCAACCTATTGTAAGTCGATGTACCATCTCAAGGGTGCTTAAAATAAATTATTTTTCAATAGAGTCACAGGCTGGTGACTCTATAAACTCACAAACATACACCCATTTCATTGATACTGTGCCGGCCATATTAACATCTGTGTACACATCAGGAAGGTGTTATGGATTTTTTTTGTTTGTTCAGTCTAAAGTTTCTTACAGCTGTGTTTTGTTATAGTTTTAGCACCTTCCAATAAAACACCATTTTGGATTTTGCATTAACATTTCGTACAGCACGTCATTTACCTTTTCCACTCCAACTAGTTGGCTTCCCTACAAATAGAATTGCATTTCTTTTATCCAAATTATTATTATTTTTCCCTTGAAAAGCACTCGGAGCCAATAAAAGGAACTATTAATGAACCAAAAGTATTTACAGTAATAGGATGTGGAATAGTTACATTTTTAAAATTCTCATCAGTGTTTACGCTTGGGAACTGACTACTGTAATTGTCCTCACTGACTTTTGCTGACCAATTCTGTCCCCACTTTTTTATGATAAAACAAATGTTCGGTTATTTTTAAAGCAAAAATGAAACCAATTAACTACATTTCAACATTTAGTTGCTAATTTGTGCATTTATTCACTAACCCACAAAATACAAATCAGACAGCGGCCCACTTAAATTGTTCAGCAAAAACAAATTCTCCCTGTGTACTAAAGTTTTATGTTAAAAAAAATACTGTAACCCACCATTGAAATTGTTGTTTAAATGATTTTTGGACATTTCCAAACAGTTCACATTTGAGATTTAACTTGGAAACAGATATACTCTAAAATGTATTGATCAAAACAGAAAACTGGCCATGTTAATTAATTTAAGAATACCATAGCTTTTGCACCATACCCCCTGCCCATGTCATATGACGGGACTTCCAATGTTATCATGACATGACTTTCCGCTATCCTCATTGTCCCATAGTACCGCCAGAGTACTTCTTGGGTTCCATAATCTCTTGGAGAGGAAGAGGGTGTGAGAGAAAAGTGGGAGCAGTGTTGATTATGGCAGTATATAATGGTAATTATCGTCACACTTCAGTGCTGGAATGGATCCACAGGCTTGAGACTCAAATGAGATAACTAGAGTCAAGGGCTTAGAGATCACAGCTGAGAGCTAGCGGAGCACATTAGCAGGCAAATGTACAGGAACTAACAAATTGACATGTTCACAATCTGTAACATTAAGACCGTTCTTGTGCAAGGATTATAAAAAGAAAAAGAGAAAGATACACTTAAAGATAACGAGAGAAAGTGTAGTGTGAAAAGAAACCCAAATATAGAAGATGTATTCATATATGAGTGCATCCACTATATTTCTATACGAGTGCTCAAAGGCTCAAAGATAGTGGGATTCACAGAATAAATTGCCCTGCTGTTGTTGTTTATTTGCACATGCTATCAACCAGGGACGTCACTAGGCCCTTTTTAGGGGGGCTTCAGCCCCCCTAAACTTCTGCCTAGCCCCCCTAAAAATTTGGTGATTAATATACACAAATTTGTGTTCGCTTCAGTCTTGTTAATCAGTTCAGCTCATTCTTCATCATCAATCCACAGCAGCGCCGATCAGAGAGCACGTCAGAAACAGAGGACAGGGTGTGTGTGTTCATCTGAGCCTCATTGGTCTGTCACTGCTCGTCAATGTCAGAATATTTGAGATGACCAATCAAATCAAAGTAGGCTAGGCGGGCTTTATGTTCACAGACGCTGCTGAGCGCGAAATCCTCAAATTTCAGCAGAGCAACTCGACGCTTCAGTGTATGATAAAGTGTGACTGCGAGATTACAGTAAGATGCAAGTAAGTAGTAGCTAAACTTAACGTTTCATATTTGACAGTTTTTTTTAGGTCATTATAAATGTTAAACGAATGTCAAAAAATAATCTGGCAAACTGATATAACGTTAGTTTAATTTCACCATCCACATGAACTGCTTTTGTAACTCATGTAACGTTAGCCTGCCCAAATGTAATAATTAGTTTAGCCTACTGTCATTGTGAGGGGACAATTAACATTAAAGCCCGGAACACACCAAGCCGACGGTCGGCCGTCTGGCAGATTTTTTTGCGTTGGCCAACTAAGTCTCCTCGGTGTGATAGGCACGGTTCCGTGCCGTTGGCTAAAAATAGTCCTCGTCGGCTTTATTTCTCCCAATTCGACATGTTGAATCGCGTCGGGCCGTTGGGGAAAGAGAGAAGTCTGATTGGCTGTTCAGCTTAGTGAAACAGTCAGTGCACGAGAATAAAAGCAA
Organism: Hybognathus amarus; assembly: GCA_030378365.1. Classification (NCBI taxonomy): domain Eukaryota; kingdom Metazoa; phylum Chordata; class Actinopteri; order Cypriniformes; family Leuciscidae; genus Hybognathus; species Hybognathus amarus. The sequence goes on along the minus strand of JAQIUQ010002360.1, from coordinate 238,165 downwards.
AACAGCAAGCAAAGAAGTCAAAATGGTAAAGATAGAAGGCTGTTCTTATGTTACGTCTTCTTACCTGAGTGTTCCTTGGTGAATATTTCAATATTAACATGAGTGGAGTGGAATCAAGAAAGTGTTTAGCAGGATTGATATTCAAAACGGTAAGCACGTGCTGCTTTGTTTACGTTATGTATATCTGCAGCCGGCAGCGCCGGTTTTCCTTTTTAAATGACGAATATAGACTAATATATCTGCAGAAATAGACAGTTGTCTCAATTACACGCAGGCGCAGAACACACATTCTAGCTGACAGTCGCCTGCAGTTCTCTCGGTGTGTTCAAGTGCAGCTTTTTACCTCGACGAGAGCGGACTTCAGGCGACAACACAGTCTGCTTTCATCAGCGCTAGTTCATCGTCGGCTTGGTGTGTTCCGGGCTTAACATAGACGTTTTTATCATGTAGGCACATGATTTATAATGAATGTGTACATATTGAGAAATATAATACAAATTGTAGCCTTTTGTAAATTAAAAAAAGATAAAAAAAATTAAAAGTGCAAAGATTTTGCAAACGAAAGTTAAAAATACCCTGGGGGCTAAGCCCCCCTGTCTTCCAATCCTAGTGACGTCCCTGCTATCAACGTTGTTTCTATTTACAAAAGAATCAAGCAATGTCAAATTATTATTCAATTAGTGCTGGAAGAAATTAAAACATTTACCAGGTCAAGTGCTATGCTGTATAAAAAATAAAACAAATAATAATAATAAAAAAAACTACATTAGATTATAAAAAATTTCTGGGAGAAATTTCATTAAAACGGCCACAATGCTTCAAGGTATTATAGGATAGAATTTTAATGCCTGTATATTTTACAACTTACAATCAGTGTAGCACACGGGACAAAATAATTTAACTGACAAAATAAATAATATTATTCAGATATAAATATATGAAAGGACATTTTAAAAAGGTTACCCCTGGGATCATTTAAAAATGTATATCATATATTAAAATAAAAGATTCTGTAAATGTGATTATTACTGTTGTGGCTTTTGGGGTCTGTTTTTGATTGTTTTTCTTTAAGATAAAATTGTAAGATTATTGTAAACAATGTATTAAAGTGATATTGTAATCAATTTTTTTTCAATTGAAATACTGCTGTTTGTCATAAATGTAGCCATTTTTGCTGATTAATTTCTGCATTAAATCATAAATGCACAAACATTAAATATAACAGAACACCCTAATGCAGATAATAGTGTACATCCTAATAACACATTCAAATATTAAGACAAAACAAGACGGTTTAAATGTATTCATGCAGAGACCGAATTATAATAATTTACTGGAGAAGTACTTTTAGTTACTACTACTATTACTACTATACAGATTATACAGTAAACTAAATTATATGGTAATACTTTTCTCTTACAAAAGCCTTACATTTTACTATAATTTATTGTAAAATGACAATGCAGTGTGAAATCATTTAAAGGTTTTCACTGTATATAGTGGAGTAACTTACTGTACAGCTTACAAATGAACAAGTTTTTACTTCATAACGTTTTCAATAAAACATCACGGTATGGATGATGGGTCAGACTAACATGATCAAGCTGTGACCATAATACTGCACCACTGCATTCTTCATTTAAATAGCGCTGCTCTTCCACATTTATTAGCTGATTACACTGTTTTGCGGTTGGTTAGTGAATAAGACGCAGGAGTTTGCGCTAAAATACAGCATGCCACAACTGTTTAATGAATCCACCCCAGTGTGTTGGAATGTAATGGAACTCCCCCATAAGAAATGTATTTTTTTTTACTTGCAAAGAATGCAAGGGTGTTGGAGGCACACTAACAAGCAGTTCATCTAATGAGGGTCTCTGACGGCGACCCACTGCAGAGAACATTAAGAGAGCAATTTGAGCACATCAGTTAAGTTGAGGAAACAATGGTGAGATCCAGACAAGAAATGACAGCAACCGTGCCTTTGGAGAGTTGCAATGTTCTGAAAGGAATTTCATTATAGAATTTATTCTGTAGAGTCATCCTCCTGTCTTACAACAATGATAGGGTGATATACATCACTTATGATAGGTGACCAGAGGGCAAAAAGCTGTCTAGCTTTATGATGGCTGATGCTGTACGGAAGCTTGACTGAAACTCGTTGAAGCCTAGTAAACTGGTCAACCAGAAGCATTCTTCGAACTCCCCGTTGCAAAGCACATCAAAATCATGGCACATAAGATGGTAAGCAATCAAATTGAAAGGTCTGGCTCCACATTTAAAGTCAGAAATGCCCTTGTTCTAGCTTGCTCACATCTAGCGCTTTCAAACAGAATAAAATGACCTCCACCATACAAACTGCCTCCAAGAACTGCTGTTCAAAGTTTCAACATCAAAAAGAGCTCCAAAACTGGCTGAAGTGTGTGTGATTGGAAGATAAAGCGCAGCCCATGTCAAATATTGCGTTTATAATTTAGATGTTTCTCCTGTCTTCCAGCTAGCATGGAAAGTGTTCAAAGTTTTATGCGGGCTTGGAACATTTCTCACTGTTATATCTAGCATTTTGAGTAGAGACATTGGAAGTGTGAAATACACAACCATGGCTCAATGGAAAAAAATGTGCCATTTCTGCAAAAGTACTTTGGGCCCTATTTTAACGATCTGAGATGCAAGTGTCAAAGCGCAAAGCGCAAGTAACTTTGTGGGCGGATCCCAGCACTGTTACTATTTTCCAGGCGGGATAAATGCCTCTTGCGCCTGGCGCAAATCTAAAAGGGGTTGGTCTGAAGTAGCTTCATTATTCATAGGTGTGGTTTGGGCATAACGTGAAATAAACCAATCAGAGCGCCATCCAACATACCCTTTAAGAGCAGGTGCGCATGTTGCATCACGGATTGTTATCACAGCCGAGGAGACGACGTTCTTGTCAGGGCAGTGAAAAATAGAGAAGTGACATTGTATGGGGATGGGAGAAACCACCCAAAATCAGTGTCGGTTAAACATTATATACATGTTTCTTGCCACTATTGGGCAAACAGGTCTGATAATTTAGTATTACATTTAGCCTTAAAAAAATGGGCAATTAGGTTTTTTCATCTTCATGTAAAACACAATGATTTCCCTCATGTGTTATGTTTCCTTGTTATAATGTATGATTTTCTAAAATAAAAACTGCTGCATCTGTGTTGATGAGAGAATCAAAGCCAAGCATGCACGCTTAAAATAGCTTAATGAATAACGCGCAACGCGCCACTGACTTTAGACCAGGATTTTTCTGGTCAGTGGTGCAATTGTTTTCTAGAAGTGTAAAATAACACCAGGGAATGCTTGGAGTTTGTTCTCACTGCGGAACATGAAAAACATTTGCAGGAGTCCGGATATAGATCCAACTCCTCCCACCTTACATTAGGGGTGTAACGATTTTCGAACCGAACCGAAAAACCGTCGACTATCATTGCGTACCGAACACGCCCCGCCCCTGCTACCCCGGCCCCGCCCAGCCCAGCTCAATGGACCTCATGTCTTATGTAAACAGTACACAATGAATTCAGTTTTGTAGCGCTGTCAACTTTAGTCGTTTAGTCGACTAATCAGTCGAATATACGTCTTGGTCGACTGAAATTCTTATTGGTTCGAACACAGTCGCATTTTTTTTTTTTTGCCAATAGAAATACATTTTCAATGATTTACTCCCTGATATTTATTCCTTTATAAAGCAGTTATTTATTACTGTATTCTAAATATAATTAGCCTATGTTTTATCCCCAACTTTAAATGCTTTTAGGCTATTTCTTGTAACTGCACCACAGTTTAGCGCACACACATAACACACTCGGGAACACATAACACAGTAAGGGATGTACTGGTAGGTGGTTTTGCTGTATTCATTCAGTTCACGCTACTTTAGCTCGGACAGAATGTCCAAGAAATCTAAATCTTTTGTCTGGCTACATGTTTGTGGAGGTAGGCGACGGTGGCGAGCCGCGTTGCTCCATTACTGAGCGCGCACATCGCGTGCCTATTTGAAATCAAACTTGAGCGCGCAAAGACGTGAGCAGCTCTTTTAACGGCTTTATCATACTGACTCAATAGATTGTTTTCTTAATAGGTTTTTATCTGTACACTTGACTCATTTGAAAGTAGCCTAAATAATGTAACAAAACGAAATTAAACTTATATGCTATCTTACAACACAGCCTAGATTTCAGATAGTTTTTTTTAGGCTATTTTGTCTGTTGTTTTAAGACGCCTAACAGATCGGCTGGACTAAAAGTTAACCCATAGCTTTGTAAGTAAAGAAGATACAGCCTGTATAAACGAGAGCTTTTGTTAGGATTTTGCATTATGTGGCAGATAGCAGGTATATTATTTTGTAGCGTGTGGTGTGATCAGGTGCGCGATTGTGACCGTCAGTATAGACCAAGGACAGAGCTCCTCACTTGCAGTTAAACAATAAATCACTTAATTTTCAAAGAATTGTATTATTATTATAGTTTTATTTATTTTCGATGTTTTTTCGTTGTTGTTTTATAAATGCTCTATGACAATTGTTTAAAAAATGTTCAATCAAAACATCGTCTTTTTTTTCAGTCGACTAATCGTCGCGCAGGACAAGACCTTGGTCGACTAAGGATTTCTTTGGTTGAATACAGCCCTACTAACCACCATTATCACCAAATAACAAGCTCTGTGTTTTGTTACTTTCAATAATAAGCAAGGTGTAATCTTTCAGATTCTGTCTATTTGATACACGAAATTCAAACAATAAATGGCGTTTTGGCGCTCTTTGATGTGACGTGACAGATCGCTTAAGGCTCCTCATTTCAAGCGGCAGCGAGGCGCTGTTTTCATACAATGTGTTGTATGTTGATTATTATATCTAAAAAATAAATGGCATCTGAATTTAGGTTAAAAGTCTAGGCTACAACATTTAATGTTATAGTAATGTGCAGCCTTCAATATAGTTCACAGCATTAGCAGATTTTTTGTAATCCCCTTGTGAAATGTTTAATTGTAACTGAATTAATTTAAAGACAAAGACCTTTTTTTCATTAAACCACTGTTTAAAAAAAAAGCCATTTTAGCTCTACTAAACTGAACCGAACTGGTAAACCGAAGCTGAGACGTCAAAACCGTGGTAAAACTGAACCGTCAGTTTTGTGTATCGTTACACCCCTACCTACATACACCTAAACCTACCCAACTCTGCCCCCTTATCCTTAAACCCACCCCTCATTCCTAAACCCAACCCTAATCCTACCCATCTCCACCCTTGGATCGTGATCCGACTCCTCCCCGTGGATCTCTTGTACTACATTGAGGTGCTACTGAATCCCTCTTTTTTGCGCCAATCCACCCAGGGAGCGCAAGTTTATTTCCTAGTTTACCGACATGTGTCTGTGGAGGGAAAAAGTCTGCTTTGCGCGGCTGCAAAATAGGAATGAGACATGCATTGGTGTATAAAGTCATTTGCACCAGGTGCAAGATAGAGCCCTTTCACGTTGCTTTTTGCATGTTTCGCAACACTTTCAGAAGTGAAATGTCCAGTGAGTGGTGCTAAAAGAGCATTCGGTTTTATACATACTAGATGAACGTGAAATTGGAAACATGCATCGTGTTTTGGAAATGATTTAAGTTAGATGAAGTTAGTGGGGCTAAAAGGTTAACTGATTTTGAAATAATAGACAAACTGCTGATAGTGTTAACTAGCAGGCAATATAAAAACATATGCTGAAGTAACAATGTCATTTTAGTCTTTGAACTCTTTTATTGACAGGTGAACTACCAAGCAAGTTTACCTTGCCAGAAAAAGCCATATACATGCAGTATGCAACTTAATGTGTGATGCAAACATTTTTTTTAGTATTACTTTAAATATCATGCACTAGAGTAAAAATGTTTTGAAATCATAACATAGCATTGTGCAAAAAAATAAGTCTTTGTCAAGTCAAGTATATTTATAGCGCTTTTGACAATATTCATCAATCAATAATCATAACGAGACAATGCATAAAAGTTGCTGGTGTTTTTCTGTCTTCAGTTCAACTGGAAACTACAGTGAATTGAATGTATAGTATAAGATTTGGTGTTTTGCAATACTGTAGGCTGAGGCACATTTTTGTAATGAGTTAGCTCTTTTCGCTAATGCTACATAGTAAAGCTAAAGCTAACTCAAACAGCTTGCCAATTTTCTGTAAAAGTCTGCTGTGTTGTGGATTGTTTATTCAAGAGGATTATGTGCAATTTTGGGATGAAATTTTATTTATTCATCCTGTGTGTGACCGATTGTGTGATTGCGCTAGTCAGACATTGTGCTCATATAAGTGTATGTTTGATGCGCGGTGCCCATTAGTTAGATGCAAAGGCCTGGTTATTAGCACTCATCCCATGATGATTTCAGTCTCCTGCAGCTTTATTCCCCTTCACTGGCTAAATAAATGCTAAAGCTAAAATCTCTCAATAACACTAGCACAGTCGTAGCAGTGTCTGCTCACAGGCAACTGTTCAATTAGCCTCTCGCAAGGGTTTCTCTTATGGAAGCTAATGACATGCAAAGCTGCTCTCTAAAAGTTTTCCCCTGATTAGGGAATGCACAGCAAATGCTTCTTTAATTAGTTTTTGTGGCAGCAATCAATGCTCTCTCCAGTGGTCGAGAAGTTAATGCAAGAGTGCTTGTCTGAGGTTAGCGTTCCCTGATGCATATTTTCAATTGTTTTTATAACACTGCTCGCGTGTAGTGAGGGGTTACGCAGTCATACACACACAGATCAGCACACACTGCTTTCTCACAATCTTATTTGTTCTCTGAAAAGGTTAGCGCCTTCCGCTAGAACCAATTACTCGCGAACGCTGCTGTTAACAGAGGCAATCATTAAAACATAACCTTCTGCATGCCAACATTTTTATACATTACAGGCTGTTTTCAAATGATGGATGCAATTGTACTGTGATTTCTTTTTTTTTTTTTTTTAAGATTGTGGTGTTTCAGAAACACAATCCAGGCAGTAGTCTATACCCTCTTTTGGGAGCTCAGTATTTACTATCTGAAAGGAACTGAGATGAAAGCAAGCATTGGCCAAGCTTTCCTCAGGCTAGAATAGCAAATGTGGAAGGATCTGAATGCCTCCAGAGCACATGCGCTTTCAGGACAGCAGTTTGCGTGACAAAGGTCAAACCCATCTCATTAGAATAACAGTTTGCGCTGTGGGGCAAGACAGGAACTTTCAAAACGCTTTTTTAATAATGAGATACATGCAGTCCCATTGGTGATACTTTTATCTTTAACTCCGCTGATTAGAGAACCGGCACACTGACCAGGGTTTGAAGACACAAGGCGAGAGAGCCCATGGTCACAGTGACCTGAGCGGGTCAAGCTAGACTAGCACATGCACTACAGCACTATTATGACACGATACGTTTTCTAAAAGATGTTATATTTATGGACAATGGACATTTGTGATTTCATTTGATGAATCAGGCAGGAAGGGGATCTCTGTAGTTTGGCATTTATTCAGTTGACAGTAAATTAAAGTTGCAATTGTCATTTCTTCCCATTGTCATATTCTTAGTTGAATGGCTTCTGGAACAAAAAATTATGTAGGGCAGAAATTGAAAGCGCAAGTTCTATCAAAAAGACTCCACTGCCACGTCATTTATTCATAATTTTGCGCAGCCAATCACAGCTTGACATCAAACATCGACATTACAATTTTTCTTTTTGGCGTCATAACAAAGTTCAACTCCATCCTTCCCACCCAGGGGTGCGTTTCCTGAAAGCATCGTTAGCCAACTATGGTCGCAAGTTCCGTCGTCATCAGCATAGTTCAATCGAGTCAGTGTTTCCCGAAACCATCGTTCCAACGAACATTCGGAAACAGCATCGCAAAGGTGTGTGGTTTGAACGACAGATCTCGACCTGTGGTTAGAGGCATCGTTTCTATATTGCATGACATTTGGAGGTAATAAATCCTTATCTTGAGCAAAATAAGCAAGCTGACATTCAGTACAAACAGTGCCTTTTATTCAGCATACATACAAATGTAATTTACGTCTTTTAGTTTTTCAAAAGATTTGAAGTAACGAGCTTGAATAGTGCACATGTGAGAACGTGCTCTACTATGTAAGAACGAGCCAAATATTGAGTGTGGTAATAAAGCAAAATAACTGTAGAACAATTAGAAATAGTCCTCAGATGACATGTCTGTAATTTATATAAAACAAATCTAGCGTTAATTGGATCTCAAACAGTTTCATTAAAAGTAGTTATTACTCCACCACGCGCGAAACCAACGTGGTTGAACGATACTTTGCGACAGTGGGTTTCGGGAAACAGTCGTGACTAGCTAGTTGATTTTTCCAACGATGCATCGTACTATTGTAGTGAAACAGTGAACTACGTTGTTGTACGGGAAACACACCCCAGGATGGCTCCCGTCCACTCGTTTGGGGGTAAGCTGCACCACTGCCTCTACCATCAGGCAGGACCTACCAGTTAACTTCCAGACCTGGATGGAGGACGGGGCCAACGCCAAATGAAATTTGAGACGGACCTTGTTGAGGGTTTACTTTTATTTATGTCTGTAAAATCATTTTATACAATTAAATCCATTTCATGTGAGAATCCTCTCAAGTCTTTTTGGTAGATCAAGACTTTGTCTATCAGCAATTGATTAAATTTTTAAAAGTGTTGTTGTATGCTAATTTTTCCAATCTCACAGAGTGACCGTTTGCTGGCCTGGAGGAGGAGAGATTTAGGGGTCGTTTACACTACACGTTTCAAAGTGTGTGTAAACTACAAAAACGCAAATTTGTGAAAATGGTGACATAATGCATATGCGTGCGTATTATGTGTTCAGTCAATAGGGGCGTGTTTCTTTACAAAGTGATATCGCCAACTACTGGCCTGACATTAGTAACTATATTAGTCATTATCGTGGATCCATGTGAATGGGGTTCTTATTGACAATGTTGACAACACTGTACCCTTACTTTTAATCTTAAACTAATATTACATATCGTGAGCTTAGAATTATAAGGTTCTATCTCTGTTTAGGGTAGTTCTGAGATATTGAGCATCAAAGTTTTTACATCCCACCTGGCAAAACTGTTATGTAGTATAATCTTCTATTATAGCTTTATCTATTAATCTTTTTTTTTATACAAAAATAACACCACACAGGCATTAATAAACACCTAATGGATCAGATTATGTCATAAACTCAATTTCGACCAAAAGTGGAGATAGAACCTTATAATTCTAAGATCACGAATATTATAAAATCAGGAATTATGTTGTGAAAAATTTGCTAATCTATATAAATAAGTGAAATAATTTAAGCTTTTTAATGCTTATTGCGAAAATGTCTTCAGATTAAAGAAATTGGCCCATAATAAAGTATACAGAAAATTAATATTAAAGCTGCCGTCCATAGCTACTTTAGTGTTAAAAAAAATATCCAAAATACATATTTGAGAAAATTTAACCAGCCCGTGTTCAAAACTATCTGCTTGCCTTAGCTCAATTCAGAGCAGATTGTAATAATGTTTTTAACCTCAGTGGTACTGATGGATTTCCACAGGAGATTCAAGCATGTCTTTGTGTCATTACATCACATCTGTACACATAAAGAAGAGTCTCGGCCAGTAGGCTATACTGAGTGATTAGTCACATCTGTACACATAAAGAAAGAGTCTCGGCCAGTAGGCTATACTGAGTGATTACGTCACATCTGTACACATAAAGAAGAGTCTCGGCCAGTAGGCTATACTGAGTCATTACGTCACATCTGTACACATAAAGAAGAGTCTCGGCCAGTAGGCTATACTGAGTCATTACGTCACATCTGTACACATAAAGAAGAGTCTCGGCTAGTAGGCTATACTGAGTGATTACGTCACATCTGTACACATAAAGAAAGAGTCTCGGCCAGTAGGCTATACTGAGTGATTACGTCACATCTGTACACATAAAGAAAGAGTCTCGGCTAGTAGGCTATACTGTGTGATTACGTCACATCTGTACACATAAAGAAGAGTCTCGGCCAGTAAGCTTTATTGAGTCATTACATCACATCCGTAGACATAAAGAAGAGTCTCGGCTAGTAGGCTATATTGAGTCATTATATCACATCTGTACACATAAAGGAGAGTCTCGGCTAGTAGGCTATATTGAGTCATTACATTACATCCGTACAAATAAAGGAGAGTCTCGGCTAGTAGGCTATATTGAGTCATTACATCACATTCGGAGACATAAAGAAGAGTCTCGGCTAGTAGGCTATATTGAGTCATTACATCACATCTGTACACATAAAGGAGAGTCTCAGCTAGTGGCTATATTGAGTCATTATGTCACATCTGTAAACATAAAGAGTCTCGGCTAGTAGGCTATATTGAGTCATTACGTCACATCTGTACACACAAAGAAGGAGTCTCAGCTAGTAGGCTATATTGAGTCATTACATCACATCCGTAGACATAAATAGTCTCGGCTAGTAGGCTATATTGAGTCATTACATCACATTCGTACACAAAGGAAGAGTCTCGGCTAGTAGGCTATATTGAATCATTACATCACATCTGTACACATAAAAAAGAGTCTCGGCTAGTAGGCATTATTGAGTCATTATGTCACATCTGTACACATAAAGAAGAGTCTCGGCTAGTAGGCTATATTGAATCATTACATCACATCTGTACACATAAAAAAGAGTCTCGGCTAGTAGGCATTATTGAGTCATTATGTCACATCTGTACACATAAAGAAAGAGTCTCGGCTAGTAAGCTATATTGAGTCATTACATCACATCTGTAGACATAAAGAAGAGTCTCGGCTAGTAGGCTATATTGAGTCATTACATCACATCCGTATACATGAAGGAGAGTCTCAGCTAGAAGGCTATATTGAGTTATTACATCACATCCATATGCATAAAGAAGAGTCTCAGCTAGTAGGCTATTTTGAGTCATTACATCACATCTGTACATAAAGGAGTCTCAGCTAGTAGGCAATATTGAGTCATTACGTCACATCTGTACACATAAAGAAGAGTCTCGGCTAGTAGGCTATATTGAGTCCTTACGAAAAAAAGAGACTGCAACCGGACCCATGCAAAACAAGGATACATAATGGAAGGGCATTACATGTAGCCACACAATGTGGATGTTGTTAACATTAACAATTTGAGAAACAAGTTTATTTTGGATGGTTTGACGTGATATGATAAACTATTTTTAGATTTAATCAGCGTGATTTACTGCAACGTTAGAACCAGAACAAAAGTGGATGTTACGAACTTGTTCAGATGACATTTTCCTGTGAAAATTATTATATTGGTCATACTTCCAAAAAGAATAATCTGTGATTCTGAATGCCTGTAGTATCCACATCGGTGTGGCGACAGCTGCACACTCTCCTCAAAATATTGTGTTCATCCCAAGCGGCAACATACAAATCTGAAAAATTAATCATAAGCGCAAGTGCGATAAACTGCAATACATCGAAAATCTCGGCCATGATCTGACACACACATCATACCACCTCTGTATCGTTTCTGAACATTTGTATTGAAATATCCTTCATAAAATGGGTTGCTCTGCACCAACAAACACTGTAGGAGGACTTGGCTCAATTTTTTTCTGGTAAATGACATTCCACTACTATTTCAAACAGTTAGAACTATTTAGCATCAATGTTTGTGGGAAGTGGCACTGCAACAGTTAGCATTAAATTGCCTCAGATAAGTAAGCATTCGAGGTACTTTTCCTATGGATATATAACCGGTTATAACTGACATTTAAAACACTGTATGTGTTTGCCAAATGAATAAATGTAATATAAGAATAGATTGATATGTCCCAAATTGTAGCGTTAATATATTTGATGGGTTGTACTCTTCAGTAGCTTTGCAGTGACTGTAGTAACGTTAGCCATTGACTGTAAAAAGTTAGCCAAGTCTGCCAATCGATCTTGTAACATTACCGATAGCTGAGGCTGCTTGGCTGAAGAGGCACGTCCATCGGCCGGCTCAGTCTCACACAAAGACCGTACTTTTACCCATAAATGGATTGAAAAGATGGTGCCGCCCATATCCCTCATAAATGGCCTCAAAACCGTTATTCAGAAAGTCTATGGGTGACATCACAGATGATTTGTCCATTTTTTTAGTCTATGGTTCATCTGCGCCATCATGTTAAAGTAACTTGTAAAGTTGATAATTACACGAATGACTGCAATTGCAGATTTCGAACAGAGATGGCAACAAAGAGGGAAAATTGCAGACTTTGAATAGAAATAAAATAATGGATTCTAAAAGGCTAGCTATGAAATGTGATTTTTGAAATAATTTATTTGCAATATAATTATAGTATTAGGAATGTAATTATGCGAAGAATTAAGATTTCTGAGTCAATAAACACTATGTAATTACCTCTGTAATATATATATATATATATATATATATATATATATATATATATATATATATATATATTACTATTACGGCTATATAATAGCAGCTCTGACAATGCCATTTTCACCTGGCCTCCTCAGGGAGAATTAGTCCCATTCAAATACGGCTTTGGTGTGACAAACACTTCCACACCGTTGTTGTGTGCTTTAAGCACTTTAGATGCACAAACTCACCCACATGCTCACATGAGAGCACATATTGACATCCACTTAGTCTCTCCAATAACTCATCAGGATATCAAGCAAATGAGTGAAACTTTTCTCCCCACTGTGTGATTTTGTGTGTGGCGAGTCAGATGGTAGCAGAACGTACGTGAATCCTGGACTGAATCCAGATGGCTGGCGGTTGGGTCAGGGAGGATACTCTCCAGATGGTCAGGTAAGTCACACACACACACACACAAGCTGAAAACTGCACAAATACGACAGGAACAAAACAGGGCCTGAACAGTGGCTAATTTTCAGGAATTAGGACATTTTATAAGTATCAAACATCAGGCAATTAGACAGAAGCGAGTTTTTGAGTAGCATATTGTGATGTTAATGCACAGACACACCATTAAACCTATCATCCGTATCTAGCCCCCAGCTCCTGTTGTGCTCTTCAGACATACTGTCTCCCAGCAGGAGATCCTCTGCAGTATTCTCCCCACAGCCAGATCTCCCATAATCACACTCTGAGCTCTAACCCCTCAACAATCCAGCAAATGGAGTCTCACATTACCACAAAACAATACATCAGTTTATGTCATGATTTAGCTTAAGAGTCGAAATGGCAATTCAAACGTATAGTTACTGCATACAGACCGGAGTGGGTATTCTAGCTTTCTTCCAAAACAGCTTCACAAGGAACAGCCTTCTAAGACAGCATCTTAACATAGGAGGCATAGAGGTGCCTGTAAGCATGTTTCAGACGGATTACATAATCTGAGAATATTTGTTTTCCACTTGAAGTGGTTGACAATCACTTGACATTTCAAGCTTTCTATAGTCATACTGTATTTATCATGTCTGTGATTCAAGTATAAAGTTTTGGTTTATTTTATGATGCAGTCAAGATCACAGAGACCAAGACAGCAGAAAGCGCAGCATGTTGGTTCTCTTTATTTTACAAAAGCACAACTTTTCTTGTTATTGTGAGTTCTCAAAAACAGAAGTAGACCCTTCACATTTATCCATCTTTCAAATGATGTATTACTCTTATCTGTATGACCAAAAAATGACCTAAAAGTATTTTAAATTGTTTTCACTGTTATCAGGAAGAAGTGATGTCATGCAGAAAGCGTGTTGTACTTTAGCTTCCACACTCCGCACAACACTTGGATATGGACCAAATAATAGCACACATTTATCTCGGTTAACATTAGAGCGAGTGGCTAAGTTACATGTTTCAAATAATAAGCCATATTGGTGGTCGATGGATGATGGGCGAACATTTGGATTTCCTGCCTGACACACTGTAGCTGTGTCCCAATTCAGGGGTTGCATCCTTTGAAGTGGCCTTGGAGGGACGCCCCAAGACTTTTTTTTAAAGGGGAAAGTATAGCCAATTGCTGTCACTCGTAGAGCAACGAAGGCTGTCCCAATTTGAAGGTCCTTCAAAAGCTCCTTCAATTTGCGTCCTTTCCTGTGAATGCAGGATACATATAAAGGATCCTAAGCCTATGCCAGAATTCATTGCACGCTGGAGACGAAATTGCCAGATTAGACCTTTAAATGTAAGTATTGGGTTTCAATTTAATTAAATAATCTAATGATTAAAATGAAAAATAAAACGAATATAATAAAGGTTCAAATGTTGATATGTTACAAGTATGTTATTTATCATAGGCTAGTTTATTCACTTTTAGACTTTATTATGTTCATACATTTACCATGGTGAGCATTTTCAAATTAGGTTTAATTATATATAACTATATTTTAAATACACAACTTATATAAAGTTTTATAAAGTTCAGCAAATATGGTCCTGCCGCTTGTCACAAATGGTTGTCACAGTAGCTACGCGACAAAACAAGACAAATAGAACAACTCCATGGCAGCGTTCCAGTCCACTTTTCAGACAAGCACTTGCGAACTTCCTTAAGCACTTCCTCCTTCAGGGAATCCCTGCCGCCATTTTGAAGTGCGTTCCACTTCATGAAAAGTTTATATGCACAGACCCTTACTTCCTCCATTTAGACTGAGGGAGCGAGTCTACTTCATATGTACACTTCAGGCCGCTCCAAATACCACAATGCAATGGCTTATCATGTTCCAATTCAGCCTATTGCAAAGGTTCCACCAGTAGTGGCCACTCATTCAACGTAAGCAATGACGTATATTCGGACTGAACGAGACGGAGGGACTGTCAGCGAGTGAAGGCCATGACAAAATTGGACATGAACACAGTCCAGGGACACAGCTCGCAAGACTTAATGTGACAGTACATTTTGTTAGATTACATTTACCAAATAACCAGTGGTGGAATGTAACGCATACATTTACTCTGGATTAAAGTTTTCAAGTACTTTAGATTATTCAACTCCACTTCAGAGGCAAACATTCTACTTTTTATGAAAAACTGACTTTTTACACATGGATATTAGATTTTGATATTAGCTAATGTTTAAAAAATATGAACAAAAACTAACAGAAACACAAAAAAATATGTTTTATAGATTAGGGATAGGCAATGCCGGTCCAGAAGGGCCGCTGTCCTGAGCTTAGCTCATAAAACGTTTTTTTTTTTTTCTTGTTAAAATATTTTATGTTTTGATTTTTTGGGTATGCGAGTTAATTTAACATAAGCCTCCCTCTTTCTTAAAGGTCCTATATGTAACTTTTTTAATAAAATGAATCCTTTTTTTATTGCCTGTGTTTGAAGGGGTTGTAATCACACATTGCAATGATCCACTTTTGGGGTTTTGCTATTACCTCTGAAGGCCAATATTCATATTTATATGTGAGGTCTCCGGGTCGATTCCCTGCGAAATCCATCAGGTGTGATGTGCATGTGTGCTGCCAGAGTCTCTCTATCCTTATTACAGTCTATGCGACCAATGGCACTTCAGCTGACGACATGGAGTCTGATAACCCCCCAAAATGTCCTGCCTCCAGCACAACACAGTCTCAGACACAAACTCCACATAAATATAAAAAACAAAAAAAGTTATCTGCTCAAGCTCGTCAGGCAAAACGTGAAATCTGATCGACTCCAGACGAAAACGCGATCAACATATGCCTCGTTTCCACCTGAGGGGTAGCGAGTTACGGTACAGTCCGGTACGGAGTTCGGTACACATATGATCAGGCTTGCGTTTCCACCGCCAACAGTACCCTTACTTGGATTAGGCGTGGTGTTTGCTGGAAAGAGCGATTGACGTCATTTCGCCGAAGGAAGCGACATAGTAAACAATGGATGACAGACAGCACAGCAGATCTTGTTCTTGCTTCTCAGCATGTTTGTCACTAGAAACAAGCGCTGGCATTACGCAACTCTCAATACCAGAGTAGCCATCGGAAAGTCCATACTCAGGAGAATGATTCCTGCTAATGGAACAGCGTGTCTCTTGACGCCGACTCAGCTTGCGTCTGGCTGTGCGACTCCGGTTATCTCGTATGTACATTTTAGGCAATGATAAAACGAAATGTTATTAAAACACCACTCTGCTTCTCGATTTAGCATTTCAATACATTTTAAACATTATAAAGCACACAAATGTGGTTCAGGCAAGCATAGCCTATTGATTATATTCACTGCATGTATGTAACGTTATATTTATAACAAAATAGGATGCACAAATATAGGATTTTGGCCGATATTCGATATGCCGATATTTTCAAACTAATTTTGCCCGATGCCGATACCGATACCGATATATTTGTATTTTTTTAAGTGCAAAAAAGCTTTTTAAAGCTTCTATTAAAGTTCTCAGTCAAGACCAGTGAGTGATTTCCTCTGTGTTTTGTTGTTTTATTAATATTAACGGGATTGTTCTCCCAAAAAATTAAATTGTCATAATTTACTACTCTCTCAAGTTTCTTTCTTCTGTTGAAATTATAAAAGTTATTTGGAAGAATGTGGCTAACCAAACAGTTGCTGTACTCCAGTGACTTCCATAGTATATTTAAGCACAAGAAATAAATGAATACAGGTTTGGAACAACATTAGAGTGAGTAAATAATGACAGACTTTTTATTTCTGGGTGCAGTATGTCTTTAAGGACAAGCGGCAGCATATTATTACTGTCTCTTTAAGAACTGCACGTGATGCGTCTAATATACACGCATTTGACAAGCAGATTTTCTCTGTTTGCTTTCACTTTAGACATAACCAACTTTGTTTATGTAAACCTTGTGTGTATTTGACCGTATCACCGCAATAAGACTCGGAAGATTAGTCCCGTATGCAGACGCTGTGACAGGCTTTTAGTTCCTGTGAGCGTCGGGTGAACGCGCTCAGGAAAGAGGATATTAGAACAGCGCATCAGCTCAGCACGTGAATGATATGTTTACCTAGCAAGACTTTGACGCACATGCAAATAAAGAACTTTTGTGAATTGCGGTGTCCCGTGAGTGTAAAGGGTGTCGGCACACGGACGAGAAGCGCCGCGTGCGTCTAGGACAACTCCAGGTAACTTATCGGTACACCGGACGCGCACTTTCTCATCAGTGTATGGCCAGCAATATTGTTATGTTTAATGACATGAAATGATGAAGATAATGTATGTTATGTTATGATTGTACTGTACAATTAAATACAATTGTTGCTGAGTCTGCCGTCTGAAAACTTTACCTCAGAGCATCCGTTAACTGAGTGAAGGTGTAAGAATTGAACTGATAGAATGCACGATGGCCTACTATAATTTTTCTTCAAAAGCAGATCGTGGAGAGATTTTAATCGTCCACGATCAGAAACACGTGAGACGCACGCACACCCCTAGTTGGAAGTTTAATTTGCTGGCGCTCATGCTTCGTTCGTGATCGTCACGTGCGCATAGGAAACACACCACCCAATCGGCAAGGCTCATCGGCAGAAATATTCATATCGGCCGATGCCGATGATGGTCATTTTAAGCTTTTATCTGCCGATACCGATGTTGTCCCGATATCATCGTGCATCCCTATAACAAAACTAAATATAAAACACAACCCTGCCTCTTTTCGTTTAAATGTAAAAATATTAAACATATTCCAGGCAATATGTAATGTATTGCATATCGTATTGGTACAAATGTTGCAATAAACAACACATTATCTTGTAATAGAATTTAAAAAATGACAAAATTATCTCTTTTTGTTGCATTTCAGTTTTATCAATAATAGCCATTATAAAAGTATCAGTAAAAGGTACAAACAGATATACAGTAAAGCTTAAATAACATAAAGAAACAATTCAGTCAGTCAACTACAAATTCAGCGCTCAAAGATATGAAACTTCACGTAGCCTTCTGCCAAAGCTATTGGCCAGGGAACGAATTATAGATTCACGAGACCAAAGATCACCTGTTAGGTTTATACAAGACGAACTATATCTCATATTTAACCACTACAGAGACGTCCGAGTCAGCGGCAAACATCAGAGCGACTAGCCGAGGAAAGGCTGTTCCAGGCGGGACACGAGCGCGAGCGTCCGGTGATCGCTTGAAATGGATCTCAGTCAAATTATCATAAATCTATAAATAAACCACAGATTTGAGCTTTAAAAAACTACTTTCTCGCCTGAAAAAACTCTTAAAACTACATTTCGTGACACAATAACAGTAGAATAATATTTCAACTGTATGCTTCTAATGCCCTTGTAGCACGCGCGAGTGACGATACTCTGTCCACCAATCACCGTTCTGCAGTGAACCTAGCTCCACCTTTTAGTACCCTTTCACTGTGCCAGGTACCCCAACGAAAGGGTACCCAAAATAGTGGAATGGTACGGTTGTGCTTTTTGGTACCATTCACAACTTCCCACAGTGGAAACGCAAATAAATTGATCCTGTAACCAAATCCGTACTCGTACTGTGCTGCTGAGTGGGAAATCGAGGCAATAGTAAACTCCAGTGAAATAGCAAGGTAAACTACATGAAACATGACATGACTACAAAAGAATGTTCCAGGATAACAAAAAAGTCAGTGCTTTAGATGTAACTTATTTTATTTACTAGTATCTACTGACTAATGTCACTCATCCACTACTATCATATTGTTCTATACACATTTCAGAGCACGTTTAGTACAGTAATGTCACTTCCTGACGATCTTAATGAATACACTGAACGATTCAGTTCTAGTTCACTAACCGTTTTCGTGATTCACATATACATTCACCTATGTTGACATTGCTGATTGTGAAAGATACACGAATAGTTAGAGAAATGGCTTATGCTATATAACAGGGGTGTAACCATTTCGAACCACACCGAAAAACCACCGATACTGAACTCACGTATTCGAATCGCGATACTATCATTGCGTACCCGAACACGCCCGCCCGCCCCCTGCTACCCCGGCCCCGCCCAGCCAGGCTCAATGAACCTCATGTCTTATGTAAACAGTACACAACAAATTCAGTTTTGTAGCCTAACCACCATTAACACCAAATAACAAGCTCCGTGTTTTGTTACTTTCGATAATAAGCAAGGTGTAATCTTTCAGATTCTGTCTATTTGATCACGAAATTCAAACAATAAATGGCGTTTTGGCGCTCTTCCATGTGACGTGACAGATCGCTAACTAGGCTCCTCATTTCAAGCGGCAGCGTGGCGCTGTGAGTAAACACGATCATCTCTTCCTCAGTTACAGAAAAGACACCTGAAGGTATGTTGAAAGATACAGTATACTTAATGAAAGGCATCATAACTCGTGTAGTCCGCTCAATCAGTGTTTCAGCAGCGGAAAAACGTCAATAAAACAGCAAAGCTTTAGCTTGTCACTAGCATTATATTTACCTCAGCAGGCAAGTGATTCAGTGTCCACAACTTCCTATAAAGGAACCTTTGCACTAAATAAATGCTCTATGTTAGCCTGTATATTATATTTTACTTAACCTGTTAATGATATCTTGATTATTTATTAAAATATCTTTCATGAAAATGACAACTGTGTAAATTATTAGAGTAAAAACACAAGTTAATGTAAAAACTGCCTTATGTCCAGTTTACATGTTTTCATACAATGTGTTGTGTGTTGATTATTATATCTAAAAAATAAATGGCATCTGAATTTAGGTAAAAGTCTAGGCTACAACATTTAATGTTATAGTAATGTGCAGCCTTCAATACAGTTCACAGCATTAGCAGATTTTTTTTAATCCTTGTGAAATGTATAATTGTAACTGAATTAATTTAAAGACAAAGACCTTTTTTTCATTAAACCACTGTTTAAAAAAAAAGCCATTTTAGCTTTCTAAACCGAACCGAGACGTCAAAACCGAAACCGTCAGTTTTGTGTATCGTTACACCCCTACTATATAACATCACATGTCGGCTAAATGCAGTTTCTGTAACATTATCATGGACGAGCACAGAGCATTAGTTCAACGTCAAGCTGATAAAAATAGGCTATTATTGTACCTGCAGTGGGAGTTTACATTAGTTTCCAGCATGTTGTGTAATGATTTCGTCGTTGCGTTGTAAGTCTCTGTGTGGCCGATAGTAAATGCTTGCTCTTGAGATCGAACACTCACACAAGCACGAGCGCTCTTGTTGCATTCTGAAACATCACCACTAGAGGCCGCTAAAATGCATACAGCACCTTTAAAACATCTTAGTAACATGGCAGCTCACACCATGTCAACACCCAGATGATGTCCCTTCAGCCGAGGCCTTACCAGCTCTATTGTGCAGCTCATCCCGATCCAGCAGCACCACCAGGCTCAACTTACATAATAAAAGTCTATAGAAATTTGTTTTCTTCCAATGTTTTACTGTTCATTTAAACTTGTATTTTGTTTTTCTTAAGCCTTTCTAAGTGCGTGATTTTTACCCCCATCTAGAGGTGAAAAGGTATTTGACCATCCAGTGAATATTAGTTTCTGTTCCTCTCAATTCCGTAGGAGTTGTTTTAACACCTACGGTGGCCAATGTAGTCCAAGATTAACATGGCTTCCAGTTCAACCTCGTCCATGAGTGTTAACTCAAACGTAAGAGCTGAAGGCGAAGCTTGAATTAACGGGTATGTCCCTCTTTGGCTAAAGTACTTTCAAGATGGAGGGGCAACATGGCGACCGACATTAGAACCCCTTACCCGTATGTATTTTCAATGGCAAATTATACACTCGCGAGAAAACTTTATTACTTGACCGAAGTAAATATACATTAATGAGCACATATATTTTTGAAAGAACTAAGTGTTTTTAGCTAAGAATAAACTAAAAGAGTTACACAGTGTAGCTTTAATGTAACTTATCTTGTAAATACAATGCACAGAAATTAATTTTTTGATTCATTTACAAATATAACATAATTTATATGACTGTTTCATTTATCAATTTATAGGCCAGCGTTTACTCAAATCTGGGTATTTAGAGAAACATGCATTTCCCCAACCATGATACAATGACATACAATGAAACACAATGACAGTGTTTTCAATGATAACACTGTGCACACACCAACATAAATATGCCATCAAGGCAAGCGCCATCATAACTATGCCAAACCTATGGGTGGCAGTGTAGGGAGAATGATAAAGCCATGCAAGCCAATCAGAATCCTCAGAATCGACAAGAGAGAACCTAAAACCTCTTTTCTCCCAGTTCACATGACAACACATAACCGGCGTGTTCAGAAATCTCCTCTTTGGCCGGAGTTTTTAGAAATAATCGTTTTCCGTGATAAAAAGGGGGTTTTCGTGTAAATGACAGGCCAAACCGCAGGGAAATATCTGCTTTTTCTCAGTGTAAGCGGGGCCTTAATTCACATAACCAAAAGTGCATTTCTCTACCAATCTGTCAGAGAAGAGAAAACAATCCCTGCATTCTCTCCCTGCTCTCCTGTGATCTCCTCTCTGTTCTATGCCCTAAATATCTCGATCATCTCGTTCTCTCTGTGGTTGCAGCTGGTTCCTCGTTCTACATCTTTCGGGGTCTGGGGAAAGGAGGACGGCAGGCAGGGTTGCCAGGTCTGTGCAACAAAAGAAGCCCAAAAAGCCCATCGGCTCTCTCCATTCGGGCGGCCGAATTCTCCACTGGATTTGCGAGTCCGAGTCTGAGAGATGTTTTGGGGGTGGAAATTAATTTGAAGAAAAATGTTTACCGACGCCAACAAATTAAAAGTAGGCCAATTCCGCAGGAAAACCTCGAACTTGGCATCACTGACGCTAGGCTGCATTAGAAGGATCCTTCGGACTTTGGAGGATGCAGCCCCTGTATAGCTTGTTTTCATATGACATCACGCCACTGCGTTGCCATGGCGCGAAATGCAGATGGAGGGCAGGAAGTGACTTTCTATATTTAGGAAGCACTATAACAAACTCAAAAAATGCCAATGGTTGTTTACGGTTGCTCAAATCGATGAAACCACGAGGAGTTTTTATCGTGTGCTAAAAGTTGTTCAAAAGGGGGGAAATACAAGAAATTGACAGAAAAACGACTGGGAAAAATGCCTTGCAAACCTACGTCTGCAGTTGGAAGAGCCGAATGGGAAAATGCCTGTGTGTGTGTGTGTGTGCAGTGATCACTTCGTCAAATGTGAGTTAATACATTATTTATGTGGCTTATAATTACATTATTCAGGTGTTTAAATATACTTATGTAGCTGTTTGTGTGACGTACCAGTTTCTGAACTTTGTAAAGTCAAAGTATGTCTGTACGACGAGGTAGTTGCTGATATCTACAGCCTCGATGTCAGGCAAATCTCTCAATTCAGTTAAAAATCGGTCCTCTTCATAACGTAAGGATCACGTCCAACATATGTTTCGATTTTCTGTTTATATATTTCTCTTGTAATAGCGTGTAAAGTAGTACAGTACGGATTTTCCTCTATCTTGTCCATTGCGCTCATCACCTCCTTGCCCTCCATCTGCATTTCGCTCTTCAACACAATCACGTGACTGCAAACCACCTATCTGGAACACATCTGCTAATTACCACAAGGTAACACCGATAAAAATCTGTCCCTCACAAACTCTGGGACTCCTGCCAGTATTGAGAATCAAACCAGTAACCTTCGGGTTGGAAGTCTCACTCTCTATTAGGCCACGACAGACAGTCTTTGCTCCTTCACAAGCCACTTGTGCTCTTTATGCAACTAAATCTTTCATTTATTTAGATTTATTATATATCTCCAAACATGGATTCTTTGCAATTGTGGCTGCGGAATAAATGCACTAGTGTGAAAAAAAATAAATAAGTAGAATTATTGTAAGTTATATTAGGAGATTCACTATTTTATATTTTAATTATGTTAAGATAATCATTGAGCGGTCAACCACATCGTCGCAGAAATAGAAACCATTCCAAAAAAGAATTACCCAACCACTTGCAGTGTATGGCTGGTTAGGACAAATGATGTAAACATGAACATCCTTTTTTTTTCCATTTCTTGTGAAAATACCCAAGCCTGCGTAAGAACAAAGACAAACCATAATTGTCACAATCTTGTTTTCACTGGATTCATACTATATCTGTATGCAGTTCTTACCATTTTCTGTTATGCAGTACTAATAAAAATATGCAATATTTCGCTGTCAATTTGCATTTAAGCCCACCAATTGTGGAGGGCCCCACCCAAATGCCCCTAATTTTGTTTTGTTTGGCGATGTATGAACTTGCGTGAGAGCGGGGACTGTTGGTGCAGCAGTGGAAGGCAAGTGAGTGATGCTAAAGCTAGCGGTGCAGAGAAGTGAAGGTATGCTCCATAATGCATGGTCCACCAACCACCCTCTGGGATTTGCTGCAAGATGGAGTCCAACTTCATTGTCTTCTAACTCAAATCCCAGTTTTCCAAAGCCCACAATCAAAAGGAGAGAAAACCCCCAGGGGCATTGAGAGAACAGAGATGGATAGTGTGAATGAAATAGAAAAGAGAAGGGAGCGGGAGATAGACAATGAAACATGGAGAAAGCAAATTCTATTAGCCTACGTTAATTAAAAGAGTTATTAGATAGTTGCACTGGTCTGCATTGAAGTATTAAATATTCAATGTCCTTCCGTGTATCTGGCTTGCTTCATTATTTGGTCCTTTTGGTTTTCATTGTCTGACAAGCTGCAAGGTGTGACTGAATGTGTCCATGTCTAGAGAGTGTTTCAGACTTGAAACTGTTTTGCTGTAGCAAGAGGCTTTTATAGAAGACAGAGTGGAATGAAAGTAAGAAATACACTGTGTATAAACCGTACATAGGCACACAAATCCAGACAAACAGAAAACTGTAACAGTGATTGTA
The DNA here is from genome assembly GCA_030378365.1 of Hybognathus amarus. Classification (NCBI taxonomy): domain Eukaryota; kingdom Metazoa; phylum Chordata; class Actinopteri; order Cypriniformes; family Leuciscidae; genus Hybognathus; species Hybognathus amarus. The sequence continues at coordinate 214,341 of JAQIUQ010002360.1, read as the reverse complement.
ATGTAATGTTGGAACATTACAAACCTCCTCCCCCATATCTCAGTGGAATAAAGCTATGGATAACATGACTAGAGGCTATACTCTAATAGAGAAAGAGAGAGGGAGACATTACAGCCAGGCTTTACTGGGCGGCATTGTACCTTGAAACAGGGGATGAAGAATATGGAAAATGGTGCTGCATGAGGACTTTCATAAAGCCATGAATTTTCATTAACTGTTCAAAGAGGCATTTAGCAGTTCAAAAAAGGCCATCTAGGTTCTTCTTTAAGAATCTGACTCAACGTGAATTGCAGTAAAAAAAAAACACAATGAAAAAAAAAAAGAAATAAAAAAAATGTAGGGTGGGATGGTGGATGTTACTTTGGATTGTTAGGAATGAAAGACATTTTAGAGGAGAACATTGTTTTTTTGTTTTTTGTTTTTTTAATTACTATATTCCTTGAAGTTCACTTTGTTGAAAAAAAGGAAAACATATTCAGTTATTTAAACATAACCATATTGAACTTTGTCTTTGATCCTTTGGCTGAAATGTCCCTTTTTGGGCTTCTTGCCTTTTAAAGACACACAATGTAACCGAAGTACAGTAGCAACATATCTTGTTTCCCATATTGTGACGTTGGCTATATCCGAAGTTACATGAATTATTGAAAAAAAGAGAAAAGGATTGGGGACTTGGTTCTATCTATTTGGTTGTTAGAGGCAGATCTGAACTGCAAGCTTAAAGGAGTAGTTCACTTTAAAATTAAAATTAGTCCATGATTTACTCACCCTCAATCCATCCTTATGGTGTGTTCACACCTAACACAAATTGAATTATTTGTGCAAGTAGATTACATACAGTCAATCCAAAGATGCGAATCAGATGGATCATTTCGCGGCAGGCGTCGACGATATTTTGGGAATTAGGAATATTTAAATATTTTAATAAAATATCCAAAGAACAAAATGAAAGTAAAAGACGGAAGTCGCCACACACATAATAAATCAAAACATCAAATAAAACAGTCCAGGCTTGGTCCTGATCTCTATCTTCACTGTCATTGCTCCTCCTTTTATGCTGCACAGGTGTGGCTCATCATCAATCACACCGTTCAGTTGCGCAAGACTTCAGTGAAATCCTATGTTAGTTTTGCCTGAAACTTTTTTTTACTTTGCATTTTAAAAAGAACTATTTCTTTAAGAGTCGACTGTTAGAAAGAGGCCGGGTTTAAAAAAAACGATTGAAGGTATTTCACCAAAAGATTGAATTTGAAAAAAAGAAAAAAAAAAACATGCATAGATTAAGCATTCACAATAAGATTATTGCATGAATGTATTAAAAGATTTTGAACTGACTTTAATTACTTGCTGACATTAAGACAATCAAAATACCCACTGTAATGATGGCTAACATCTTTACAGTTTACAAAGTCAACGGTGAACATAATCCAGACAAACACTATAGCTTCAAAAATGAAGGATTTATACATCTGTCTCAACATGTTTAGTCTGTCCCTTCTCACAGATTAAAACTGTGTTATGCATACACTCGCCTAAGGATTATTAGGAAGACCTGTTCAATTTCTCATTAATGCAATTATCTAATCAACCAATCACATGGCGGTTGCTTCAATGAATTTAGGGGTGTGGTCCTGATCAAGACAATCGCCTGAACTACAAACTGAATGTCAGAAAGGAAAAGAAAGGTGATTTAAGCAATTTTGAGAGTGGCATGGTTGTTGGTGCCAGACGAGCCGGTCTGAGTATTTCACAATCTGCTCAGTTACTGGGATTTTCACATAGAACCATTTATAGGGTTTACAAAGAATAATGTGAAAGGGAAAAACATCCAGTATGCGGCAGTCCTATGGGGAAAACGCCTTGTTGAAGCTAGAGGTCAGAGGAGAATGGGCAAGATTCAAGCTGATAGAAGAGCAACTTTGACTGAAATAACCACTCGTTACAACCGAGGTATGCAGAAAAAGCATTTGTGAAGCCACAACACAAACAACCTTGAGGCGGATGGGCCACAACAACAGAAGACCCCACCAGGTACCACTCATCTCTACTACAAACAGGAAAAAGAGGCTACAATTTGCAAGAGCTCATCAAAATTGGACAGTTGAAGACTGGAAAAATGTTGCCTGGTCTGATGAGTCTCAGATTTCTGTTGAGACATTCAGATGGTAGAGTCAGAATTTGGTGTAAACAGAATGAGAACATGGATCCACCATGCCTGTTACCACTGTGCAGGCTGGTGGTGGTGGTGTAATGGTGTGGGATGTTTACTTGGCACACTTTAGGCCCCTTAGTGCCAATTAGGCATCTTTTAAATGACTCAGACTACCTGAGCATTGTTTATGACCATGTCTATCCATCCCTTTATGGCCACCATGTACCCATCCTCTGATGGCTACTTCCAGCCGGATAATGCACCATGTCACAAAGCTTGAATCATTTCATTTGAACATGACAATGAGTTCACTGTACTAAAATGGCCCCCACAGTCATCAGATCTCAACCCAATAGAGCATCTTTGGGATGTGGGGGAATGGGAGCTTTGTGCCCTGGATGTGCATCCCACAAATCTCCATCAACTGCAAGATGCTATCCTAACAATATGGGCCAACATTTCTAAAGAATGCTTTTAGAACCTTGTTGAATCAATGCCACGTAAAAGTCAGAATTCTAGCTGATAGACAGGTGTTCAACTTATTTGCAGCTGTATCATACAAATAAATAGTTAAAATAGCAGGGTGTTCAGATACTTATTTTTCTTATACTTATTAACCAAGTAATTTCAAAAGTAGTCAGTTGATGGGCTCAGAAAAATGTACTTATTTTCCAAACTCATTGACATATTTGTTATTGTTAAGTATAAACTCACTTAATAATTTTGTTGAATATTTCAAGACTTAATTTTACATTTGCATTAAATAAATGTATCCTGATGTAAAGATGGTTAGATTAAAATAGGACAAAAATACTGAGGAAATATACTTTTTTTTTTGCAATGTATGCAACATTTAATGCCATGACAAGCATTTAAGACTTTTTGCTATGTTTTTTTTTTCTTTTCTTTTATTTCTGATTGGTCTTCATTTTTGCAAGTTGTGATTTTTAAGGCCCTAATTTGTCTAAGGATGAATTCAAACTGAATTCAGGCCCCCTGAAACTCTGGTACATGTCTTTACTGTCACTTTTTGTCAGTTTAATATTTACAAAACTTTTGAATGGCAGCATCCATGTTAAAATATCATAGAATATTTGATTCTTTGGTTATTCCTTGATTAAAGATTACAAACAATTTTGACATGCACTGATAAATCATCCACAAAAAAACTATGAATGTGCATTAAGAAAGCACATAGTGTTGCCCTACTGGCCTATTCTTGTTGTAATACAATGAGGGACAACACACAGAGAGAAAGAAAACAACAAAGGAACAGAGAGAAAAACGTGTCATGGGTAATGAAAAGAGACCATCTCTAAGCTAAAGAGGAGAAATGGGAGGAAAAGGCACCAGCGAGCATTCAGCGTCTCTGGCTGAATTATTCAAACACAAACAAATAAGCATTTCAGAAATATGTAGAACCACAAGCATGCTCTTCAAAACAAGGTCTTCATCTCGGCCCGGACAATAGCATCTCGGAATTTTCTTTGTCTGAAAGCAAAATCTTGCTTTCGAGGTATCTTAAGCGGTATCTTTTGTACCATGGTATATCCCCTTTATAAAAGTCCATTATTCTCCAGGAGTATTCACAGACACAAGGCCTTTATTTCCGCCTGTTAGTTTTATGAAGGTCTGCTTTCTCTCCTTTCGCTTGCCTTAGGTCTGCTTAATGTAATGCTCCCATTGCTGGATTATATCATTATGAGCAGTAAGCCACATTTCCCAACCCAGTAGTTTGCTGTAACATGCACACCCCATAAAATTATTCAGCTGTTCACACACACATTTACGTGATGTGGTTAGCCAGAGTAAATTTGTACTGCTCAGAAGTTTCTTTTAATAGCTTAGTAGACTTAATCAGGGCTTGACATTAACTTTTTGAGGCACTTGTCCTTCGGACAAGTACATTTATGTTTCACTTGTCCATGCACAAAAGTCACTTGTCTGGGTAAAGATTTATAATTTTATCTAGGGCTGCACGATTTGGGGAAAATGTCATATTGCGATTATTGAGGTCAATATTGCGGTTGTGATATGCGATTGTGATATAATAAACAAATGGTTTCTTGTGTCAACTTGTTTGGTTCTAAACCAAATGCACACACAGATTAGTGATAATTCTAAAATTAGCAATAACAACTAAATGATTGATAACACCTATAATGATCAATAAGCAATTGATGTCTGGATAAAAATTAACTGTCTAACAGGTAGGACATATACAGAAATTGAATAAAGTTATCAAACAGTCTGCGCTGCATAAATTATAAATTATATATCGACTACTCATTAAAGCTACACAAGTTCTTTAGTCAAGAGCAGTGAGTAATTTCCTCTGTTCCCTTTGTTCTTTCATTAACTTTACTGACAGAACGCTTTATTTGTCGCTGGCCCTTTAAGGAGCCACTGTGGACAGAGACGCGGATACTCACACGTGCCTCATTCTCTCACGAGTAACAACTCTGTCCATCATAAGACTGCTCTTATTTTATGAAGATACTCGACAAATGACATTTTGGCTTAATTGTGTGTGTTGATGTTCGTTCAAGCGCGAAAGAGAACTTCTGGCGTGCGGTCTGTGCATGCGCATTATACTGGCGCGCCGTCTTTCTGTGAGTGACATTCAGGACATTCACAGGCAGCGCCAAAAATGTTTTCGTTTAAAAACGGTAAAATTAAATCTGTAAAATAGACGTAACGAGTGGCATATAACGTGAAGTAACATGGCATTTTATTTTGTTGGAAATTTAACTTGTCCTGTCGGACAACTAATTTTCTCTTCTACTTGTCCTACAAAAAATCCACTTGTCCCGGACAAGCGGACAAGCCTTAATGACGAGCCCTGACTTAATGCAGTATTTGATTTCTCGATTTCTCCAAAAATTCCTTATAAGGATTAACAATAGCTAGTACAGGCAGATTAAAAGTCTGCCGATTTTTATTTTATTTTAAGAAAAACATTTGAATTTATACTGAATTTTTGGGCACCGATTTCGTGATCTTGAAAATCTCAGCACAGTTTAAGATCTTGTTGAGATAACGTCTGAGGTTGTGGGGTGTTTTCTTGGGAGAAAAAAACAGAAAAGCAGCAGTATGGCCATTAAACAAGTCTCTATTTGTTCTCTATTTAATCTTTGCTGTTTAAACCATGAAACCGAAGTTGCGAACGTACTTTCTTCTCTCTTCTGAAGTATATCCGAGTAAAACGGCTTCTGGAGCAAGAAGGAAACTTGATTTTGTCCATTGGGGATTGATTGGATAGTTGTGGTTTGCTATTGCGGTGGTGCCATGTGAGTGACAGGTTGTCCCGCCCTCGCACCAGTAAACATGTCATCAGAGAAGAGATGTCTGCGAGTGGAAGGGGAAGCCATTTTGTTTAAAGATTACGAGTGAACATGATTTTTTTTATGACGTTCACAAACAAATAATTTATAATAAATACCTCAATATTCCATTACAAAAAAATAATACAAATTTTGATTTCATGGTCACTTTTTGTTGTCATTTCCCTTCCAATATCCACAAGTATGCGGTTTCAGGATGCTGTTGAAAGATTTCCAAAAGCATCTAAACCACCTGAAAACAGCCAGTATGATTTAACATCAAAGGACATTTGTCTAAAGCAGCCTCTTTTTGTGACACAGCAGCATGGCAAAGTCCTCTGATTTACTTACTAGCATTCCAGCACACTGCATCCAAAACAGGACTGAATGCATTATGTGAATGACTCTCTCTCTTCCCCAGAGCTGTGAACAAACCCTGTCAGTACAATGATATAGCTGGCCCGATCTCCCTCTCATGTCTACTCACATCAACACAGACAAGAAGAGAGAAGCTCTTGTTGACTCTTCAGGCCATTTCTGTGGACATTAACAAGCCAAAGTCCCGCTTCATTCCCTTTCTCATGTGATCTGGGATGTCCTATAGCATGTGGAGGTAACATCAACATGTATGCTGAGAACCACAAATGTAATCATATTTAAATATAGGAGATTAAGGGTACATTATGACTCTACTACACATCATCCTTTACTGAATATAGCTACAGTTCAATATATGGGTTTATATGGGATATACATATTTTTTGAAGAATGCACTCAACATAATGGCGCTCTTCCATTACCAGTGCCAGCTCGACTCGGACTCGGCTCGCTTTTTGCTCCATTTTCCATTGCAGACAGTACCGCCACAAATAGTACCCGGTCGTCATCAGCGACGCCTTTTGTTCCTCGTTGCCCTATCAAGCTCTCCGCTGGATCCTCTCTTCAACAACCAAACAAAGGAAAGTCTGCACCTCCTTCTGCACGCGTATTCTTCAGAGAAGTAAGTTTAGTCACTCTCAGGCCAAACTATTTAAAAATGGTGGGGATATTCTGGATACTCCATCAGGCACGTGCAATGATGATGCGGTAAATGGTGATGATTCTCTCTGACCAATCAGCAGTCGGCATTGTTCTCACGTCACATTTTTAGTACCGACTCAGCTCGCCTTAGAACCTCGCCGGAGGTGACACAAAAAAAAAAGATTCCCGAAAGCAGGTACAGCTTTTACACAGTGGAAAACCAGACGAAGGACGAGCCGAGTTGGTACTATGTAGTGGAAAAGTGCCATAAAATAAAAGTTCTTCAAAGTTGTAAAAAAAAAACATTGTTGGAGTACATTTTACAAGGAAAAAAATGTTTCTACATATTTCATGTTTAATTCAATGTGTTACCTGCCATTCCTTTGTAATTATTAAATATAATGTGTGTAATGTAAGTGGGCATTGCGTTATACCCACATCTAAATCCCTCTGATGCGCATCATTTAGTTGCTATCCAATCTCGTGAATAAGAAACACCCAGTCGTCGTACCCACTAATATTTACATAATTTTTTTGCTGCAATATTCTCCCATTCGTGGCGAGTAATCAACTCATCTCATCTGATCTGCTTCAGCACTCGAACACCCGCTCGTCAATGTCCAAATGTTTGTGAGATCAATCAAAGAACAATTTTTGTTCACGAAAGCCTAGAGCCAGACGGATATATCGGCATGCCGATATTATTGGCCGATATTAGGCATTTTCCAAACTATCAGTATCGGCAGTTATAATGGCCTAAACACGCTTCAACCATGTCATGAGTGTTGGAGTTGTATAGTTTGTCCACCAGAAGGCACTCTACACTGTCCCTGTTGGCAACACTTGTTGAGTTGGTCACGAGACATACATTGCTTTAATAACAATTAAAAGAACATCCACATCAGTTCTCAAATAAGCATGACAAAAATATTGGGACTACAAGCTAGCTAATGCCACTATCAACAGTCTGTTCTGTTGTGACAATAAAAGAAACTAGTTTCTTTTTAAAATGCATTATCATTATTTTAGTTAAAACACAAAAATAACTACAAATAACTAATGTTAGGGAAATCTGTTAATGTTTTGTTACGCGTTTCTGAAATAAAATAAAAAAAAAATATCAGCCGATATATCGGAATATCGGATTTTAAAACCAACAAATATTTGTATCGGTATCGGCCTTCAAAATCCTTTATCGGTTCAAGTCTGTACCGAGCGCTAATCCCAACGCGACGCTTCACTTCAGTTAACGATCACACAGTGCTAGATAAGATGCAAGCAGCTGAAAAATATACAGCTGTTTTCCGATGTGTTAAATGGCCGACAGAAATAATCAGTTTGATCCAAGATAGTTGTAATTATAAGCTCAATTTAACACAAGCACCCTATTAAATCTATTGCCATTATTATTGTATAAATATATTTTGTAAAACGTTTTCTCAAATGTGTTCGACTTTTCACTATTTGAATCACTCCACTTGTCGACAAGTGCGGCGCTACAAGTGACTGTCTTTATGAGTGAGCAATTGAACCACTAATTAAATGAACATATTAGTCCAAAAACATTGATGCATTTAGGAAAGAAAAAGTAGTATCTGATCAAATACTTCATGCTTTTAAAAGCTACTGTTGTCTTTTTTTTTTTTTTTTCATCAAAACACCTTAAAATGAGATCAGGAAAATCTAAATCTTCTCGGGGAGCATACCCCCAGAGCAATAAAATACTATATGTACCAGGGTATTTGAGAAAACCCTACATACGACCCTGATATGCAGAAACACTAGTGATTCTATACGTTCTATTGTATTCATTATATTTTATATTCTAAAGTCTTTGCCATTTTTCAATACTAATGCAAGACTAGTAGTCTTGTATGTCACTGTTTAGAACAGAGAACGTTCATCCTTTGCTTGCTAGGATGCTTAAAAAATATTGGGGACATAAATTAAGAGTATACCCACATATCCAGGCACCCCTACATCACTGCTAACAGGCTTGTGGAAGAGCCCTTCGTTGAAGGGATTCATTTGTTCACTTTCGTTTGGAACGCTCCTTCAAATGGCATCTCCTTAAAGTGCCTATCAAAGATGCTGTTTGAAATTCACCTTATGTCTTCTGAAGCAATATAACAATTTTGTGGGGAACAAACTAAAATTACAGTGATTTTTCAACCCGACCTCATGAGAAAACATTACTATTTTTAGAGGTGGCGATTTTGTATTCCTTTTTACAATGTGATTTTTGGAGAAACAATTTTTAAGGGAAAAGTATAATGGCCCAACTCTAAACATAACCATCAGTGGGATATAAGCAGATCATATACAACCATATAAATGAGTTTGTACAAATGCATACAATTAGCCACCAGTTTGTCAAAACATAATTACAAAATTCCATGAGGGTGTGTTGGAATTGTCACTGAAAATCTTCCCTTCTGGCTCTGCCATAGCTCTCTGAATCACAGTTTGGTTGTGTCAAATTGTGTGTTTTGTGTAGGCCTACTACAAAGAAATTTACGGTTTGGAATCCCACGAGGGTGACAATATTTAATTAACCTTTTTATATTGTTATTTGCTAATTTTGCCTTTCACAATGAGTCACAAACAAATGTTTTTGGTTTGGATTGAGGCATAAAGTAATATCTGAGTGAGACACACCAAACTCGTACATGTGGAGAGAGTGAGTTTGACCCTGACAGCAATGGAAAAGCAGGAATGTAAAAGGCAGAGTTAAGACCTCAGGGAAAGAGAGAGAGAGAAATGGGGGGATGAGAGTTGTTCCCTCTGTATCAGTTGATCAATGTCATCTCCATCCTCCAGCCAGCACTAAGTCCTATTTTTAGAGCCTCAAACTCAAACTCCCCTTCATATCCAGTCCTCCCTTTCACTTTACTGGTCCCACTCCTTTACAAATATGCAGTTCATAAATCTACATAGCCTCACAGAATCCCTGAAGATGTTTAACCTATATGTTTAAAAATAGAAAAGGACATAGCACCAGGCCAAAATAAACCTTACCTGAGTAACTTGTGAATTCGTATTCGCAGTCTGTAGCTCCTTTGCGTCAGTTTTCCTTATGGGCTGCACGTGTAACGCTGTTTCACGATAAAATGACTCCCATGAGACACTTTTACATTGTGACTAGGGTGGCACCGGCTTTTATGAGCCAATTGCCTGATTCCTGAATTAAGCAGAAATGGTACGTCGGTTTTTACCCGTAGGTTAGTCAAACGCACAACCTTGCAAAATATACTTCTTTTGACTCGTATACACAGGCGTTCCACACATGCGCAGTTTCGAGTTACAACCCATGTAAATATGTTCGAATTATTTCATGTTATAGTTAGTTTTACAAATGAGGGTAACCTCAAAGAACCGGCTCGCGTACTTCTTCTTCTGATGAAATTTGTGTCACGCGTACTTGACCCTCGCGCACGCGCAAAATGACTGAAGCTTACGTTGGCCTTTACTAGACGTTACCTACCGTTTGAATCGAGTCATATAGGCCTACACGTATTCGACTACATAGGTTACCAACTGAACGGTTGGTTCCTGTGGGCATGTTTATTACTCTTTTGTCATTATGTTTTTTAATCAGGTAATTTCTGTCTAAATAAAATCATCTAGAAGAACTGTAACTTTCCATGGACAGCGTACAGTTCTAGATGATTTTTTCTAGAAATCCTTCAACAGTCTCTGTGATGAATTATTTTGTATCGTGGAAATATCTGTTATGTCAAATAACTTCCTCAGGGCAGTACTAAAATTAGATTTTTAATGATCAGTCTTGGCACAAGATTTGTGTCCATACAAACAAACAAAAAGTCCATGTTTTAAATATTAAAGTACAATCAACTTGGTTGTTTAAGCCATTTCAACTAATGAAATTAAACTGACTAAATTTGCTGAATCTTGTATAGCAAAAAAAGTACAAAAATTACTTATTTTAATAATATTAAACAACATACTTTATCATAACTTATTGATCATACAATGTTTTAGTGTAAAATATTAACATGCACCGACAATAATTATGTGAACATATGGACAGAAATGTATATCTCATCGTATTCCTTTTATATTAAGTAAATCCCTGCAGCACTCACTGCACTTTCTCTTACACACACACACACACACAGAGAGAGAGAGAGAGACGTATCCCTTTGGCGTAACAAAGGATCAAGTGTTCCACTGGACTGGCCAGACCATTACTGACAAAACCGAGAGAGAAAAAAAACTGAAACAAAGGACAGAGAAAGAGTGTGATGGAACATGAAGTATAAAAGGACACAGGAAAAGAACTCTAAATATAAAACGCAGGAATAAGTTTTATATGTGTATATATACGTAGGGAGTGTGGAATGAAGGAGATAGCAGCACAGAGAAAAGCTTATTCCCCATCCTTCGTGTGACCTTAAGCAACAAGACTTCCACTTTTTAGCTCTCTCATTCTCTCAGTCACACACAATGGGACGTGGGGAGGCCAGGCTTTGATGTTGGCACAATAATCTCAGCCCCCGGAGAACGTTAGATAGAGAAGGAGGAGCAAAGGATAGCCCTGGAGGGAGTATAGAAATACACAAGATTATGTGCGTCAGTGCGTGAGTGTGTGTGTGGACTGTAGACTGAGTCAAATGATGGAGGCAGGCACACACAGACCCAGATAATGACCCAGCTGCCAGTAAATACTTTTAAGGTCAAGGTATGCAATGGCATTTCCTTTTTCCATTTAATGGAGCCCATTTAGCATGCATATATACAATTATCTCATTCCAAATCCTAGTGAACTGCACATGCAGGCAGCATTTAAAGGCATTACAGGCACACTGACTAAACATTAAAAAGGCTGTTATAAAAAAGATATCTAGTTTTATCAAAATTCAATGGCAACAGTAGAAGGTGATTCATAAAGCAGAAGGTGATAAATAAAGCAGCTCCGAGCTCAGTGAATAATGAATCTAAAATAGTGTTTAAGGTGAGATAAATATTACTTATAGATTCAATTCAGTACTGAAAAATATAAAAATGTGTTATTTTACATGTGAACATGTATGCATTTTTTTTTGTGCAATGTATTTTGTGTTGCATTGAAATAATTTTTTTTTAAAGAACACAGAAGATTCGTTTACATTCAATTTTCTGTAAAGAAATTTGGGTAAATGGAAAACTGAACCTAGTATGATGTTGGTGTGAAAAATTAAAGCAGCGGTAGTGAAATTATTGATATTCCAGCAGAGCAAATTTTACGTTAGTATTAGTCATTGTAAAGTATGTCTGTCCATGTAGCTGGCATGATGCACCGTTTGTCCACGTCATGTGCATGAAATAGCTATTGGATCAACAATTTAAGCCCTTTAAAAAAATATAGTCTAACACCAAATCTAGTTTTTGATGTTTCAGCATTTTCAGTTGCTGAAATGTATGATTATTAAGAGAATAAAGCTTTTAGCTCAGCAATATACTCACAATCTAAATCAATTTGCAAGTCAGAGTCTTCATGTGGAGTCTATTAGTGATTTTTTACCCATTTAGAGCATTCTAAATTGGTCACTGGTGACCTCCCATGATGCTTAGAAAAGAGAGATGCTAATGCTACAGTGTAGCAAAGAAAACCAACAAATCAACATTTCCAAAATTAGACTTTTATTGGTCATTTGGGCTGCAATGGGTCATAATATCAACAAGTAATTGCAAACAGAGCCCGCAGAAGTCTGGACAGCCATCGTCCATTAAAAAGCTGTTAATCATCTTATGGCTGTGAGCCTCATGAGTGGACTGGCCTCGTACTTCCATACTGCTCTTTTGATTGGCCCTCTGACAGTATCCAGTGATACACACACACACACACACACACACACGCACACACACCATTACGGTTCTTGTAACAGGCAGAGACAGATATGATGAGGGCTTAGGTCCACCATTACAGTTTAGTTCAAACGTGAAGTATCACGAAGGATCGTGCATTTAGGAATATGGCCTCGGAGCCTCAGAACGCCAGTCGACCTCTTTGATCCATGAGAGTGGCCCGGGGGAGAAGACAATGGAAATGCAGAACGTAGCAGAGAAGAACAAAGGAAGCGGAAGGTCAACATGAATCCTTGACAGAAGGACGTCAAGCAATGAAATTGAGAGAACGGGGCAAATGGAAGGTCATTAACTGGGGCCAAAAGGGCGAAATGAAAAGGAATGTCAGGTCATGAAAGGGCAGGGATGAAAACAACGGGTATCTGGACCAAACTTCTGTCTCACTTATTCACTTTAGTCTCATTCATAGGTGGGCATTTCTTTATTTGTGTGTAAATCAATTTCAGAAAGACCGTTTTATACGTAAAAGATAAAAACATGCAAAAATCCTTTTGTCTGTAGTCCAAATTATACATATACAAGTTCTTCACGCCCTGTTCTTCTTGGTAGACTACATCAAAAGAGGAAAAACAAAACAAAAAACTATGTACACGCCATTTAATTTACAGTGGAGTAAAAAATGAAAGAATACCAGGCATGAAAGAATACCAGGATGACTAAGGCAGATGACATTTCAAAAAACAGAATGTTTTCATTTGCAAAATACTAAATCACTTCAAAAAATGCAGAGAGAGAGAGAGAGAGAGAAAATAAATGAACAAAACGAAGAAGTTCTGCTACCAGAATAATAATGTCTCGTCTTCCATTTTGCAACCGGCTGCATAAGTTAACGTTTTGGTGGAAAAACAGTGAATATATTTAAAAAAAGAAAGAAAAAAAAAGAAACTGAAATCTATTTTCTAGCATACTGTACAAAGCTGTTCCCTCTGTCTTGCTCTCATTCTTCCAAAGCTTTCGTTTTGATACGTGGACGTGAACGAACAGCGTGATGGTGAGAAACGCAAGCAGAAGCATTAACGTTATAAACAGGCTCACGAACATAAACACTCCAAAACTCTGAGCCACCAAAGCCATTGAACAGAAAAACAACATCATCAGATCAAATGACCAATGACCGAAAAAGAAAAATGTAAAAATGAAACGAAACAAAAAAAATGTACAAAAAGGCACAGTAATATCCCAGTGCTTCTGTACTGTGAGATTCAAGTGTAACTTAGCATTCATTTAACGTTCGTTAGCGCTTCCTTCATGCGTTTCGTACCGTGATCCTTCAAACTTCGGCGAGAAAATCCTGGACTGAACCAAATCTAGGCAGTTTTCCTTCATAAGACCCCCTTCCGTCAACAACAGAGGGCCTCGAGAGACCTGGTTTTGTTTCCATGGTGATCTTCCTTCCACTTTCTCGTCTCTTCATTCTCTGTCTCTTTAGGGTATACTGGTTTCTTCATTGTTTTGATTCTGCTCACTGTCCACGTCCTGCAATTAAAAAAAAGTGCCACACTGTTTTTTTGATGTTGTTTCTTTTAATTTTCCTCCTCCTCCGGTTCTTCCTTCTCTTTTTCGTGGTCCTGCGGTGATGGTTTAAGCTAGTCGTCGTTGCCTCCGTACATGTCGGCGAGTTGCGGAAGCGAGGGCCCCAGTCGTTGAGGTAGTCATAGTCCTGGTCGCCTCCGCTGCTGGAGGAGTGAAGGGAGCTGAGCGATCCGAGCCGTGGAGCCGCTGCCCTCGTCAGTCGAAGACCAGCAGGGAGTCGTACGGCGGGGCCGTGGGATCCGTGTCGGCCGCCTTCAGGCCCTAGGGAACATGACCACAACGGATGTGCTTTTAAAATAGACAGGCTTCAAATATAGCACATGATCGTTGTTTGGCACAAGCGTTTTCTTGTCTGGTACAACGTATTGCTGTTTAAGAGAAGAAGAGGGGATGGGATGGAGAAATAGAAGGAACAAACAGAGGAGGAGGGGGAGATGGGAGGAGAGGGAAGCGGAGAAGGATTGGGGTCGCCGTGCAAACAGATGCTGGGCTCTGGAACAGGCTAAAGCGTTTATTTATAAGCGGCTGCGTTCTGGTAACGCCACGGCTAAGCGCAGTCTGAGCTCGCACAATTAAACAATGAAACACTGAATACACTGTCAGGGCACTGGATGAGAAACAACCAAAGTGAGAAGAGGAAGGAAGGAAAGGAAGGAAGGAGTGACAATAGAACTGAAACCCATTAAGTAGAAACGGTGTGTGAGAGACATTTCACATGCGGCTGCACTATTCTCTACTGCTTTGTAAAATGTGCAGGTGAATCCAAAATTTAAATGAACACAAAGACCACTGTGTACTGGCCGTTATTTCCTGCGATGAAATAATGTGTTCACAGCTCTCAGGAAATCTGCAGTCTCTCCAACATTTAAAATGATCCTCTAAAGTTTAACCTATGAACTTCCTTAGAAAATGAATTTATACGAATATGGTAATCTTTAAACATTATAAATAATAATATATTATCCTTTTTCTTTTTCTTTTCATCAGGTCCCAACAGGTCGTAATACACACAATTAAACCGTTATATTTAGCACAAAAGCTTGTGCTTTCCGGGTTTTTTCTTTTTCTTTTTTTTTTGCACTATGACTAATTTGTATTTGAAGTAAATCAATCCAATGATGGTGAAGGACGTATGGGGTGTGGACAGCCAGGGCCTGAAATTAACACCCAGCCACCTGCCAATGCGGGTGAAATTTGCGAATTGGCTGGTAACACTGTCAATCTACCTGCCACATTGGCAGGTAGCCAATGAGAATTGAGTTATTCATTAGGATTTTTAAATTTCAACAAAGTCCGCCATTGCGTTGAACTTTAGCTAAAATGTGGTGGCACATTACTGGGCTTATAGAGTTATGTTTACCTGACAGCACTTAAATGTGTATTCTTACAAGTTAAAGAACAATATTGTGAAATTCCCGTTTTTTATTTCACCTTTATGAGGAAAAAAAAAGGCTGGTAAAAAGTCTCTGTGGCAGGTGAATTTTTAAATAGTTAACTCAAAAGTTAACTCAAAATCATCAAAAGTTAACTTCAGGCCCTGGTGGACGCTCAATAAAAGAAACATCGAATCCTATACATGCTTGTTTTTTTTTCTGTAATAATAATAAAGAAATAAAAATAAAAAAACACTGTATTATGTACTTTTTCAGCCAAGCAAAAAAAGCATGTGGAAAAAGCTAGCATTCGAACCGTAGAAGTGAAAACGTAACTTTAGATAGAAAATGCAACAGAGGCAAAAACATACTATAGACAAAAATGCACATCTACCTAGACAACATTTTGGGGTAGATTAAAATGTTTGATTTTACATGTGCACAAACAATTTTAGTTGTGAATCCAGCATCCAAATGCATGTTCAATTTGAACGTTTAAAATGCCTCTTGGTGCCCAAAAAATGCGTCTAGGTAGGCGCAGCTCATCTTGGTTTTGAAACACCGCCATATTGTCCAAATAAAGTTCTATTCTTAGCATGACACTATCCAGACAGAGTGCTAACATAGACTAAACACTGTATAGACGTTCAGCTGACATAATTCTGAATCCTGAAGTCGCTTGTCTAAACAAATCTTTCTGCAGACATAAAACGACTATAAATAAAACTCATAAGTGACAATTCTTTTCACGTTCGAATGCTTAAAAAGAAAGCTAAAAAAACTTAAAGTTTTCTTTAAAATACAGTTTTGGGTTGAAACGATTGGCAAATGCTGATGTATAAAAAGCCTGTCTGTCTTTTGAAGCTGAGGCTGCTTACATTTAGCAGTGATGTTTAATTCATTACCTGATTTAAAGCAGTTTCTTGCTAATCTCACCCTGCTTTGAGTGCAGTCGCACTGCTTAGAGCGTGTGAGGTCTGCATGTGTGCATGGGAGGGACGCGCATCCACAGACTGTAGCATGAGTTATTGGATCCCTGAGACTGGCTAAATGATCAACAAAACCTAAAAGGACCTTGGTCCAATTAACCAATCATAATCACCATTAAGTCTTATCACTGGTGCCATCGAGCCATTTTATATGGCGCGAGCTTCAGAAGAGCGGACACACAGCGTACCTTCGTGGAATGAACTCTCCTATGTCTCCGGGATGGGGTGCGGCCGAGCGGATAGGATAGTTTCGGATGCTCAGAGTGCATCGGTCGCTCGTCCATCCGGCGGATCCCGACGGGCTTGATCATGTCTGGCTCCAGAGTATCGGGCTGCTGCAGCTGGCTCAGATCATAGTCCTGAAGAAACACAGATAGACAATCACAAACAGGGTTAGAGGTCTGCTTAAAAGCCCTTGGTTTTCTGGAAACATCTGCCAAACAAGGAACGTTTGGAACTATAGTAATGCAATTTCGCTTTGTACCAAATGAAGGACATTCATGTTGATTTTCTTCTCAGAAGTTAGCTAAATTTGATAAAAACCTTCCTATGGGAAAATTTGGAACAGTCCATACTTTAATCTTGGTGTAAAATAAATGTATTCTTCTATTCATTCTGATATTTCATTTCTTTTAGGTTAGTGAGTGGTCTTAGTATCGAATAGCTTAGGCCATGTGTCCACCAAAAGCGGTTTTCCACACGCCTGGCGTATGTTTTTCAATTGTTTTCAATGGGAAGCTGTCACGTTTTTGAAACGTCATGAGTCGTACCGAGGTGCTGAGCATTTTTTCACGCTGAAGTGCCGAGCGCCCGGCGTTTTACTGGTCGGCTGGCAGTAAAACGCAGCGCTCATCACTGTCACTTTTTACCCAGCTGTCCAATCACAGTGGAGGAGGGGCGGGACTAATACCCACATTGACAAACTGCCACAACATTCAAACTGCTGCGGATATTCTGTATGCATAGGAACGGAATGTCTCGACGGAAAAACGCTGTGCTGCCAAAACGACTCTCAGAGCGCCCAAGAGCATGGGTGTCTTCATTAGGAGCGTCTGGTGTTTTCAGCTGGCTAAAGAGCTTTGGACACACGGCCTTAGACTTTGCTTTCCAGCTGCTAAAAGCAAATAACTAGAAGAATAACAAAGTGCAGTAAAAACCTTCAATACAGTGTGTTTATGGCTAAGATGATTCATTAAAATAATATGACAAGAATTCAGTTTGCAATTTCAAGCCACATATCAGGCTTTGTTTGATTTTTTTATCATTATATATGTGTGATGCGATACTGGGAAAATCCCACCACATGGTGAAATTTGACATATTACAGGTTTTTAGACCTTATTAAAGCTGGGTTCAAGCCCTTTCCAAAACGTTTTTTTATTTCTTTTTTCATTTTTCTGTAACAAAAGTTATGGTTATCTGAAGTCGGCTGATCGCTATGATTTCCAGAAATGGAATTTTGAGAAAAAACGGTTTAATTGACGGTCACAGTCCTGCTAGCGGGCGCTTCCTTTTTTATTGCCTTTTTTCCTTTTTAATCATGCAGAAGATTAGGGTATCATTCGGAAGCTTACGAACTCAAAATTCAACCTGTGAAAACCATTTTGAAATTGGACAATAGAGAAGCGAGCAAGGTCTCTTTAAACGAGCAGCTTCAGACTCTGTTCTCTCTGGGCTCTGCATCACACCATACGATAACGCTGGATAAAAATAAATAAATAAACTTGCGGGCTGTTGTAGTTCACCCAGGAGTGGACTTTATTCTGTTATGTGGTTTATTTTGATAGGTGAACTGTCTTTGTAGTGTCAAGAGGAGAGCTGAACAGGAGATATTTTGTGTTTTGCTTCTCCGCTCGCCTGCGTGTTCTTAAAGAGAAATACAGTTTTCCCGCTTGACATTATAAATCGATAATTTTCTGCACTAAACTAGATGAATTTTCCCAAGGTAAACAAGATGTTATAGAATAATAATTTAATAAAAACCCAATTTTGACAAAAAACTGACATTCAATCTATATTTAGACCTTACTGAAAACACACGCAGCGCAACATGCGACAGGTTTTCCCAGAACGCATCACATATTTTTTATTTTTATTTACAGAAATAACTGGAAGGACAATTCAGTTACAAATGGCAACGCCTGCTGTTTTTGTTAAATATAAGGTGGATAAAAACAAATCGAACTCTATAGTATTTCCTCCTTTACATAGCTGATAGCTGAAAGTATGTTTCGAATTGCCGCTACATTTTGAAATCAGCAGGGTCGGTGCTAAAACTTTGTTTGGCGCACTAATTCGACTCCACTAATTGGTTGATCCACTATGTGGCAATACTCACAGTTGGCTCGCTGTTTTCAAAATCTACTTGACGATGAAAAATGCCATTAAAAATAACCAAAGAAGAAGGTGGAAACAACAAAAATGGATATGCAATGGGATATGCCCACGACAAGTTTGAAAGATGACATGTCTGTAAGTGCTCATGGTCCATGGGGTATTACTTTGAAAAGTTAAAACACTCAGCCATGCACAAGATGTAGAGGCAGGTGGAAAAAACACAGTGTACCCCTGATTTAATGTTTTAATTAAAATCTAAAAATGCCAAATGGTTTCTCTGGGGGTTTAGAGAGTAGAAAATATCATTAACTCATAAAACCATAAAAAAGTCTGCAAAATGATAAAACTGAATGTGTGTGAGCATTGAGACATTTTACAAAAACCAAAGTTTGCCTCAGAATGCAACTGCAAAAATATATGGTCACACGACCAGGCAAAGCAGGAACGGTTTCATCCATTTAAAATGAGTCTCTAGCATACTATGACTTGTAATCAGCATTACTTGCAAAATGAGTGCTGAAAATGTGTCATCATGATTTCAAACCGCACTACGCAGCTCAAATTAAAATCGTGAAGATTTAACGACTGCTTAAAATCACAATTTTTAACATGTAATTATTAAACAAGCTAGATGGTCTCAAGTTATTCTGAGCTGAAATAATTGCGTATGCCCAGCAGCAATAGCAGTAGAGAGGGAGCGCATGTACCTGGTCTCCTCCTCTCCGCCGCCCTCCTCGTCGTATTTGAGTATGTTGTGTCGCACGTCGTACCTCTGGATTGATCAGCAGCTGCTTGGCCTGTTCTTTCTTTATCCCGTCTCTTCATCCACATCACAAACATCAACACCAGCACTGACAGAGAGACAGAAAGTGCGAAAGAGATCAATATAAAACAAGCGCTTGAGATCAGACAGTAATAGGTGCAGTGTGTCATTTTTAGCACCTCCAACCAAAATTTACATTTCTCCTAACTCCACCCCCTCAGTTTCTGTTGCTTCCTCGGACAAGCTCCCATGAGAGGTGTGATTTTTCAGAAATTGGATTGATATTATTCAGCTATTCTGTGACACTGCAATGTATTTCATCAAGTAAATTAACACAAGTAACGTGATTTAAAACTCAGAGATGGAGAATCAGAATTCTGCACGAGATAATCATAAGCTACTGTGTTTCCATCCAAGCTCCAAATTTAATTTAACCTGAAAAACAGTTTCTACATCCCATGTGTTTAAGGAAAACAAAATTTTCACTTACATAGGAGTTTGAGCAAAATAGAAATGGAAGTTGTGGCCATTGGGAAGCTACTGTGGCTCTTTTATTAAATGTAATAAATTACTTTAGAGTGCAGAGACATTCTGACAAAAAATGTCATCGCTAGTGAATGGAGGTAGATGCCTTATTTTTGAGAGGCGACAGCATGTCAGACAGTTTTGATGGTGACGGCAGCCAATTATTTTGATAACAGGCTTTGGCAGGGTTTCATTGAGACGACAACCATATTTATGCAATGAGATTGGTCCAATGTGAATTATTCACAATACGTATATATACGCCTCTAGAAATGTATTCAATTAATTGTTTCCATTGTAGTATTTGTGTTTGTCTTCTTAATAAACAAAGCATTTATCCACCTCAAGTGGCTTATAAGTTCTTAAGGGGTCATCGAATGCAAAATTCACTTTTATATGGTGTTTGCACTTAATGTCGTCTCTGCAGTTTGTGGACACAACCACCATACAATGAACAAAATCGAGTGGAACAATTTTTGGAAACTGCACCCACTTTTTGGTGTGTTCATCCAACATTTTGGACAGATACATGGACAGAAACCCAGTTAAAATCAAGCGAAAAGAGAAAAGCATCATTTGATTTTGATTCAACTGATAACATTGGTGTAAGAGAACAGAACGGTTGCTATCATTTCCACAACAGTCTCGCTATTAAATCTTTTGTGACTCTATCGCCTCTGCGACCAAAAGCAGATCACATGTGCTCGACAGAAATGTGACCAACTGATAAGAACTCCACTGCCTGGAAGAAACAATCTCCGTCTAGTGTGCGTCTTACCCAGCAGGATGATGATGCAGATAAGAATGGCAATGATGGCTCCGGTGCCCAGCCCGGCCGCCATAATGCGCTCCATGTCCACGCAGTCGCCGTGGTGATCACACTGGCACACTTTGATGCGCAGGTAGGTGACGTTGGACATGGGCAGGTTACCCGAGTCTGTGATGCTGATGGGCAGCTCGTATATCCCACTTTCCAAGTAACTAATTTTCAGACTCAACTGAGCATAATCGCCTACAAACCAAGCACAAGTATGGAAAAAACAATGCGTCAGATAAATAAAAACATAATTGAGAAAAGTGTTTTGATATGGTGTTGTGGCGTACCACTGATTCGAGTCAGTGTCCAGTTCCTGCGGATGTCAGATGGTCGGTTGGGCAGCTCGAAAGCATAGGGCCCAGCGTTGGGGTTGAGGTCTCCGTCTACAGCCGTGATGTTGATGGCGTTGGGCTCAGGACGCTCGCACACTTCAGCTTCTTGAGGGAAAGACTCGAGGTGCGTTATCGTTTATGTCCAGCAGGTAGATTTGCAGAGTTCCCGTCCCACTCGCAGGGGGGATACCTGACAATGGACAGAAGAGAAAAAGAAGGGAAAGTCAATACAAACATTGTCTCATTTAGCCAGACTTTGGACTAAGAATAGTCAACTGATCACATTTTAAAACTTTTAAACACTATTTTCAACACGCTATCTAAAAAACGTAACCTATGTGATGAGATGTTTAAAAACAAAAGATGCAATAAACTTGGTGCATATTGACCCTTAATGGTGCGTTCACACCGAATGCGAATAGAGCGTCAAATATGCGTCGACCGCGTCTAGTTAGACGCTTGAACATTTTGAACCCATTCGCGCGTCCGCGTCACTCGCGAATAAAAAAAAACAACAGCACAATTTCTTTCTGGCATAAGTTTGAACCGACAAGTCTGAAGTAAAAGATATTGCTGCTCTGTACTTATTGTGGAAACGGAGGAAAGCCAAACGCCGACGTGTCTGGGTTCACAGCACCATTCAGAGGCGAACTCAACTCGGGGAATTTCACCGTCTTCTCCAGGAGGTATATGACGTGGTGTCATATATTTCAGGGTACCCACAGACGGCAACAATCAGCATCTCCTCCATTTTGGACAACAGTGATAGACCTGACGTATCGATTAGCTCTTCGTTGATTGGCTGGCGCAACAAAGCGTCATGCGAATCTTCCGCACAAGTTCAAATTTTCCAACTTGCGCGGAAGACGTTCGCGGCAAACGCCGTCGCCCAATCGCGTCATTCTGCAACGCCCGGCGTGAATCATGCGTCTATTCGCGTCTTTGCATTGACTTTGTATGTAATTTACTTGCGCAAAGGATTTAATTCGCGTTCGGTGTGAACGCACCATTAAAGATGAATCCATACAGCCCTTGCTGTATATTGCAAGTTTTTGTGTGCAATATGCTTCGTGACTGTGAAAGTTTTGTGGGCGTGACATCTGAGCCCAAGACTAAATAGTTGAAAGCTGACAATGCAGATGAACTACAGCAGTTAATGACTTTAACTTCCACTCATCTGGGTCGGTTGGCATGATAACTCATTTATAAGCCATAGTGCACAGTCTATAAGATCCAATCAAACCAGAGCCCTTATAACCACCACTGCATCTTCACTCCTTAGAAAAGAGCTTAAGTTTCTGTTACAACAAGAGTAACAAGACCTTTCGACTTCACTGATCTTTAAACAAAGAACAAGAGACAGGCAGAGCTGCGCAGGCAGGCTCGACGGAGCTGAGGCTCTCGTGTCTCTACCCCTGCTGACATTCACAACACATTTTTAATCCGTTCCAGCCTGAAAACAACTAACTCCAGTGCGACTAAGTATCCTTAATTTATTGAATCAGGTGTGCAAATCAGCATTGAACTAGATACGAAAAGGCTTCTTTGTGGCAAAGGGTTTCGATCAGCACTATACTGCTGCTTGCACACAAAGATTTAACCGAGTTCGGAGGCAGGAATTCGATAAGAATGCTAAGTTAGCATTGTGCATTTGCACCCGCTGTCTTAGCAAATTGTTTTAACAAGGTTACAAATTTAAACTACGCAACTAAAGACAATTGGCAATGCAATTCTGATGAACTACTATAGTACCGATGCCTCCTTGGAGAAATTAACTAGCGAGTCACAAGTGTTCCCAACTTTGTCACATGTAAACCATGTTGGTACACAGGACATGGAGTAATAACGTCTGCTATTTAATCACTTTAGAGATCAAATTAATGTCAGATTATTTGTATCTGAAGATTACTTTGCTATGTTTGTTTAGCTTGTTTACTCCAAACTCAACTTTGTGATGCAGTCTGTGAATATTCATTGGAATTATTGTTTCGGGAAACACAGAATCAATGAATTATTTAGGTAATGGTGGAACTCGTGACTGTAGTTGGTACTGCAATCTACCTTTAAAATGCCCAAAGTGCACTTTACTGCAGTGCACAGCTGGATATAACACTCTTCTCCATAATTTCATTAATTACTGATTGCAAGAAAATGTACACAAACATCCCTTTTAAATAAATATGTATTTAAATTAAATGCAATTAAATAAAATTGCTTGATAACATAGTGCAAATAGTGCTGATCTACAACAAGCCTAATTTGCAAAGAAGAGTGCGTTTGTGCTAAAAAGAATGAGAATTACTTGATTTACATACAGTGCCTAGCTATTTCAGCGCATTTAAACTGCATAACAGGTGGGGTTTTGCACTGAAATACCGCATACAAAAATGGCAAAACTGTTTATTGAGTGTTTCAGGAGACAAGCTTTCAAATTTACAGCGTGTGTGTGTGTGTGAGAGAGAGGGGGTTTGTTTCAGAGCTCTGATGCAGCGAGAATGTTAAACACCACAGCAGAATAGGGCCTAGCAGACTTCAGTAGACTCTTTCACACTGCGGGTAGTGTATGTGCATATGTGTGTGTTAGGAAGAGAGAGAGAGCCTGCTTCAAAGAACAACCTAGAAAAAGTGAGTGCATAGACATTCATAATGAGATCGCATATGTTGTTGGTGAGATCATTAACATGGATGTGTGGGCATGTGCATATCTCTGTTCGGTTGCAATTCCTCCCTAGAGCTAAAATCAATAGAATCACTAGATCTCAAGAGTTTCTACATATAGACACATACAAACACAGCTGCTCCTACCATTGTCAGAGGCCATAAATGTGGCATTGTAGAGATTGTTTTTAACATAGGGAGACTCGCGGTCCAAAACAGCAATTGTGGAAATTCGTCCATTGTTGGGGTCGATCTCCAGCCAGTTGGCAGGATCAAACAATTTAGAGTACCTTTAAAACACAAACACACCAAACACAGATGGTTAATATTTACTTGTTCATAGAAAAGACACTGAAATGAGGGGGAAAATGACAAAACACAACGGTTATTTGTAGGGCTGTCAAACGATTAATCGCGATTAATCGCATCCAAAATAAAAGTTTGTGTTTACATAATATATGTGGGTGCACTGTGTATAATTATTTTATATATATATAAATATACACAGATGCTTGTATATATTTTTGAAATATTTTTATGTATATACTGTATATAGATTTATATATAATTTATATTATAGAACTATAAATATTTTATATATATAAATAATATTTTTTTCTTAAATATGCATGTGTGTGTGTATTTATATAGATACAAAATAATTATACACAGTGCACCCACATATATTATGTAAATACAAACTTTTTCTTTGGATGCGATTAATCGCGATTAACGTTTGACAGCCCTAGTTATTTGTGAAGTCACATACTTTCATTCAACTATTTACTATACTATATATCCTAAATTTGTCAAAATGAGAAGAATACAACCGAGCATACTGCGCTGGGCAATGTATCCCAAAATACAAAGAATTTAACTAGACCTTCCATTTCCAGTGTGACCAGTTTTGTTCTGGTTAACTAAAACTATTTTTTTAAATTGGTAATTGAAAAAAAAAGGTAAAAAAAAATCCTAGTCTTTCCCACATTATTTTTAGACCATATTCATGACCACCCACTTTACATGACTATGACATATTCGGTTTGCTCCTGCCCCTTTAAGACTTCTGTATGTAAATAACCTCTGACATGAATGACTGAGCGACAATTTCTGAGTGAATCATTTTTCCAGCTTAGTTTCCATAAATGTTCTGGCTGGACTAGCAAGAAAGCCCTGCTTAGTTCTTCACAGTGCATTAAACTCTCCTATTTCAAACATGTGTGTGTGTAAATGCAAGAGTGTGTTTTAATACCTAATACTCTGCTGCATAAATCTGTCCGGATCATGAGCAGTAAAAGTCGTTAGCATCGACCACTGCGGAAGCCCCTCCTCCAGTTTGATCTGTTTGGGGTTTGGGTCAAAGTTTGGGCTTTCCGTTCACGTCGATGACGCGTATGGACACGGTGGCTGTAGACTGGCGGGTGCGATGGATCCCGCTTGCCAGCGGCACCTCATTTTCAGCGACAACAGTCAGCATGAATGATCGATTCATCTCAAAATCAATTGGCTGTACACAAGGACACACACACACAATCAAGTTAACAAAGCTGTTAGAGAAAATAATCTAAATTATACAATGAATGGATTGTGTTGCAATCAAATACACAGAGGAGAAATGCTTGAATAATAATTAATGAATGACTCATTCTCAATTAAGAGACATATAAACCATTAACTCAACTGAACAGCAGGTGGAAGCTGTTTCCATGGAGACAGTCTTTTACTCTGTATTTGAACCCGCGCCTATAAGACTCTAGCGAGATTCTCAGCGAGTAGCAACACAACCCAATTACAGTGTTTATACAACAGTTAGTTCTGGTCCACGGATCTGATTGGCTGGGCTGAAGCGATGAGACTTTTCACTGTTTGTATCACTCTTCTCGTCTGTGTATGCAGCATTGCAGACCAAAGTATGTGAGCGAAGTCGATTTCAAGTAGACGTTTTGTGATTTTCTCTCATGAGTGAGCAGAAAGTGTAAAACCCAAAGTGGTTCTGAAGCAGAATCGTTCACATCAGTTCCAGACCATCTGTTAGTATGTTTATTCCTCAGTAAGTTTGTGAGTGTTACCTTGACAACGGTGACAAGGCCTTCATTGGTAACGGGGTCAGTGGGGATGGAAAAGCGTCCGGTTGGATCCCCAGATATGATCCGGTACACAGCATTCCACGAAGGAGTCCCCGGTTCATCTTTGTCAGTCACGGTGAGATTCGTCACTATCACATTCACACGGTTCTCTGGGACCTCGCCATGGAACTACAGAGACAGACAGAGAGAGATCGATTTTCAGCAAAGACGGCTTTCGCGAGACACGTGTTCAAGTGTCTGTGTGTATGTGCCACTCACAGTCTCTCGGGTGAACTCCGGAGCGTTGTCATTGACATCCAGCAGGCGTATGACAGCAGTGGCGGTGTTGGACAGGCCATATGTGGGGTTTCCCTCCATATCGGTAGCCTGAATGATCAGGGTGTATTGAGGGACCTTCTGCTCGGCACAAAAAAACAAGAAAAATTGGGTTAAAAACAAAAGAAGGAAATGGTTTACAGCAGTGGGGCTCAACTGGGTGTGGAATATGGGAAGTGTTATGTTCGCAGGGCTGACAACTGACGCAATTGACACTGTTCTCAGGCTCTCACGCCACACATCAATTTTATCTCATGGCAAAAAATTGCGAAGCAAAGAGTACACTGAC
Source organism: Hybognathus amarus (assembly GCA_030378365.1). Classification (NCBI taxonomy): domain Eukaryota; kingdom Metazoa; phylum Chordata; class Actinopteri; order Cypriniformes; family Leuciscidae; genus Hybognathus; species Hybognathus amarus. The sequence goes on along the minus strand of JAQIUQ010002360.1, from coordinate 187,960 downwards.
AGAAAAGGTTAGTTTTGATTTGAAATAGTCTCAGCTTTCAAATTATGTAAATTTTATTACGAAATTCAAACAATAAATATTGTTTTGGCACTCCTAAATGTGACGAAACGGATCACTAAGTTCAAGTGGATGTGAACTGATCATCTCTTCCTCTTTACTAGGGGTGTAACGATTTTCGAACCGAACCGAAAAACGGCGATACTGAACTCACGATTCGAATCGCGATACTGTCATTGCGTACCGAACACGCCCCGTCCCGCCTGCTACCCCGGCTCAATGGACCTCATGTCTTATGCGTACAGTACACAACGAATTCAGTTTTGTAGTCTAACCACCATTAACACCAAATAACAAGCTCTGTGTTTTGTTACTTTCGATAATAAGCAAGGTGTAATCTTTCAAATTCTGTCTATTTGATCACGAAATTCAAACAATAAATGGCGTTTTGGCGCTTTGATGTGGCGTGACAGATCGCTGTAGTCCTACTAGGCTCATCATCTCAAGCGGCAGCGTGGCGCGCGAGTAAACGCGACCATCTCTTCCTCAGTTACAGAAAAGACACCTGAAGACATCATAACTCGTGTAATCGCTCAATCAGTGTTTCAGCCGCGGAAAGACGTCAATAAAACAGCAAAGCTTTAGCTTGTCACTAGCATTATATTTACCTCAGCAGGCAAGTGATTCAGTGTCCACAACTTCCTATAAAGGAACACTTGCACTAAATAAATGCTCTATGTTAGCCTGTATATTATATTTTACATTAACCTGTTAATGATATCTTGATTATTTAATTTATGTTTAAAATATCTTTCATGAAAATGACAACTGTGTAAATTTCTTAGAGTAAAAACACAAGTTAATGTAAAAACTGTCTTATGTTCAGTTTACATGTTTTCATACAATGTGTTGTGTGTTGATTATTATATCTAAAAAATAAATGGCATCTGAATTTAGGTTAAAAGTCTAGGCTACAACCTTTAATGTTTTAGTAATGTGCGGCTCCCTATATAGTTTACAGAATTAGCAGATTATTTTTTTAATCCTTGTGAAATGTTTAATTGTAATTGAATTAATTTAAAGACAAAGACCATTTTTTTCATTAAACCACTGTTTAAAAAAAAGCAAAAAAAAAAGCCATTTTAGCTTTCTAAACCGAACCGAATCGAACCGAGACGTCAAAACCGTGGGAAAACCGAACCGTCAGTTTTGTGTATCGTTGTACCCCTACTCTTTACTACTGGTTAATAGTAAATAAAAACAAATGGACATTAGAAAGTATGTTAAAAGATGCAGTATAACTTACTGAAATGTCTCATGTAATCACTCAATCATTGTTTAAACTGCAGAAAGAGGTCTATAATACAGCTTTACCTCAGGAAAGCCATTTAATGACCATAGCATGTTAGTTAGCTAGAAAATTTAACTATAGAGAGGAATATTTAGCTAAATATATGCATTATATTACATATTATATTTTTACTTGTATTAGTAAAATAATTCTAACGTTATTATTATAAAACTGCATTATATTAATTTGATATTGTATTGCCTTTAATAATAGTACCAGCTGACAGGGCTCCCTGCATGTTTACAGCATTAGTTGAGAGATTTTTTCCTTTTTCAAATAATTGCATGTAGCTAGTGTACTGATATTTATACAAATCTCAATTGTATGAATTGAAATCGTGAAATTTGTCAAGGACTAATAAAAACAGTAGCCTACCAGTCAGAAATTATATTTAGTAACCATGTTTTGAAAATATATGTATTTTTTTTTACACCCCGAATCCCAAAACCATCCCCCTCCATAATTCTCACTCCCAGCTAAACTCAAAAGTTGGCAGCCTTGTGTTTGCATCTTGTTATTTAACCGCATTAGACCAGATGAGTGGTCCATTGTTTTTGGGTTCCAACCCACCACATGAAAACAATGTTGTTACTGTTAACTAAACCTATTAAAAATAATTTTCAGTAATTGAAATTAAGCTAAAATAAAATTATATAAGCTATATTTGATGAAAAACAAACTTTAAAAAAAATGTTGCTTCAACAACCAACTGAAAAAAAAGTATAAGTACTAGAATTACTAACAAACCTAAAACAAAAAAAATACATTACAGCTAAAAAGAAATAGTTTAAAAAAAAAAAAAGCAATTACTTAAACTTGAATTAAAATAAAAAAAAGTAAAAGATCATTTAGAAATAACCTTTAGAAATACTACATTAATGATAAAACTGGTTGTGGTATATTTTTGACTTTCCACAAGAACAAATTTCCCTGTACCTCACGGTCCAGGCCTGCAGCTACAGTGATGATTTTGCCGGTCTTGTTGTTGATAGTGAACATATTGGAGGAGGGGCTCTCCGGGGTCTGGGAGAGGATCTTGTATCTGAGCATCCCATTGGCTGTATTTGGGTCATCCTTATCCTGGGAGGTCACCGTCATTACAAATGTACCTAGAACCGTGCAATAAATGTCAGTTTTCACATCATTGGTGAAGGCGTGTCATAAACTGTGTCAAAAGCGTGAATGTGTGTGTGTACCTGGTTTGGCGCCCTCATCCACGGTTCCGTTCCAGATCTGGTGTGAGAACTCGGGGCCGGTTGTCGTTCATATCGATGACATTGATGATGATGTCAATGGGGTTCTCCATCTGGTTCCCATTGATGTCCACGGCATGAGCACGTAGCTGTGAACACAAGCACACATTTAAAGTCACAGTTTACATGGAAATTCTTCATTAAAGCAAAAGCTGAACCAATCTTGAAACACTTAAGTCTACATATAAGCAGCTATGAAAACAACTACTTTCACTGTTTTCGCCTCTGCGTCAGCGCTTCTGAAGTCCTTCGTTTTGTCTCGTCCACACTAAAACGCCCTTCGGCGTTTCAAAACGCAAAACGGAGCTGCAGAGTTTCTAAACTTCTCCGTTTTAGGTTTCGTTTTCCCGTTTTAGTCTGGACGGGAGGTGCAAACGTAGCAAAAGGTCTCCGTTTTTAAACGAAAACGCAGTAGTGTGGACGGGGCCTGAATCTTACTAACTAACTAGCTATGCTATGGGATGCATGAAGTTAATTAGCCTCTGAATCACGTTTGCATTCGAACGAGTTTTGACACTGAACCTCCTCCACAGTATTTTCAGTGTCTTTATGCCATTGTGAGCCATTTTAATCCAACATTTAGAAGAAAGTTACGGCACTCAATTCACACATTTTCGGCAGTCAATTGAGCAAAACTGTAACAGCAATAGCAGTACAGACACACTGTCAGTGTAAAAGAAGGCTATTAAGCGCCACACTCATTTACAGCGGTTATTGGAGTTAACCAACTGCTGTAGCTGACTTGGTTGCAGTTTGTGCGCTAGAGCAGCTTTAAGTCTGCTGTATATATGCATGAGCCATCCGAAGGAAGCCTGATGCTCCACCTTTGGCACCATTAGGAAGCAAATCATTTCATATTCATGTAATCTCTGCATAATTTGAATCTGAATGTGGATTAGGTAGACACTAGGGGAGGTTAACAGCCTCTCGGGTCCAGTAGTGAAGTGAAAGGGTATTGAAACCAGGCAGAAAAAGTTTGAAACTACTTCCAGGGGAGATTGAGGATTGTTCTTACTTAGGAAAAGCCAGATTTAGGGAATGCCCCCCTATGAGCACAATGAATGAATGTGTGTGTGTGACTTAGTGTTAAGATAAGCTCCTCCAGAGTTTAATTTTGCCTGCTCTCCTCTTCACGGTACAGTGGATTAGAGGGAAGTCAAAGGTCACATTCTCAGACTGGCTGCCATGGTAACTATGACACATGTAATTTATTGGGAGTTTTAGAGGGCTTCTCTCTGTCCTGGATGGAATGCACAGATCTAAAGACCAAAAGCCTGAAGTTTAAACATCGTGTATGCAAGAAACGGCATTGAAAAGTGCACAGGTAAAAATAGATTTTGTTAGTTCGTTTTTGTAAGTTTGTGAGAGCTATTTTTCGTTACACTTTGGAGGCATTTCTTTTAGTTATTTATTATTTATATATGTATTTTTCTAAAACAGAAGACATTATTTCTATCATTATTTCATTCATTCTTTTATTCACTTCTTTTCTTTTATATGTCATAATAAAACATGCTAGGATTCTATTATTTTTTCTGTTTTACATTAAGCGCCATCTAATGTCAGGGAATGAATTTGGATGTTCACTCGGCTCATCGTCAGCGAAAAACGCTTGGGTATGAACACAAAAAACGCGCTGAAAAACGTCGACGAATAACGCGTGCTGATATTCGTCCCGGTGTGTACGGGCCTTTACATATTTATAAACGAAAATATTGTGCAATCATTCATACGGTTTGTTTGTTTGTTTGAATAATCAGGTTTTTTTTAGGATGAAATGTACTCAGAAAATTGACATGACATCTCAGGACATGGAATCATGAACACACACACCACACACACACACTTACATGGAAGTTGGGGATGTGTTCTCTGTCCAGTGGTTTGGTGACGGACAGGATTCCTGAAATGGCGTCGATGATAAACAGGCCGTTGGGGTTTTGGTCGGCTCTGGTCCGGTCACGCTATAGCGCAGTGTGTTACTCTTGTCCTTATCTGACTGGATCTGAAAAACACACACACAAGATAAGCATAAAATTGAATTCCATGCACGAGTAGCAACTCAATGAATAGCAAGCAATGAATGAATAACCATTTATTTTTATCATACTTTTTCGAATACACTTCACATGATGAACCGATGTTGTTTTTCATTGTGTACACACTCACTTTCACAAGCTCTTCAGGGAATTGTTTTCTGGAGTTCTCAAGCACGTTGACAGGAGGAATGACCCAGTCTCTTTTCACGCGATTCACACTGTTCGTCGCCCTTGACAACCACACTGTGCCGCGGAAACAGTATCACTGGCACCTGGCAAAGAAAAAACATACAACGAAAAGAGCAACAGTTAGATTCAAAAACACCCACACGGTCAATGTATATTAGGTGATGCTCACACACCCACACACACTGCAGCACATGCAACACTTTTGCCCCGGCCCTGAATAATTACAGAATTAATTTTACCCTCTGTAATGGGGTCATAAATATCACTGCTGCTCCATCGTTAACTCCCAGAGCAGTAACACCCACATAGTGAATGTGAAAGTGTGTGTCGAGCTTGCAGTATTGTTCCATTTCCTTTCTACATGAGTCTTGTTATTCAGAGCCGAAGGCAGCCCGAGATGAGCTTGACCAGACATTTGCCCTGCTCCTATTGTTAACCAGAACGAAAACCCCTGAGTGTTCAATTAAGAGTTTATTTTCAACTAACAACACAATCGACTAATTTCTTTATGCAAGTCCAAAATCTCACAGGGCGTTAGCTTATAGAGCGAGTCAATATTCCCTCTGAGTTGATATCAACTGAAGCCTCCCTTCCTCTTGACCTATCTTCTCTCTTTCCCTCCCGGCTGGTGAAATATTGCCGGTAATGACAGTGCCATGGGGCGGGCGGCAGTTCGGTGTTGAAGGAGGGAGATAGATTCTCTCGTTTTCTCTCTCGCTGCTATGACTCAGGTAATGAGTTAACTCATTACCCTTGTATCTACTCACAGTCTCACAATCTCTCCAAATCGACAACATAAACATTAACAGAACTGATGGAAAAACATCTTTCACCCCAGTTTGTTCTCGTTTACTTTTCGTATCTCCTATTTTCCCTCTCATTCCACATTAATCGCCTTTCTATCTGTTATCTCTAGCTGTATAAACTAGGACTGGGCTTTTGATTATATTGATAAAATCCAAATGTTTAATGAAGGTAAAAACAATAAATATCTACTTTAAAATAAAAGGCATGTTTTTCCAGTTTTATTTTTTACTAAATCAGCACAAGAGTGATGGATAAAGTGTTCCTATTCTTTCTGGACAATGTATTTCTATGATTTATCCATGAATTAACCATTTGTATGAATACTTGATAGGATTTTTATTGAGTTTGCACTTTATCGAGCCATCTGTAGCTGAAATACATGACCATAACTATAAATAATTATATTGTCACAGCGTCTTAAGATTTGATTAATTTGTATTTATTGCCATGATTTATAGAGGCCTGGAACGACTTTAGATTTTTTGGAATATTAAATTCTTGATATTTCCATGTTTTTCAGGATCGTTGGAGCCCTGAATATAATCATTTTCATTCAAATCCACCAATAAATGATTAATAATAAATGAATTTTTATTTTCAATGTATCTCTTGAAACATATATTTGTTTGTGTGTTCTTTAAAATATAGAATATAAAAAACTGCAAGATGCATTATCCCTTATACAAATGGGATGTGTGTAAAAGGACAGAATGTTTGTTCTTCTCAAAAACAGATAAGCTTGCTTGCACCAAGAGCAAAACATGTATTTAGTTGTTTTTGAAATGACATCTGTGTTTAACGTGTGGGTATACATAGACGAGAGGTGTTAGAATATACAGAACTGAGAACTGTGTACGTGCAAGTGGGCCTTAGTCCGAAGATAAGAATGGGGAGGGGTACATTTTGGAGGATGATCCATCCTTTATAAGGTCTGTAAAATGAGAAGATCATGGCCCTTCTCATATCAGACTTCGTCTGTGTGTGAACTGCCTTTCTTGCAAGAAATAAATACATATACTTTTGACTTTCGAGCTTCTTCATTTGTTCTTTAAGATCTAGGTACAGAATTTCACACGATGAACAGCAATGTGATAGACTGTCCTGCGAGTGATAAACAGCAATATTTATCTATATTACCTATTTAAAAGTTTGGGTCAGTAAGATTATTATTACTTTTTTAAATAAATGAATACATTTATTCAACAAGGATGCATTAAAGCACATCTGCTTTCAAAATTGATAATACGAAATGTTTCTTGAGCATCAAATCAGAATTTTTTAATGATTTCTGAAGGATCATGTGACACTGAAGACTGGAGTAATGATGCTGAAAATTCAGCTTTGAACACGGGAATAAATTGCATTTAAATAAACATTAAAATATAAAACAGTTGTTTTAAATTGTAATAATATTTCACAATATTACTGGTTATACTGTTTTTTTGATCAAATAAATGCATCTTTGTAGCCTGGTTAAAACCAAACCATTCTCAGTCAGTTGTAACTGAGTTAATGTCAAAGCTTCATAGACAAATCATTTCCAATGGGGTGTAACCAAAGGACGTAGCTCAAATGCCTCTGGGTGCAATTGGATAGACCTAAATCCAACCAGAGCAATGAAGGAGATGACGTATGCAGAGCGACGTTCGTAGCAGCAGTAGCAGCCTCCGAAGCACCACTAAATCCGCCTCCCTTGTAAGCTGATTTTAGTATTTAAACATTCTAAATGACAAAAAATGTTTGTGAAAAAAAAAATATTTTAATGACATGGTTTTGCCGGCTATGGAGTTCTAATGACGGTGTTCAACTATAACCGTCACACCCCTAGTTACATTGCTGTGCTGTCGTCATGTAAAGCCCGCTAAAACGTTTCTGATTGGTGCCGCGATTTCGTCGGATTAGAAATGAATGGGCTTGCTAGACTAACTTACACAGCAAATCTAAATTTGCCGAAAGTTGTCTGGGTTTTCCCAGGCTAGCATCCTTGAGGAGCATAAGAAACATTACAAAAATTGTACAAACCCAAACATTTTGAATGCTAATGTCGAAGTTTTGAATCGAATTCATTAAAACAAACACGAATCAAACCGTACCCATTCAAACACGTTTTTTTGCTACTTACTTTAAATCAGAGATGTAATTAAACCATCTCACAAGATAAGGAGGGGGACTAGTTACTAGGGCTGTCAACTTTAGTCGTCTAGTCGACTAATCGGTCTCATGTCGTCTGACATTCTTATTGGTCGAACCAGTCGCATTTTTTTTTACCAATAGAAATACATTTTCAATGATTTACTCCTTGATATTTATTTCTTTATAAGCAGTTATTTATTACTGTATTCTAAATATAATTAGCCTGTTTTATCCCCAACTTTAAATGCTTTAATTTAGGCTATTTTTGTAACTGCGCCACAGTTTAGCGCACACACATAATACACTCGGGAACCGCACCTGTGGCTGGCTGCGCTGCTGCTTCGCGCTCAGTTAGGGATATAGGTAGTTTTGCTGTATTCATTTAGGTAGAATGCTACTTGTTTTGGCTTTAGTCGAAATCTAAATCTTTTTTCTGGCTACATTTTAAAACTAAGACTACAAGACTGTGGAGGTAAGCGACCGCGACTGCGTTGCTCCATTATGAGCGCGCACATCACGCGCCTACATTTGAAATCGAACTTGAGCGCGCAAAAGACGTGAGCAGCCCTTTTAACGGCTTTATCATGATTGTGATTTCTTAATATGTTTTCATTTTTTTATTTGTACACTTTACGCATTTGAAAATAGCCTAAATAATGTAACAAAACGAAAATAAACCTATATGCCTTGCAGCCTTCCTACAACACAGCCTATTTCAGATTGTTTTTAGGCTTTTTTCCCCCCTTTTTTTAAACGCCTAGATCGGCTGGACAAAAGTTAACCCATAGCTTTGTAAATAAAGAAGAATATAGCCTGTATAAATGAGAGCTTTTGTTAAGATTTTGCATTATGTGGCAGATAGCAGTTATATTTTTTTGTAGCGTGTGGTGTGATCAGGTGCGCGATTGTGACTGTCACCATAGACCTAGGACAGAGCTCCTCACTTTTTGCAGTTAAAAAAATCACTTAATTTTCAATAAATTGTATTATTATTATAGTTTTATTTATTTTTGATGTTTTTTCGTTGTTGTTTTATAAATGCTCTATGACAATTGTTTAAAAAATGTTCAATCAAAACATCCGTTTTTTTTTTTGTTTAGTCGACTAATCGTTGCGCAGGACAAGACTTTGGTCGACTGAAGTATTTCTTTGGTTGACTACAGCCCTACTAGTTACAAAACTAGTTTAATGACACATTCTTTAGAAAACGTAATGGCCAAATTAAAAGCTCATTAAAATCGACCGTATTTCCAGTGTTGCTTTGTTTTAACATCACCAGCAAACTCATGGGTAATATATTGTGACTGCCCACCCTTCACCCTCTCCTCCTTTGCCTCCTCGACCATCTTGGCCTTTATCCGCTCTCATCCTCCTTCCCCTTGGCGCAGTGTGTGGGCATGTGTGAGTCAGTAATAAAGAGTAAATTCTCCCTGTCTCTGAGCAGAAGGCAGGGGTATGAGACATATGGTTAGTGTTCCCAAGCTGAGGGTCCAGATCCACACTGTCTAATGTATCCTCCAGCCTTAATGTCTCTTTAGCATCGTTAAACATTAATTACAGCCCTACTATCAACGTGTTAGTGCTCTGCTAATTTTCTAATATAGTTTTATTAGTGCTTTGGCTTTATCACAGAGGCCCTCGCATGAAGAAGACATTTTTGTGAGCTCACATTCGTACAATGGCATTTTGATGGTGTAATTGCAGCGTGAGGCTAGTTTAGAAACACCATGCGCCGTTAGCGATCTGACACAGTTATAATTACTGTGATTTTTGCAGTCACGTAGTTGCCGTTTGCCGTGTTAACATGCGAGTGCACCTTACTTCCTACCTGCTTGGGCTGGGTGAAGTTAACGTGTACCAGCCAATGTTCTTGAGACTTCACGTCCTTGGCCTTAATCTCCAAGCTCCGCCCCCTTCCCGTCAGAGAGCTGCAGTGTTCTCGCTGCGAAAACTGTCCCGTCGGCCTCTATCCGGAAATCCGCAGGGTCTCCGCTCTCGAAGCGCAAGCCAGAACCTCTGCCACAGTCCACAAAATCCACTGCAGAAAAGAGAGACAGAGAAAATGGACTGAGTGCAAGCCTGTTTTTGTTTTTAAACTGCAAACAGGATTTTTTTTTTTTTTGCAAAAAACAAGCACACAGGAAATCACATTCCCACTCCCCCACAAGGGAGTAATGGTTTTACTTGGTTTTAAAAGTGAGGACAAGGAGAGTGAGAGATAGAAAGTGCGCACTGACACAGCGAGAGAGCGAGCGAGAGAGATCGAGAGAGAAATAGAAGAGAGAGAGAGAGAGGGTATGAAATGAGAGCAGGTACAACTTCTGAAGCTCTTCTGCATTATTCATGCTGAGACATCCCCTGCAGGCCCCCAGGTGTGCTGAGGAGTGGAGGAACAGGAGGACGAGGAGACAAAGAGAGAGAGAGGAATGAAGGGAGGGAGAAAGAGAGAAAACTGAGAAAAAGCCGAGTTGAACGATATCTGCGGAACAGCACTGGAGGGAATCGCATTAGAAGTACAGACATAAACAAATGAACGTGCTTTATTTATTATGCCGCAATTAGAGAACACAGACAGACAATTACACGCCCAGAACTGAGGGAGACGCAGGGATGCTCTCCTATCAGGATGCATTTGTTTGCAAGAAGCCTCGTATTGACTGGGCTCATTTGTCTGACATTTTTCATCTTTCAAGCAGAACGCCAGATCTCATTATCCAGCCCAGGTGGACGGCGCACGTAATTTCTCACAGAACGCTAACGTGACACGGTATATGGCTCTAGTGGACACACGATCACTGACGGATTCATTTTACTGTTCATTAGTCCTGTCAGGACATGAACAATTCATAAAAACACGTATGCACAGGGGTGGTGTGATACTAAACTTTTGGCCACCTCGATGCACAGATAGTTGAATATGCATGCACAATTTGCATATAATTATATTTGCATATCAGTATCTGCTTTTCATTATAAAACGGTTAGTTCGAATCCTTGATTCTGATTGGTCAAGAGCTGTGCTTTATTCACGATAAAACACGGCTACGACCGCTTCATCCAACGGTTCTATTGATCGCTGCGCAACACTGCGGTTCTATGTTGTTTTTATTTGAGCTTTCATGCATTTTACACATTGGAACGTTGTTGCTGTTCACACTCGGGGACTATTTTTTCCAGCGGAAGGTAGGCTTTTAGTGATTTTACTTTAAGAAAGTTGCACTAACATTGTTTTTTACTTAAATATTGTGTGGCAACCGTTTTATAAAAGCAATAAGATACTCGAGGCAAGTGCTGATCGTGAATAAGTAACGGCTCAAGGGGTTGCAGGCACTCCGCTTCTGTCGTGCCCAACAACGCCCTTGAGCCGTTACTTATTCACGATACAGCACAGCCTCTCGTACCTTATTGCTTACTTATATCACAGTACATTTTTCAAATTTGGAGTTTCTCCAAATATTTCAGAGCAAAACATGTTTTCTCAAATAGAAATGAACTTTTCAATGTAGTCCAATTCTAAAGTAAATTACTTTTATGAACCAAATCTTTATAGTGGATCAAAAACGTACAATACGGCAACTGCAGCCCAATTCTCCAAATTAAAGAGTCGGATCTTTTTCAACAAGAAAAATGATATAGACTGAAGTGCGTCAATTTATATAATTATAATTTACATCAGTAGCAAAGATAATTTCTTTAGTATGTTAGCAAAATTGTGAAAAACGACATCCAAATCTGTAACTACATTTGTGCCTTACCACAACTTACATACACACTGTAACACACTGAACCATGATTCTCATGCAGGAAAAGTTCAGCTCATGTCACTTCCCGAACACTTCCTGTCCTTTCTCTACTATCAGTGTCAATAAAAATGGAGCAAAAGGCAATTTTCCATCTCCATGGAAATTTCCATCCTTTCTCTCAGAGAGAAGCACACACCAGCGAGAACAGGCACCATTTCCTCATCACAGATGAATTTCTCTCTCACTGGTGGCTTTCTATCAATCTGCTCTCAGTGTGTGTGTTACCTTGTTTTTCGCGATTCTTTGCTCTCATGCATAAGTGCAAGGAAAAAAAGCAGATTTGCCGTATAGCAATTACGCACGTCCCGTAAGTAAATTACACCTTTCACTCTTGTTAATCACCATTTATTATGCGAAGACCTCTCAGGGTATTACAGTAGGCTAAAATAATCACTCACTATTATTAGACATGGCAACCAATGAGACCTTATTCCTGATTATTAGATAAAGACCTGCTGAAGGGGGCGAGCAATTATTGCGTTTATCAGATTGTTAATATTGGTAGTCCCGCGTCCTTCCGCATTACTTGCGTGAAGAGCCTCCTATGTTGTTTAATTTTCGTTTTTCAAAATTAAAAGACTCGTCTTCATGGCCCCTGGCACACTGGTAACCATCACAGAGTAATGCGTTTAATGTAACGCGATTGCCCCGGTGGCACAAGAACTGCTGCTCGGCAGGTGCGAGGTAGGTGCTTCTGGTGTGAGTGTGTGTGTCAGTCTAGCTTGACGAAGTGCACCAAGTACGTTTTATTAGATGACTGCACCAGTTTTGCCTGCAGCTGCATTTTCTTGTGCAGTTTTCATGAGGATGGGGGAGGGTGTAGCGCTATATGTCTACCGCGCTGTCTCCTTCCATTACCGAATGCTGCTCTTCTAACGGATGAAACAGAGAAAACAGTGTATTTGAGTCTTTCTTCTTGTCTGCAGGTTCTTTACACATCCCTGCAAACTCGGCTTAATGCAGCGAGTAAAACCCGCATTACTCATCGCGTCTCTCGAGTAAACACGGTTACGGCAAAACAGTGGAAATATGATTTAATTACCAGGGTGATTTAATGTAAGACAGAGGTAAAAGACTGAATTACTTGAAGCAAACTCTTGAGGTAGCTTGTGTATGTTTTCTCAAAGCCCTCAACAAATGAGTGCATGTATGGGTCTTCAAACCGCAATATGATTAGGATAAATAGAACAGCTTCGATTTTATTCTACAAACCAGGTTCTTTAGTTACATTTTGTTTCATTATATTCTCGACCCATTGATATTAATCAACCTTGTCCACACCGAAGGGTCTGACATTTATGTCTGGTGTTATTTGTAAGGTATTGATGATGTAGAATGTATGACATCCAATATTCAATCCTTTAGCAACAAAATCAGCGCACAAACAAGTTTTTGATTTATCTGTAATAAACTGATACAATCTAAATAAGAGGCAATTAAAAACCACAATCCATTTTCTGTCACCTTGACCTATGAGATGGAAAATAATTAGTCAAAGTGCTAAATGCAAGCTGCAGATATAAGAGGCTTGATATGCGCATGCATGCGTATCTATGAATTTTCATCTATGCGTGTGAGAAGGTGATCAGGCACCACAGACGTGTTTGAGAAGCAAGACGAGTGTCGGCTGCCCTTCACTATGTCTCTTCAAAATCACCAGAAGGATTTCTAAGAGGCAGATTGAAGGGGAACTGAGAATTTAAAGCAATTCTGCCATTATTTACTCACCAATCATGTCGTTTCAAACCTGCATGCTCTTATTTCATCACAAAAGTAGACATTTTTGAAGAACTGTCATGCAATTCTTGTCCAACACGATGCACTGTAATCAGAGGCTGTCAAGCTCCAAAAAGGACAAAAAACTTGTGCTCTATATTCCAGCTCATCCTAAAATCCCCCTAAAGTTATTCATTTTATCACTTAAAACTAATCTTGGATCACCAAAATGACATTTACATGACATTTACAGTTTTTCATGCCTTAGAAAAGATTGAATGCAACTCTACAGTACAACCTTGCCTCATTTAGTAAACGCGGCTCTATGAATATGCAAATTATTCCCGCCTACAAATACAATCACACGTTGACTTGATTGGTTACAAGGTATTTTGTGACGGCAGACACAAAAGCGATTTCAAACAACATTTTTGAGATTATCTTTGCTTCACTGCTGTTTTAAAGGGAAAATATTCAGCAATTTTGCTGAGTCTGACTTGTGCATTTGTACCTGGTTCGTATTGAAGCACATTAAAAACTGGGGATGCACGATATATCGGCCAGCATATCGGTATCAGCCGATATTTGTTCACTTTTAATGTTATCGTTATCGGCCTGGTAAGAAAATGTGGCCGATATATTAAAGCCGATAAATAATGTATTATTCCCTTCAGCTGAGATACTTGTTGAGCACTGTTTATGTCTTTGAACTTCTTGAAATGAGATTGAAATCTCTTCAAAAAATAAAAAAATGTTCTGTCATATTGGCTATACAACACTATAATAAGAACATCATTATAATTGTGTGCTTGGGACATGGATTTAATTGTGAGACTTTTGTTTTTGTAATCAGGCTCTCAAAATTAGAGAAAAATTTGGATTTAAATTTATCGGCCAATAAATCGGTTATCGGCTTTCAAATATAAAGAATTATCGGTTATCGGTATCGTCCAAAATTTTCATATCGGTGCATCCCAATTAAAAACACCATATACACATAAACAAATTTCAGCCAATTCATCACATCATTATTCAAAAGCTCTCACCAACTTCATGGACATGGCTAAAAAACAACTTTCAGTTATTAACAAATATAATCTGACTTGCCACTTGGACTACTTTTATTACTTTTTGTCCTTTCTATTGAGTTTACAGCTGAACTACAGTAGTATGACTAGCGTCTGCATAACAAGTGTAAATTTTGAAAATAATATCCAAATTCAGTTTTGAAAAGACATAAGGATGAGTAAATAAAGACATCATTTTCTTATTAAGATGAACTATCTTGTATACTTTTGCAAACGAGGGCCTGACCACACACGCACCACATTCAAGCTGAAGTGCTGATTTGGCGAGCCAGCAGAGGTGTGATGTGCTCTGTAAGCAATCTCTTTCATCTATTAGCATTTAGCATTCAACACCAACTACACATCTTTACCGCTCAAAATGTCCCCGCTATTCCCTCCCAATGGGACTCTTAGCTCATTTTAATACGAGCCGGCTACAACTGGTGTAGCAGCAAGACATAAATGAGGAAAGTAATGGAAAAATAGTTTTGTTTAGCCACCACCCCCATGAGAGAGCATAAAATAGCTGTCTTAATGTCGTCGTTTGGGGTTTCATGGTCTCCGAGACATACTGAGCCTTCCTGTGAAAGAATTCAGATGGATGTGGCACTTAGGACCCTACTCTGCACCGAGCTGAGCTGTCTTTTGTACCGCCTGCCTAATAATTGCCCTTTTTCCATGACTTTTCTAAGGGTGAGCTTCCTCTAATGGCCACATCGCTCAGCCACATCCCTCGGTGGGCATGGCAACTTAGGTTTAACTCGTACACACTTCCACGGCCAAAAAATACACAAAAAGGCAGACACATTCACATATACACCTAAATGCAGACGGAGAAAATGCACCAATGGGACCTAAATCAATTTGAAAACCAAAGTGCACATTAAACTGTTAGAGCTTTTCAGCTCATAAAGGGATTCATTATCTCTTTTTGAAACCAGCACAATATGTAGCTCCTATAATGCGCCAATGGCTATTGATTAGTTGCCAAAATGTTATAATGGTGAGTAACAGCTGCTTTTATGTGTTCCTCTGTTAATGTGAATCATCTTAAGCCTTTGATCCAAAAGTACAACTAACAACACACCGTATCTACTCGCCTCATGCTGTTTCTCCTCAAACAAAGCCAGTAAAACATAGAAAGATAACATGACATTCCCTCTTAAAATATCCTCTCCTCTCTTTCCTGATTTGTTCAGATTTAAACTTTAGATCAAAAGAACATTGTGAATCTCACGGCTGATTAAGCTCAATCTCAACCTGTTAAATGACTTGATCACATGCAAATGCATGCGCGCTCTGATAAATAAATGTAGAGAGAACAGTGACATTAAACTCATTTTCTACCTCGTACGTGATGTCAGTGTTATAGAGGCTTTCTGTGAATTTTGCTGATGTAAAGTACATTTATCATTGTGAGAAAGAGTGGTGATCATCTTTTGTAAAAATAATTTCCCGCAAGAGTGTTTATGAATTTATCATTAAAGTGGTAGGCCCTATAATAAACAATATAATTATTTTATTTTATTTTAAGAAAATCTTAACATTTAATAGAGTTACATAAACCTTGGATAATATATAATACAGCTGCTATTGTTTTAATCCTAAACACATATTTTAATGACAACATTTTAGTATATTGTTAAATATATAATGTATAATAGTGGAGAGTACAAATATTCAAGTAAAATAAACTATGAATCCCTACTGTTGGATCTTCTAATGATTAACATAATAAACCTGGTAATTGAACTTAATGGTAAAATGATTAACATTTTAAAGCATAAAATAATTTACACATTTAAAAAGCGAAAAAATACCATCATTATTGTTGTGCCCTGGGCATGTCCTACCATGTTACTGGCATGGTATTTTGAAGCACCACGATATATTTTTTCTAGGGGTCATTTGGTTACTCCCTGCTAACAAGTCGGATTTCTTCATTTGAATATTTTGGATTCACATGCAAATTTTGAGTTTCTGCAAATGCACAAGAAGGTGTGTAGTAATGTTTTGTCCATTACCTGCTGGATGCTAAATGCTAATAAAATATATACCACAATGCAGAATACAACAATACACAGCCACATTTCACATGCAGAGGATTTGTCAGCTTCTAACCATTAATGCCGATACAGCTGACACCTCCAAAACAGACACAAATAAAATGTGCAAGACTGAATGAAGTATTGTGCAGAAAAATCTTTTTCTGGCATTCAGTAGATAATCTCTGTCACAGACAAACTCAATTATTCATTCTGCATCATAATAGCACTAAGGGCCTTTAGGTTATTTTTTCAATCATAATATTTTTATAGCGACACTTCAGTTGTGCATGTGTGTTTGTGTATGTACGCATGCGTGCAGTGCCATTTTAACCTCTGACCTCGCTAGATTGGTGGTGTCTGCAAGGACTTAGGATTTATGACCGTGCACAGAGCCACACACACATAAACACACACTAAAGCACACACACACATGCAGCATATGGCAGAGGCTCCACGCCAGCACCTAAAGCGGGCAGCACATTCCCTGTCTGTCCTCCTCACACAGAAAAAACACTTCTAACTGCTGTTTTACAAAACATAAACCAATCTTTACAGCCTCGGACTAATTGTCTTATAAATGCAGTCCAGCAGTTAAACTCAATATTCCTGCTAGAACATTAGACACATTTCAATACCTAAATCTCATACCATGGCCCAGAAATTGTTTTAAACACACCAGACTGTCACAGCAAATGGCTCCATCTTTTCTGCGCTAATTCACATGAAAACATGTAAACAAACTAATTGCACTAGAATTCATTACAAACTACATAATTCCTTATTATGTGTTGTTCATGACTTTCTTTTTATATTTACTCATATAATTGCACTCTAACATGGAGCCTATTATAATGTGTGACCAAACGTCCATGACAATTACTATTATTTGGGTTTGAAAACCCAGAAAATTGCATTTGTGACAATGTTGCCTGTGGGGACGCTGACTGGGTCTACAAAATTTGCCGCATCAATGGACAGACATTACAGTAGCAACTCTTTTACGTTCTCATGTCTCCTACACATACTACACAGATAAAGTACTCACATTTAAGACAGCATGAATATGTGAGGAACATGACTCTCATTACGGTTTCAGAAAAGGCATACTTAAACATCACAAAACGCCATTCACAACGTATTTAAGTGTGGATATAAATAAGGGTATTTCAGGCCAGGGTGAACCAGAACATTCAGTAATGTAGGAAATCATTTTATCTATAAGAATTTAATTGGATGTGAAGTGAAAACATGTTGAGTTATAATATTAAGTTAATATTCTTTTGCACATGGCCTTGGTTATGTTTCAGAAGCCAACAATTAGATGAAAGCGCACACATTTCTTTTCAACACTGTGCACCCATGTACATTATGACCATGGATATTTTTTATATAAATATAAAAGTCAAGTTTGATTTAATGTTGTATTTAAAGCATCTCTCTGCTGCTGTTATTTCTTAAACTACTGCAAAATGCCCGTACAAAATAATTTTTTTGTGTGTGTTTTTAGCAATTGTTGGTTTGGTGTGTTTGAGTGCTCATTGTGAGAGGGGGAGTGGCCAGCAGTGATGTTTTCGTCAGTGAAGAATCGAGAACGAAATTATTTCGTTAACGCATCATTTTTTGTGACGATAACGTTACGATGACTAGCTAAAAATAGCTATGAGGTAACTAAAACATGACGAGTCGTTTTTGAGTTTTCGTTGACGAGACAAGACGGAACGAAAATGATTCTAAGTCTGACGTTCACAATGCATGTAATTTATGCCTGTTTTGCGTGAAATCGGTCTTTATGGAGCTAAAAATAAGTATCAGCAATGCTGCCGTTTTCTATCGCGTGCGCCCAACACCGGCCGCCGCGCGCGCACCAGATTCCACACAACAACACAGGGTTTAATGGTAGTTTTTGTACCAAGTCAAGTCAATAGAGTCGGACAAAAACTAGGATAAAACCTGTTGGAAAGCATATTTTGCAGCGATGTTTGTGTGAGCATATCAGTGAACATCCCTGACCACTCGGTGAGTTTGACGTCTTTGTAAACGAATGTTTAATGCGTTTTATGAATGATTGTGTGGGTGCTAACACACAAACCTAAAATTCTCGGGACAACAGCATTTGTCCAAATTTCAATCTTAACCGTTCTATTTCATCAGAAACGATCTTAAAACAGGGCTTTAAGTGTAAAATACCGAACTAACCAAGACCAAATACAGTGTTTATTCAGGGATTGTCTTATTCATTTTTATGTTCAACACACTCCAAGTGTCATGTTTGTTTCATACTTTATATTCAAGTATGCATTCTTTGTTCAATGCACCTCAGTATTAGATATTTATTTTATTATTTTGTTTCAGAATGTTTGCAACTTTGCAGTTTGCACAAGTTAAAGATAGACTGGGCTGTATACATAATGTTTGTGTTTACAAATAATATGCATCATTGTTGCATACTACGTTGTTCATTGCACTTTAGCAATTTCACAAATAAAGCTATTCTTGGCTTTTTTTTGGAGTAAAAATTCCACTGTTACCACTTTATCTGTGTACAATGTTCTAGTAGCTCAACGTTTTTGCTGTTTAAACTTTAAACCATTCCTTTATTCCTTTATTACTGTGATAACTGGTGAAAATAGCTTTTAATATTCAGGGGTAAAACTATAACTTGAAATATGGGGATAAAAGGTTTCTGCCCAATGTGACAATGAAGTACAGCTTGGCAATGGCAGCACTGCATCTCCATCAATGAGAAAGTCTAGTTTATTATGCAAAGGTTGTAAGGTTAGCTTGTTTTATGAATTGCAACACTTGCTAAATCTGTCAAACCTAAGCCCATTTCCACTACTTTTTAAACTAAATTAATTTGTTAAAGACTACTTTTTTTTACTAAAATTGATTAAAACTTGACTAAAACCTTTTGGTGTTTTCATCGACTAAAACTTGACTAAAACCTTTTGTGTTTTTGTCGACTAAAACTTGACTAAAACTATTAAGTTTATAAGTGACTAAAATGTGACTAAAACTTAAAAGCATTTTCGTCCAAAAGACTAAGACTAAAACTAAAAGTGGCTGCCAAAAACAACACTGGTGGCCAGCGGCTAGAGCGGCAAAAGCCAATGTGTGCTTCTTTTAGCGAATATATTTTGGCGATATCTTTTGTATTTCTAATCCAAACAAGTTTGAGTATTCATTCGAACTAACGGTTCGAGAGATATGCGATTAACAGACAGACACACAGACAGACGTTCCTGTTATTTATAGATAGATGTGGACTGGTTACTGTGGTATGATCTGAAAGCAAGAACGGGATCCAAACTGGAGTAAATTGACAAGTTCATTGAAACGATATTTATCGAATATCAATGTGCCCATCTCAATGTCTATTGTGGACAAAGCCTGATTCACTTTAAAGATTAGAAGAGTAGTGAGAGAACCATGTCTGACAGCTACACAACAGAAAAACACTGACCTATACTGCATTATACCAGGACAAAGCAGTGCAGTGTCATGAATGGACAACATTACAAAGAAAGAACCAGTGCAGTCATTCTGGAGAGGTTCTTTCATTATTGTACAGTAACAAAGGAGGAAATAAGTAAATGCAAAAAAATGACATGTCGACTTAAAGCACATGATCAACAACAGCCACCCTCCTCCCCTCCTCCCTCCCTTTTTGACCAATGAAATTCCATGACCTTTACATTATGGATTAATTCACTAACACATTATTTAGATGATTTGATTCTTTGAATCCTGGAAAACAGAGAAAAATATATAGGCTATGAACCTGTAAACACACTCTTGTGTAGCTCTTGTCGGCACAAGTGTTCAGAGGTTGATGTAAAATGGATGGTAAGCCACAGGATTCATTAATTGAAGGTTGATGGAGGGAGGAGGGGATTATACAGGCTCCAGATTATGTGTGTGTGTGTGTGTGTGTGTGATTGAAGACTCCCTCGGGTCAGAAACGTTGACCACTGTAATTGCTCTTCATCGTGTCTCACAAAGACTGACAGGAAATAACAAACAGCAAATAATTGCAAACATCTGCACTCTCTCACAGCGCTGAACTGCAGATGATACTGTAATTTACCAAGATTGCTCAACAAACCGAATTCCGTTTTGAGATTTTGAAATAGCAGTGTGTGTGTGTTTACAGATTTGACTGCCTGTGGTTACACACCTTGCTAACCGTCATTTTAATCTACAAATAGATTTTCTAATCTGCCTCTCTGTGAAACACATGCCAGTGTTTTTGTATGTACCTGCGTGACGGTCTTAAACGCATGTTTTCACTGACTTCTTTCAATCTGTATTTAGAAAGCACAGATTGAAAAACAAATTGCAAACAAATGAAGACAAAAGCAGGATTAGACTTTCTTAAGTTTCCCGGAAAATAATAGTGATTTCAGCTCAAGCCCCGATTAAATTATTTTGTGTGTGCGTGCCATGTGTGCTGTCATCCTGGCGTTATTTGTTTAGAGGTTCTTCGTCTTTGATCTCTTCATCTGACACACAGCAGCCGAGGATAGACCGTGTCAATAAAGGTAGATTCACACAGACAAAAGCGAAAAAGACGAGCTGTAAAACAAAACCAGAAAACATGGTTGTGGAGAATCCCGGTAAACCCTGAGGGAACGATAGTTTCTGTATGAGAAAATCTGCATGGCTCTCGGATGAGGCTCAAATACGATGCAAACGAAATTGTTACGAAACCACATTGTACCATTATGCATCTTCTCCGATCACATTCTCGGATGTGGTGAGGGTGCAGGGTTACAGATATTGATTTTTTTTTCTTTGACCAGTAGAAATCCATAACCTCATGTTCAGAACAGATGCCTATTAGATCCCGCAGTTCAGGATAAAACATCCTTATTGTGGACGTATGCAGAAAATAGAGATACAGAGTGTTTTAGAAAAGGGTGTGTAAGGCAAGTGAAGCACCTGTCCTCAGGTGCATCAACGATACAGGCAGACCGTGTGAAACAGGACTCCAGCGAGCCTACAGAGGTTTCAAATACACTCGCACACACACATAGTGCAAAATGAGCAATGGTGGATCGGCTTTCATTTATCGCACGCTCCTCTGAGAGACACTCGATACCTTTTTAAAGGCAAAGGGAGGGTGTATACTGCTGCAAATGCTAAGAGCAAATCTAATCTCATGCAGAAAGAAGTTCAAAAGTAATGTGTGTGCCTGATGTGTTGTTTCTAATACCAGGTCAGAACTACATTACCCATAATGCATCAGGACGGCAGACTCGAGTGTAATGAGATTTGTACAGGCACTGACCCAGATAACCAAGCCGCAGTGTGTGTGCGTGAACGCATTGCCTGATTTGTCTGTGAGTGCAGAAAAGCAAATGTCAAGAATAAAGTTACACATGCTTTTGGTTTAGTGGCTCTTCCACGCATATTTAAATGTCTGTCAGAAGAAAGAACAAATGCATTCTGTGTCTGTTAGCACAAGTGTGTCAGCTTCTGTGTGTGTGAATGGTGACAGCTGGGGAGACAGTGGGATACAGTATTGCGGACAAGGGCGGACTTAGTACTTTGATATGTGTGCGAGTGCTGGGAGGTGTGTGTGTGTGCGCCTCAGGATTATCGCCAACTGAGCAGAAGAAAAATAAGCAAGAGATGTATTTCAAAATTCTCAAATTACATAACTATGTGCAGATGTAACACGCAGATAAAACTATCAAACATCCATTCTGAACAAGCAGACGGCTTTTATTTGTAGTGGGACGCAAAGATTCCTCCGGCTGTGAGGTCACGTTCGTGCCTGGCTAGTTTTTGTTGAGCTCAGGAACAATACTCCCTGCGCAACCACGCTCAGCCAAATGGGACGAATTAGGCCAGGTTGCCTAGCGCCATGCTGGTCGCCCCTGACAACCCCAAGGCCTCCAGCTCGGGAGCAAAAGGGGAAGGCTTTTGCAAAAGGGCGGAATAGAGTTTCATTCGGCCTCATGCTCTTACAAAACACCTCCCCCCAGGCTCGCAAAACAATGTCGGCCGTGTCAAATCAATTCGGCAACGCCTAAGGACATCAATATGGGGCCAATAAATCTCACTTGAGGGAAGCCCACTCTCTCACCTCTCCGGCCATATGGGAAAGATTGTAGTAACGTAGCTGCGACGCTCTCACTGAGCATAGATATGCCCATTAAAACATTGCAGCACATGGGCGGTGCCACATTAACCGTGGCATTCGCACAGGTGATAAAGTATCGTCAAAATAAAAGACGGAAAGGTGATAGTGGAATAAAAGTGGGGCTCAGAACAGGGAGACGGAGAACGTAACAAAAGACACAAAAGCTTGTATCCTTTGAGGAACGGCTGAGTGTAAAAACCGCGAGAGCGTACACTAGTAAACGATGCTTCAAAGGAAAGGCTGAGACAATACAACACAAAGACGGGAATATCATGATGAGACAGGCAGTGGGAGAGTGAGAAAGAGAGGGAGAAACACAACGATCAAGGCGGAGGGAGACAGAACGAGATGATGTCAGCGCTGTAAGTTTTTGAGATGTCCCCTCTGAGCAAAGCTGTGCAGATCCGTAGTTTTAAAGGGACAGTTTTTCTCTTCCAAAATGATAATTCACCCTCATAGCATTTCATTCTTTATTGTCCTCACTGTAACATAGATAAGGATCATACAGTGAAAATGGATGTTGATTTATAATGTCATACTCCCAAAAAAGCCATCTGACTTGTGCGTCTATAAGTCTTATTCTGAAGCCATATGATTTGTGTGAGGAACAGACCGTTTAATTCACGGAAAATCTTCCCCTTCACCACAGGCTCACAAATCAAATATGGCTACAGTTAGTTCACTTGGTGGCCATCTTGGAAAAGGTGTTTTCTCTATTTACTGTGATAATTATGAAACATATTTTGTACATATAGTGCAGACTTTGTTATCAACTGTCACTATATTGTCGCATATAGTGACAACTTTGGTATCAACAGTGGTATCAATTATTATTATTATTTTAAATCACATATAAAATACTTTTTTATGCATCACATTAAGTTTATTTGCAGTAGTTTATGTTAAAAAACTGTGTTTTATATGCATTTTACATGCAATACATTTTATATACATTTTATATGCAATTCAAATACATAAATCTTACATTTTGGCCTAAATATAGCAGTATGCACCTTTTTACGTTGGTTGGAACCCACTCTAAAATGAAGAAAATATTACATGATTTCAGAATACTTTGAATTTCGAGCTCTAAGAATTAATCATTAAAAAGATCGCAATCTCTGATTCAAACACCCACACGATCCCATTCCTAGATGACAACGATTCGCCTTCGTCCATCTACAAAATCACCCCAGATCAATCAAATTTGCTGCTGACCCAAGAGAAAGCAGATATCACATATAGGTATGAAAGATTTGCAACCCTACAGTATGATTATTTATGTTACAAATATTCAAATTATCACAGAAGTACTAGGTAAGTTGATGTCTGAATAATGAATAAACACTGATGTCTACGGATTTAAAAATTCAATTTTTGTCAAACAGCACCCCTGAGAGTCACTGGGTACTGTATTTAACATTACTGTCGTAAATACCACTTAACGCAGAGCGTCTCTGCACTTACGGCCTAATATATCCCCTTCGAAGCTGATATATTAATGTACAAATATTGCATAGTGTGCCTTTAAATAAGAAATGTGTTTTTGAATCTAACCTGACTATAGCCCCTTTCACACAGCGCGTCGATCCCAGGAAATTGCCAGAACGCCTTCTGTGTGAACGCAACACGACCCGGACTCATACCGCAAACTGATCCCGGGTTTGGGACCCAGTAACATTGCCGGGATCAGTCCCGGAACAAGCGCTGTGTGAACAAAAGCCAGGAACAATGCCGTGAAGGGGTGTGTCATTGTGATGACGCTCGTGCCATCACGCGACTCTGTTGCTCTTAGAAGAAAGTTTGTGTTCATCATCAACAAAGAAAGGATGATCACTCACAGATCCCGGCAAATCACTGGCAGTGTGAATGAACCGAAATTCAAACAATCCTGGGACAAATGCCGGGTCACATTATCCATGTATTTTCCGGAATCTCTGTGTGGAAGGGGCTTAAGCTCGCTATCAGTGGCATGGATACATAGTGTCATCTTCACTTCAGATGCACTCTTCAATCTATCTATTTCATTCATTCCGGTGAAATCATAAAATAAAATGCACACAAACTTAGAAAGATTGACTGAACTAGTCCATCAACAAAATCGGCAGACGGTCAGTTCCTTTCCTTTCCTATTCTCCAGGCCACGTTTTCTTCATTCAGGTATCCTGTTAAATGCCGTGCAAGTGTCTTTGTGCTTCTTATGTTGTTGATGAGTAAGACGTTGTTGCCGTAAAAGCATGTCATGATGCTTGCTTTGCTTTACTACCAGGATTGACTTGGCCACTGATGAGTTTGTTTAGCATCGAAATGACTTTGAAGCTGTTATAGTAAGGTACAAATCTTACATAGTGTGCCTTTAAAAAATGTAATTGTCATTGAATCATTCATGCAAGAGATTCGTTCAAAAGGCTGATACATCCAGTAATGAAACAAGTACTTATGAGTGAGTCATTGAATCATTCATTCAAACCAATTTTTAAAATAACTCATTAAAATATGTTTTCTTATAAATATAAATAGATTTTAGCACTTAACATTTTATCAGAACCTCTAGTAAATTAAGTGTTATTTTGTTTAGTTGTCTGTTCAGAATCTCGATTAAAAAAAAAAATCCAGAATCGTTCAACTTACATATAATACAGTGATCGAGCAGTATGAACTACAATGATACTTTTCTGTTGTAAATGTGGAGTGTGTTGACATTACAAACCACTATCCTTATTCATTGTAAAGAGCTGCTTGATTATTCTGCTTAACATCTGCTCTTGTGTTTCACCAAAGAGAGAATATAACACAGGCTTAGACTGTCACCGGTGTAAGTAAATTATTTTTGGGTGAACTATTCCTTTAAGCTGGAAAGCAGAAGTCACATGAGCCGGTCCAATTATCACCTCCTGCACCCGCTAACT